>OU426987.1:109365046-109922762 GCA_911387755.1 Chrysotoxum bicinctum | reverse complement strand
CTTCTTCTTCTTCTTCTTCTTCTTCTTCTTCTTCTGAGGAGCCGAAGCACCAACAGCAGCACCCGAGGAGCGCTTGTCTAGTGCCGACGAAGCTCCAGCCACAGATCTTGGAGGATCCACGACTGGAGGCTCCGCCACCACCACTGGAGCACCCAACGAAGCACCCACCGCCAGCAACTATAGAGGAACTCCTACCCATGGCAGATGAAGGCCTAGCTACGGGCCTCGGAGAAGCCATGACCAGGGACTCCACAGCCCAGGGAATACCCAGAGCAGATGAAGGCCCACTGCAGCACCACTTGTGGAAGCAGAAGCCACCACCGAAGGAGCACCAACCGACGAGGTTCCAGCTACGGATCTTGGAGGAACCACAGGCAGGAAACTCTGCCACCCTAGGAGCACCCCTCGGAGACGACGTTCCACCAGCCACGGCCAGCGGAGCCCCAGAACAAGAGGGTCCTTCACTATACACATTCTGATTCCGAAGATCAGCAAGGCTCCACGACAAGTTTCTTCGGGCATTGGGAATCAGAGGACGAGTCCACCTTGGACCTATCACCCCTCTTCCTTGCTGCCTTGACCGACTCCACAACGCTCTCCGTCTCCATGGCTCTCACGCAGGTGTTCTCAATGAAAAAATATGAGAAATATGGTTAATCCAGTACTTTGTCACATTATTGTATGCTAATAAGACGATAATTAAAAAAATAATAAAAAGAAAGTTAATCCTTTCAATCGTAAATTCACCTAAGAATCCAAAAACGAAAAAACTAAAATAAAGGCTTTTCTTAGAACAAAAGTAGTTTTTGTTATTTTTGATTTTCTCAAAAAACTGCAAAACATTTTGACATCCGGTTGTTTGTGTTTGATCAAAAATTAATAAGAGCATTGAATATTGAATAAAAAAATAATACTTAATTACGTAAAATTTTGAAAAAAAAATTGTTTAAAAAAAATTATAGAGGAACTCCTACCCATGGCAGATGAAGGCCTAGCTACGGGCCTCGGAGAAGCCATGACCAGGGACTCCACAGCCAGGGAATACCCATAGCAGATGAAGGCCCACTGCAGCACCACTTGTGGAAGCAGAAGCCACCACCACTTCTTCTTCTTCTTCTTCTTCTTCTTCTTCTTCTGAGGAGCCGAAGCACCAACAGCAGCACCCGAGGAGCGCTTGTCTAGTGCCGACGAAGCTCCAGCCACAGATCTTGGAGGATCCACGACTGGAGGCTCCCGCCACCACCACTGGAGCACCCAACGAAGCACCACCGCCAGCAACTATAGAGGAACTCCTACCCATGGCAGATGAAGGCCTAGCTACGGGCCTCGGAGAAGCCATGACCAGGGACTCCACAGCCCAGGGAATACCCAGAGCAGATGAAGGCCCACTGCAGCACCACTTGTGGAAGCAGAAGCCACCACCGAAGGAGCACCAACCGACGAGGTTCCAGCTACGGATCTTGGAGGAACCACAGGCAGGAACTCTGCCACCCCTAGGAGCACCCCTCGGAGACGACGTTCCACCAGCCACGGCCAGCGGAGCCCCAGAACAAGAGGGTCCTTCACTATACACATTCTGATTCCGAAGATCAGCAAGCTCCACGACAAGTTTCTTCGGGCATTGGGAATCAGAGGACGAGTCCACCTTGGACCTATCACCCCTCTTCCTTGCTGCCTTGACCGACTCCACAACGCTCTCCGTCTCCATGGCTCTCACGCAGGTGTTCTCAATGAAAAAATATGAGAAATATGGTTAATCCAGTACTTTGTCACATTATTTATGCTAATAAGACGATAATTAAAAAAATAATAAAAAGAAAGTTAATCCTTTCAATCGTAAATTCACCTAAGAATCCAAAAACGAAAAAACTAAAATAAAAGGCTTTTCTTAGAACAAAAGTAGTTTTTGTTATTTTTGATTTTCTCAAAAACTGCAAAACATTTTGACATCCGGTTGTTTGTGTTTGATCAAAAATTAATAAGAGCATTGAATATTGAATAAAAAAATAATACTTAATTACGTAAAATTTTGAAAAAAAAAATTGTTTAAAAAAAATTATAGAGGAACTCCTACCCATGGCAGATGAAGGCCTAGCTACGGGCCTCGGAGAAGCCATGACCAGGGACTCCACAGCCCAGGGAATACCCATAGCAGATGAAGGCCCACTGCAGCACCACTTGTGGAAGCAGAAGCCACCACCACTTCTTCTTCTTCTTCTTCTTCTTCTTCTTCTTCTTCTTCTTCTTCTTCTGAGGAGCCGAAGCACCAACAGCAGCACCCGAGGAGCGCTTGTCTAGTGCCGACGAAGCTCCAGCCACAGATCTTGGAGGATCCACGACTGGAGGCTCCGCCACCACCACTGGAGCACCCAACGAAGCACCACCGCCAGCAACTATAGAGGAACTCCTACCCATGGCAGATGAAGGCCTAGCTACGGGCCTCGGAGAAGCCATGACCAGGGACTCCACAGCCCAGGGAATACCCAGAGCAGATGAAGGCCCACTGCAGCACCACTTGTGGAAGCAGAAGCCACCACCGAAGGAGCACCAACCGACGAGGTTCCAGCTACGGATCTTGGAGGAACCACAGGCAGGAACTCTGCCACCCTAGGAGCACCCCTCGGAGACGACGTTCCACCAGCCACGGCCAGCGGAGCCCCAGAACAAGAGGGTCCTTCACTATACACATTCTGATTCCGAAGATCAGCAAGCTCCACGACAAGTTTCTTCGGGCATTGGAATCAGAGGACGAGTCCACCTTGGACCTATCACCCCTCTTCCTTGCTGCCTTGACCGACTCCACAACGCTCTCCGTCTCCATGGCTCTCACGCAGGTGTTCTCAATGAAAAAATATGAGAAATATGGTTAATCCAGTACTTTGTCACATTATTGTATGCTAATAAGACGATAATTAAAAAAATAATAAAAAGAAAGTTAATCCTTTCAATCGTAAATTCACCTAAGAATCCAAAAACGAAAAAACTAAAATAAAAGGCTTTTCTTAGAACAAAAGTAGTTTTTGTTATTTTTGATTTTCTCAAAAACTGCAAAACATTTTGACATCCGGTTGTTTGTGTTTGATCAAAAATTAATAAGAGCATTGAATATTGAATAAAAAAATAATACTTAATTACGTAAAATTTTGAAAAAAAAATTGTTTAAAAAAAATTATAGAGGAACTCCTACCCATGGCAGATGAAGGCCTAGCTACGGGCCTCGGAGAAGCCATGACCAGGGACTCCACAGCCCAGGGAATACCCATAGCAGATGAAGGCCCACTGCAGCACCACTTGTGGAAGCAGAAGCCACCACCACTTCTTCTTCTTCTTCTTCTTCTTCTTCTTCTGAGGAGCCGAAGCACCAACAGCAGCACCCGAGGAGCGCTTGTCTAGTGCCGACGAAGCTCCAGCCACAGATCTTGGAGGATCCACGACTGGAGGCTCCGCCACCACCACTGGAGCACCCAACGAAGCACCACCGCCAGCAACTATAGAGGAACTCCTACCCATGGCAGATGAAGGCCTAGCTACGGGCCTCGGAGAAGCCATGACCAGGGACTCCACAGCCCAGGGAATACCCAGAGCAGATGAAGGCCCACTGCAGCACCACTTGTGGAAGCAGAAGCCACCACCGAAGGAGCACCAACCGACGAGGTTCCAGCTACGGATCTTGGAGGAACCACAGGCAGGAACTCTGCCACCCTAGGAGCACCCCTCGGAGACGACGTTCCACCAGCCACGGCCAGCGGAGCCCCAGAACAAGAGGGTCCTTCACTATACACATTCTGATTCCGAAGATCAGCAAGCTCCACGACAAGTTTCTTCGGGCATTGGGAATCAGAGGACGAGTCCACCTTGGACCTATCACCCCTCTTCCTTGCTGCCTTGACCGACTCCACAACGCTCTCCGTCTCCATGGCTCTCACGCAGGTGTTCTCAATGAAAAAATATGAGAAATATGGTTAATCCAGTACTTTGTCACATTATTGTATGCTAATAAGACGATAATTAAAAAAATAATAAAAAGAAAGTTAATCCTTTCAATCGTAAATTCACCTAAGAATCCAAAAACGAAAAAACTAAAATAAAAGGCTTTTCTTAGAACAAAAGTAGTTTTTGTTATTTTTGATTTTCTCAAAAACTGCAAAACATTTTGACATCCGGTTGTTTGTGTTTGATCAAAAATTAATAAGAGCATTGAATATTGAATAAAAAAATAATACTTAATTACGTAAAATTTTGAAAAAAAATTGTTTAAAAAAAATTATAGAGGAACTCCTACCCATGGCAGATGAAGGCCTAGCTACGGGCCTCGGAGAAGCCATGACCAGGGACTCCACAGCCCAGGGAATACCCATAGCAGATGAAGGCCCACTGCAGCACCACTTGTGGAAGCAGAAGCCACCACCACTTCTTCTTCTTCTTCTTCTTCTTCTTCTTCTTCTTCTT
This sequence comes from Chrysotoxum bicinctum, assembly GCA_911387755.1. Classification (NCBI taxonomy): domain Eukaryota; kingdom Metazoa; phylum Arthropoda; class Insecta; order Diptera; family Syrphidae; genus Chrysotoxum; species Chrysotoxum bicinctum. The sequence goes on along the minus strand of OU426987.1, from coordinate 109,918,313 downwards.
CTTCTTCTGAGGAGCCGAAGCACCAACAGCAGCACCCGAGGAGCGCTTGTCTAGTGCCGACGAAGCTCCAGCCACAGATCTTGGAGGATCCACGACTGGAGGCTCCGCCACCACCACTGGAGCACCCAACGAAGCACCACCGCCAGCAACTATAGAGGAACTCCTACCCATGGCAGATGAAGGCCTAGCTACGGGCCTCGGAGAAGCCATGACCAGGGACTCCACAGCCCAGGGAATACCCAGAGCAGATGAAGGCCCACTGCAGCACCACTTGTGGAAGCAGAAGCCACCACCGAAGGAGCACCAACCGACGAGGTTCCAGCTACGGATCTTGGAGGAACCACAGGCAGGAACTCTGCCACCCTAGGAGCACCCCTCGGAGACGACGTTCCACCAGCCACGGCCAGCGGAGCCCCAGAACAAGAGGGTCCTTCACTATACACATTCTGATTCCGAAGATCAGCAAGCTCCACGACAAGTTTCTTCGGGCATTGGGAATCAGAGGACGAGTCCACCTTGGACCTATCACCCCTCTTCCTTGCTGCCTTGACCGACTCCACAACGCTCTCCGTCTCCATGGCTCTCACGCAGGTGTTCTCAATGAAAAAATATGAGAAATATGGTTAATCCAGTACTTTGTCACATTATTGTATGCTAATAAGACGATAATTAAAAAAATAATAAAAAGAAAGTTAATCCTTTCAATCGTAAATTCACCTAAGAATCCAAAAACGAAAAAACTAAAATAAAAGGCTTTTCTTAGAACAAAAGTAGTTTTTGTTATTTTTGATTTTCTCAAAAACTGCAAAACATTTTGACATCCGGTTGTTTGTGTTTGATCAAAAATTAATAAGAGCATTGAATATTGAATAAAAAAATAATACTTAATTACGTAAAATTTTGAAAAAAAAATTGTTTAAAAAAAATTATAGAGGAACTCCTACCCATGGCAGATGAAGGCCTAGCTACGGGCCTCGGAGAAGCCATGACCAGGGACTCCACAGCCCAGGGAATACCCATAGCAGATGAAGGCCCACTGCAGCACCACTTGTGGAAGCAGAAGCCACCACCACTTCTTCTTCTTCTTCTTCTTCTTCTTCTTCTTCTTCTTCTTCTTCTGAGGAGCCGAAGCACCAACAGCAGCACCCGAGGAGCGCTTGTCTAGTGCCGACGAAGCTCCAGCCACAGATCTTGGAGGATCCACGACTGGAGGCTCCGCCACCACCACTGGAGCACCCAACGAAGCACCACCGCCAGCAACTATAGAGGAACTCCTACCCATGGCAGATGAAGGCCTAGCTACGGGCCTCGGAGAAGCCATGACCAGGGACTCCACAGCCCAGGGAATACCCAGAGCAGATGAAGGCCCACTGCAGCACCACTTGTGGAAGCAGAAGCCACCACCGAAGGAGCACCAACCGACGAGGTTCCAGCTACGGATCTTGGAGGAACCACAGGCAGGAACTCTGCCACCCTAGGAGCACCCCTCGGAGACGACGTTCCACCAGCCACGGCCAGCGGAGCCCCAGAACAAGAGGGTCCTTCACTATACACATTCTGATTCCGAAGATCAGCAAGCTCCACGACAAGTTTCTTCGGGCATTGGGAATCAGAGGACGAGTCCACCTTGGACCTATCACCCCTCTTCCTTGCTGCCTTGACCGACTCCACAACGCTCTCCGTCTCCATGGCTCTCACGCAGGTGTTCTCAATGAAAAAATATGAGAAATATGGTTAATCCAGTACTTTGTCACATTATTGTATGCTAATAAGACGATAATTAAAAAAATAATAAAAAGAAAGTTAATCCTTTCAATCGTAAATTCACCTAAGAATCCAAAAACGAAAAAACTAAAATAAAAGGCTTTTCTTAGAACAAAAGTAGTTTTTGTTATTTTTGATTTTCTCAAAAACTGCAAAACATTTTGACATCCGGTTGTTTGTGTTTGATCAAAAATTAATAAGAGCATTGAATATTGAATAAAAAAATAATACTTAATTACGTAAAATTTTGAAAAAAAAATTGTTTAAAAAAAATTATAGAGGAACTCCTACCCATGGCAGATGAAGGCCTAGCTACGGGCCTCGGAGAAGCCATGACCAGGGACTCCACAGCCCAGGGAATACCCATAGCAGATGAAGGCCCACTGCAGCACCACTTGTGGAAGCAGAAGCCACCACCACTTCTTCTTCTTCTTCTTCTTCTTCTTCTTCTTCTTCTTCTGAGGAGCCGAAGCACCAACAGCAGCACCCGAGGAGCGCTTGTCTAGTGCCGACGAAGCTCCAGCCACAGATCTTGGAGGATCCACGACTGGAGGCTCCGCCACCACCACTGGAGCACCCAACGAAGCACCACCGCCAGCAACTATAGAGGAACTCCTACCCATGGCAGATGAAGGCCTAGCTACGGGCCTCGGAGAAGCCATGACCAGGGACTCCACAGCCCAGGGAATACCCAGAGCAGATGAAGGCCCACTGCAGCACCACTTGTGGAAGCAGAAGCCACCACCGAAGGAGCACCAACCGACGAGGTTCCAGCTACGGATCTTGGAGGAACCACAGGCAGGAACTCTGCCACCCTAGGAGCACCCCTCGGAGACGACGTTCCACCAGCCACGGCCAGCGGAGCCCCAGAACAAGAGGGTCCTTCACTATACACATTCTGATTCCGTAGATCAGCAAGCTCCACGACAAGTTTCTTCGGGCATTGGGAATCAGAGGACGAGTCCACCTTGGACCTATCACCCCTCTTCCTTGCTGCCTTGACCGACTCCACAACGCTCTCCGTCTCCATGGCTCTCACGCAGGTGTTCTCAATGAAAAAATATGAGAAATATGGTTAATCCAGTACTTTGTCACATTATTGTATGCTAATAAGACGATAATTAAAAAAATAATAAAAAGAAAGTTAATCCTTTCAATCGTAAATTCACCTAAGAATCCAAAAACGAAAAAACTAAAATAAAAGGCTTTTCTTAGAACAAAAGTAGTTTTTGTTATTTTTGATTTTCTCAAAAACTGCAAAACATTTTGACATCCGGTTGTTTGTGTTTGATCAAAAATTAATAAGAGCATTGAATATTGAATAAAAAAATAATACTTAATTACGTAAAATTTTGAAAAAAAAATTGTTTAAAAAAAATTTTTCATTTTTTTTTTTCAAAATTTTGATTTTGAAAATTAATTTTTCAAAAACTATTCACTCGAACAACTTTATTTGAAAACAAAATTAAAGAATGTATTTCTGGCTTTTCAAAATGCTATAGCATTATTATAGCAGGTATTACCGTTATTTTTTAATATTTTTTTTCTGTTTTAAGTGATTTTTTTCTTAAATTGCCCCTCCCGCCTGAACGGGGGGAAATAGACCCCCCGCTCCCATACTATTTTTTCTTGTCTAAGTCCAACCTACACGCCCTAGCTTTTTGTCACACCTTATGCAAATCACCCTGTATACATTATGTATTATGTAAGTATGGTAAGATCGAACTATTTTCTTCTTACTTGATTATAGACAGCCAAGCAGGCAGTATACCTTTCATACAAACAATGCTTTAAATATTTAACAACTTTGTCTTTAAATCAATCACGATCATAACAAATCAAATAACTAAAACAAAAAAAAAGTAAAAAAAGACAGCCGAAATGTCTAATCGATTGATTGGTCACATCGATCCATATGTGCCGGGTAGAAATTTCAATGCGTACGAAGCCAGAATCCAACAATTTTTTCTAGTCAATAAACTTAAGGAAAATAAAACTCCACTTTTCATCACAATTGTTGGAGCTGAAATTTATGAAGTCTTCATGTCTCTCACGATGCCCGATCTTCCAAGTACAAAGGATTTTTCAACCCTGATGTCTTTTCTGTGGAATCATTTTTTGACAAAGAAAAATAATAGAGCTGAAAGGTATGCATTTTACAAAGCTAAACAGGAAAGTGAGCCAATAAACGATTATATTGAGAGATTAAAATCTTTGGCTCAAACATGTGATTTCGGAGAGTTTCTGAAAACCAACACTACAGACAAAATGGTGGCCGAACACATGCTCAAAATATTAGATGAAAATCTCACGGATCATTTTATTAATGGTCTTCGCGATGAAAAAATTCAACAAGTTCTCTTTAATTATGATTCCCTTACCTTCGACAAATACTACGAAAAAGCATTAAATATGGAATCGTCACAAAAAACGTCGAAGTCATTGCAAGCTGTACCACAAAAAAAAAAAGAAGTACCATAATTCCAATCGTCAAAGTCATCACAATGCACCAAGGAAAAGCAATTCACAGCAACCAGCAGCTCAGTCAAATCAGGCCAGTCAGTCAAATCAGTCCAGTCAGTCCAAACAGTCTAGTCGTCGTTTCGAGTACAGCAATTCATCGTCATCATGTTATCGCTGTGGGCGAAATCATAACCCAAACACGTGCCCCGCAAAAAATTGGGAATGCTTTCTTTGTCACACGAAGTGTAAATGCTGTAAAAATCCAGCGCAGAGTGTAAATACCATCGAGTCATCAACAACATTTCTTTCTCAGGGAAAGGCACCTTATTGACAGGTCCACAATAACAAACCTTATTGACATCCCAAGAGATGGAATGATCAAAAAACATAATTTCGAGAAAAACTTTCTTACACAGCTCAGTAACAAGACTGGGTAGAGGATACAAACTACACACTCGAAACAAATACCATCAAATGGTACACTGATGGATTGAGAACAAGCGAAGGGACTGGTGCAGGAATCTTTGGGCCAAAAACCAAACTTTCCATACCGATGGGGCAGTCCACCAGCATCTTCCAAGCGGAGGTAAACGCCATAGGGAAATGCGTGGATCGCAATCTCGAAAAGAATTATCGTAACAAGAACATTGCCATTATGTCACATAGTCAAGCAGCACTCAAGGCACTACACTCATACACCATCAGCTCTAAGCTAGTGTGGGAGTGCATAAGCAGACTAAATGAACTAGGTAAACAGAACAGGGTCACACTTTACTGGGTACCTGGTCATGTTGGCGTTTTTGGAAATGAAAAGGCAGATTCCCCAGCAAAAATAGGCGCTTCAACTCCCCTAACAAGGCCTGAACCCTATTGCGGAATAGGTGAAAATGTCATCAAAACCAAAATTAAACAAGAAGAGGAGGCAAACAGATTCAAAAACTGGAATGAACTCCCTAGGGTGAGACAGGCGAAATTGCTACTGGGCAACTACAACCGGAAACGTTTCGAAAACTGTATCAACTTAAGTAGGAATAACCTAAGAACAATAACATGTATTCTAACAGGACACTGCAAACTTAGAAGACACCTTAACTTACTTGGTGTGGTAAGCAGTGTCACTTGTAGATTCTGCAACATGCATGAGGAAACACCGGAACACATACTGGGAAACGGTTATCCAATCATGCACCAAAGGAAAACCCATCTGGGACGGTGCCAGGTGGAAGGGAGCAACCTATCCTTTCTTAAAGTGCCCCAAATACTAAAATTCCTAAAAGCAATAGGTTTGGAGGAGGAACTGTAGGATTAGCCAGCTCATCATTTTTAAGAGGGGCACAATAGATCTACAGCTCGCAGTGCAATAACCCCCAATACAATTCATTTATTCATTCAACAACATGTACACAGGGACCACTTCAGTGTGAACTATTGGTTAATGGTCAACCTGTGTTGAGTCATCACAAATGTTTACAAAAAAAAAAATTAAAAATTTACATGCATTGTATATAGTTACAATTGAGTTTTAATAAACAAAAAAAATATATATGTACATTTGTTTTACATGCTTATTTTCTAACTTATTCATATACTTATTGTTCTAAAATTAGTCAGCAGCATATCCTGAAAATTAGATAATTAGTTCATGACAAAATATAAAAGCAAAGATACGAACCAGTGTGTCGATCGTGAGGAAAATTTCAGAAATGTCCAACGGAGCACCCGCGATAAGAAACAGCAAACAAGGGTCTGAAAAGACATAAGAAACACATTAAAACATAACAATTTAGATTGTTTTTGAATAAACAACGAATTAAACAGAACATAAACTATTTACAAGACACATTTGTAGACACATTTGTAGACAAAACTAAGTTTTTTCTTTTACTATAGGTTACATTTATAACCTATAAAAACACGACACTTATTTCAACACATATGGACACTTATCTTGCACTTTACAATTAATAAACAATTGCAATATATTAATTGCAAATTGGTTTATTACTTTATTACACAAATTAAAACAAAATTGAAACACAAAACAAAAAAAATCACGAAAACGTCACTCCCGCCATGCGCGAACAAATTATGTCAATGTGACAGGGAAACTTTAAGTGCCAAACAAATGTGGCACATTAAATGAATAAAGTTTTAATTGTTAAACTTAATTTCAAGATAATTTTTAAGGAATTTTGTAATGTTTTAAAGATATTAAGATTTTAATTTTATTCATTTAGTTAATAGGTTAGAGGGAGATAGATGATGGTATAAGTACAAAATGGCGTTTCATGAAGGTGCACGAAAACCAAACTTATTCAAAGTATGAGTGGTGCCAAAGGTAAAATTTATTAGGAATAAATACATTTATTCACCATATCAAATTTTATAATATTGTTTTTAGCAAGCTAAAATGGTATATTAAAAAAAAACTATTGTTGTAAATTACCAATATAACAAATCTGTAATCATGTACAATATAAAATATGTATAAATCAAATTTTAAACAATTTTAACATATAGTTTAAATTCTTAATTTCATGTGGTGAATATACGAACGAAATTATTATGCTCTGGAATCACTTAATTCATCAAGTAGGAAGCACTTATCTGCGCGAAACCACCTATAAAAAGCCGGAAAAATTTGCAATCAGCCTCAAAAAAGTTCCAGACATCACCAGAGTAACAGCGAAGAAAGGTAAATTGAAAATCAAATTGAAATTGTTCAATGATAATATATGTTGTTCAAAAATAATTTGATATTAATTTAAGATAAAATTGTAGTTAATTATAAAGAGGAGAAAAATTCAATTTGAAATCGATTGATGACTATATACGTCATTCGAATATAATTTGATATTTTCCTTTGTTGGTTAATAGTTAAGAAAAATTGTTTACTGTTTTTAGTTAATTCGATTGGAAGGCGTTTGGACGATCATATACGTCGAACGATTATCTTTCGAGATTTTTAAAGGCATTAAACATTTGTTATTAAAGGATAAGTTTTTTAAACGGACAATAAAGGCAAATTTATTAATTTCAATATCACTACTCCGAAAATCTTTTTATTTTTTGCTTGACTTGATATAGATTCGATACGGGTAAGTATCAACGTTGGGCAAAAAACATTGGTGGTTCCATCCAGGAATAGTGATATCGATTAATAATTTTGTTATTCAATCCGTACTCAATTTATTCTTTTTCTTTTTTTTTATTTTTTTTTGTTCTCTTTGTTTTTTTTTCTGTGATTATCACAGCAAAAAAAAATCAATTATTCGACCGGGCTAAAAACTAAATCGTATTTAAATTCAATTTAATCATGAGCGAACTAGATAAGTTGCTTGTGAAACAACTCGTTTTAAAAACGAAAATTGAGAAAACAATTGAAAATGGTAAAAAAACCAGATTGGAAAAAAGGACTATTGGATTCTACAGGCAAAGGATAATAGATCTACGTGACTTATGGCACGAGTTCGTCAAGCAAGATCGACAAATCCTTGAAATCCTTATAACCACAAAATCGGACTCCGAAAATGCTTACGTAAAAAGGCAACAATTTGATGACGTCGAAATCAAATATTGCGAGTATATGGGTGAACTTGAAGATGGTTGTAACCGAACAACCCAAGATACCAGCCTTAATTTTACGACTCAAGGAGTAGGAGATCCTCAATTTAAACATACAAAATTACCAAAAATAACATTGCCCAAATTTAATGGTGATTACAATTCATGGAGATCATTCTCAGATTTATTCACCTCATTAATTCACAATGACCAACAACTACAACCAGTCCAAAAACTACATTACTTAAAGGGATGTCTCACTGGTGATGCAGAAAAGGTGTTGAAACACACTCCCATCACAAACCAGGATTATGAGCCAGCTTGGAAAAAACTGAAGGAACGCTATGAAAACACAAGGACTTTAGTAAACTTCCACCTTAAGATTCTAGTTAATCAGACCAAAATAAACATTGAATCAGGAAGGAGTCTAAAAATGTTAGTTGACACAACTGAAGAATGTTTGCAACAACTCAAGGCGTTAAAAGTAGACACCACTCAATGGGATGCTCTGCTTATATACCTTCTAGTACAGAAATTACCATTTGTAACATTACGCCTTTGGGAAGAGGAACTAGGAGACAATCAAAACCTTCCGAAATTTGAAACATTTTTTGTTTTCTTAAATAAACGGATTCGTGTATTGGAATCTATTGGAAGTACCATTGGTGCAAAACCAACCACATCCACCATTAAAAGGGAAGGTGTTCAAGCCTATCACACCACCATTAATAATCATTGCCCTGCATGCAAGGCAAAGCATTATGTTGGAAATTGTTCAGCATACATTAATATGGATGTAGCAACTCGTCGAAAAACGATTAAAGCAGCCAATAGGTGTATGAATTGTTTTTCAAACAAACATCCGCACGCTAAGTGTCGAAATAAGAACCGATGCAAGGAATGTCAACAGCCACATCATACTACACTTCACTTAAATGAATCTTCATCAAGGGATTCAACAGCAGAAGTTGTTAACAGTAACGTGGAAAGGACCAGCAATTTCTTTGCAACGGAAAATTATAACGCTTTACTACCAACGGCGTTGGTAGCAGCAGTTGACCTCAATGGTCGCTCAATAACGTTGCGATGTCTTTTAGATACAGGATCGCAAACGTCATTCATAACGGAATCTGCCTGCCAAAGGTTACAAATACGTGGAACGCCCACATCAATTGAAGTAATTGGTTTAAACAAAAATCAAACCGCACACTCCAATAAACAGGTGCGTATAACGCTTCAACCAATTAAAACCAATACCCCTACATTAGAGGTAAAAATGTTTATATTGAAAACAATTACTGATTTGTTGCCAGCCAAAGAAACACCGAAGCAAGAATGGAAACATTTTCAGGATCTCGATTTGGCAGACCCAACATTCTGGAAATCTAGTCCAATAGACGCCTTGCTTGGGGCTGATGTATACGGACACATAATTCGTGAAGGAATTCATTATGGTCCAAGTGGGACTCCATTAGCCATCAACACAATTTTTGGATGGGTAGTATTAGGAAATAATCCCTCGTTACGTAACTCATCAGTTAAGGTATTCATCGCAACGGTCAGTCCTATCAACAATCCCAGTTTTCAACTACAAAAATTCTGGGAAATGGAAGAAGTGCCAAACTTCAACACTCAAACTCCAGAAGAGCAGAAATGTGAGGAGTTATACAAAACCGGATATGAACGGTTGCCAAACAATCAATATATGGTCAAGTTACCGTTTATAGATCCAAATGGTCCGACTCTAGGTTTGTCCAGAGAACTTGCATTAAAGCGTTATTATTGCTTGCAAAGGAAACTTGCTAAAAACGCTCAACTTAAACGTGAATATGAAGCATGTTTGGACGAATACCTGACAATGGGTCATATGGAGCAATGTAGTCCACCAGCAAACAATGAACCGCATTATTACATACCACATCATGCGGTGTTTAAGCAAAGTACAACAACCAAGTTACGAGTAGTTTTTGACGCATCCGCCAAAACAACAAATGGAAAATCATTAAATGAACAACTATTAATTGGCCCTACCATACAGCCTAAGTTATTTTCCACAGTTCTCAATTGGAGAAAACATAAGGTTGTAATCACAGCAGATGTCGAAAAAATGTATAGAATGATATGGATGCATCCAGACCATCGTACGTTTCAGCGTATTATTTGGAGAAATCCAGAAACAAAGGAACTTCAAGATTATCGTCTTAAAACCGTCACGTTTGGTATATCACCTGCGCAATTCCTAGCTGTTCGCACAGTACAACAGGCAGCAATCGACCAACAAGAAACTTATCCACTAGCAGTTAAGGCCACAACATCAGAATTTTACGTCGATGATTTATTAAGTGGATCAGAAACCATAGACGAGTGCCTTGAATTACAAAGGCAACTAAGAGAGATGCTTGCTAAAAGCGGCTTCAAGCTCCGAAAATGGGCAAGTAACCGCCTTGAACTTTTATCTCATCTGCCTCCAGAGGATAAAGAAATGAAGGGTTCACTCGACTTACAAGAAAAGGAGTCAATAAAAACTTTAGGAATTCGATGGTATCCTGAAGAAGATTATTTTACATTCAATGTTCAAGGTTTATCAAGCACGCAGGCAAACACCAAACGGATTATATTATCACAGATAGCATCTTTATACGATCCAGTTGGATGGATATCACCTATCATAATTACAGCCAAAATAATGATTCAGACGTTATGGATAGGTGGATATTCTTGGGACAGCAAGGTTTCTCAAGAAATTTCACAACAATGGTGTGAATTTAAAGATGATTTGAAAAATTTAAATCAAATTAAAATCCCACGATGGATTGGAATCTCGAAAACCAACCATACAAATCAAATTCACGGGTATTGCGACGCTTCTATCAAAGCGTATGCCGCAGTCCTTTATATGCGAACTGAGGATAGCAACGGTGATATTAAGGTCAGATTACTAACCGCAAAATCAAAGGTTGCCCCAGTTAAACCAATCACTTTACCTCGTTTAGAGCTAAATGGAGCACTACTACTAGCAAAACTTGCAAGAGCTACAATTCAAGATATGCAACTTCAGGATGTTCCAGTGTATTTATGGACCGACGCTATGATCGTTTTGCAATGGATCAAGGAGCATCCCTCAAAATGGAAAACCTATGTCGCTAATAGAGTTGCGGAGATTCAAGAGGTTTTACCTACTGAACATTGGCATCATGTTCCTACGAAGGATAATCCAGCTGATTTAGCATCACGAGGAACAACTACTAAGCATTTAATTAATTGCGATTTATGGTGGCATGGTCCTGAATGGCTCATTAAGGATCAGACGCAGTGGCCTAAAAATCCACATCAATTAGAATCCACAACCTTGGAAGCCAAAACTCCATCCACAAGTACTCTGTTATCAACATCAACAAGTGAGTGGTTACCTACGTATTCAACATACACGAAACTTATCAGAGTCATAACTATGGTATTGCGCTTTATCAAAAATTGTCGCTGTCCGTCACAGAAACAAACAAACGCACTATCTGTAAATGAATTAAACGCTGCCAGCGTAATAGTCCTTAAAACAATACAAGCATCTGCGTTCAATTTTGAATTGGATGCACTAAAGGACAACAAACCCATACCTAAGAAAAGTAAATTGATAATGCTCAATCCGTTTTTAGATAAAGATGGTTTGATCCGAGTTAGTGGTAGACTCGGGAATGCAAACATTCCCTACAATATGAAACACCCTGTTGTCTTACCACGAGATCATCAAATTTGTAACTTAATTATCAATAAAATACATAAGGAAACGCTGCATGGAGGCACCTCATTGGTTCTTAATACCCTGCGCAACAATTTTTGGATTCTCGATCCAAAACGGGTTATTACTCGATTAATTCATAAATGCGTTATATGCGCTAAACATCGAGCAGCCACAATGCAACAGATGATGGGTACCTTACCAGCACCTCGAGTAAATCTTACAAAGGTTTTCGCACACGTAGGAATAGATTATGCTGGACCTATACAGTTAAAAATGTCCACTCATAGAAACGCAAAACATTATAAAGGATATTTTTGCATATTCGTGTGCATGGCTACTAAAGCTATTCATATAGAAGTCGTATCAGAGTTAACCTCAATAGCCTTTATTGCGGCATTAAAAAGATTCGTTTCGAGACGAGGATTATGTTCTGATATATATTCAGATTGCGGAACCAATTTTAAGGGAGGAAAGGTAATACTGGAACGCGAAATAATGCAATCAATCAAGGAAGCGACACCAGAAATTACAAATTACCTTTCGAATTTGAATATTAACTGGCATTTTAACCCACCAGCCGCACCCCATCATGGCGGCTTATGGGAAGCTGGAGTAAAGTCAATTAAATATCATTTACGTCGTGTTCTAGGCACGACAGTCTGCACATTCGAAGAATTAACAACTTTGCTCGCTCAAATTGAAGCATGTTTAAATTCTAGACCGTTATGCGAGTTAAGAAATGATGTCGACGATTTGGCTGTTCTGACTCCAGGTCATTTTCTTATTGGTCGAGCAATAAATTCAATTCCAGAACCAAATCTGGTCTCCTCAAATTCAACCCACAATCAAAGATGGAAACATATCCAACAAATGAACCAACATTTTTGGAAAAAATGGTCAACAGAATATTTGAATCGTTTACAACAGCGACCTAAGTGGTTCACCCATCAACAGAACATTAAAGTTGGAGACGTTGTCCTCATTAAGGATGAAAACACTCCTCCTACCGTTTGGCCCTTAGGAGTCGTTGAAATTGTCCATCCCGGAAAGGATGGATTAGTACGTGTAGTGACAGTACGATCAAGGCATACCACTTGTCAAAGACCAGTGGTGAAAATCTGTCGTTTACCGATCGAACAAACAGAAGCTACTGTAACAACATGAAATTGATTAATTAGTAAAATCTTGTCTATGTGTTGTTTGTAGTAGTTTATGTATGTCCATCGTATGTCAGTCGTAGTAGTTTGTCAAATCTATCAAAAACAAATCTAACAACCTTTCATATTATAGTCAATATGCAGTCTGAATGGGATGACCTCGATTGTATCTCAATCTTGGAGGATATACGATTCTCTCCTTCCGCTTGTTCAACACCTCTTCAGGAGCTTATAAGGTCAAGCCTTGAAGTCACGGATATGTCGACCGACGAAGGAATTGGGATATCTAATTACAACGAGACAGAGGTCAAAGATGACGCGGCTATTGAAGGAAACCCTATACCTGTAACCATTAACGGGTCTATTATGTATTCTCTAGATCGCTTGAAACCTTCAACTACAGTCCAGGAAATTCAAATGCGAATAGAAAATGATTATCAAAAATTCATCACTCGTGAAGGTGAAGATATTTTCATAAATCGTGACACATTGCAGAGAATAGATTTCGAACGCATACGCAATAGTAAAAGAAAACAATTCACCGTCAATTTACCAGACAGATACCAGGTCAAGGTAAATGTCAACAAGGCTGGAAAAATTGTTTTTCACCATCATCACCGACGAGGTATCGAGAAAATTAAAGCTCGAATTTTAGAACGTAACCGTTCAACAGGGGGAGAATGTTGAGTCATCACAAATGTTTACAAAAAAAAAAATTAAAAATTTACATGCATTGTATATAGTTACAATTGAGTTTTAATAAACAAAAAAAATATATATGTACATTTGTTTTACATGCTTATTTTCTAACTTATTCATATACTTATTGTTCTAAAATTAGTCAGCAGCATATCCTGAAAATTAGATAATTAGTTCATGACAAAATATAAAAGCAAAGATACGAACCAGTGTGTCGATCGTGAGGAAAATTTCAGAAATGTCCAACGGAGCACCCGCGATAAGAAACAGCAAACAAGGGTCTGAAAAGACATAAGAAACACATTAAAACATAACAATTTAGATTGTTTTTGAATAAACAACGAATTAAACAGAACATAAACTATTTACAAGACACATTTGTAGACACATTTGTAGACAAAACTAAGTTTTTTCTTTTACTATAGGTTACATTTATAACCTATAAAAACACGACACTTATTTCAACACATATGGACACTTATCTTGCACTTTACAATTAATAAACAATTGCAATATATTAATTGCAAATTGGTTTATTACTTTATTACACAAATTAAAACAAAATTGAAACACAAAACAAAAAAAATCACGAAAACGTCACTCCCGCCATGCGCGAACAAATTATGTCAATGTGACAGGGAAACTTTAAGTGCCAAACAAATGTGGCACATTAAATGAATAAAGTTTTAATTGTTAAACTTAATTTCAAGATAATTTTTAAGGAATTTTGTAATGTTTTAAAGATATTAAGATTTTAATTTTATTCATTTAGTTAATAGGTTAGAGGGAGATAGATGATGGTATAAGTACAAAATGGCGTTTCATGAAGGTGCACGAAAACCAAACTTATTCAAAGTATGAGTGGTGCCAAAGGTAAAATTTATTAGGAATAAATACATTTATTCACCATATCAAATTTTATAATATTGTTTTTAGCAAGCTAAAATGGTATATTAAAAAAAAACTATTGTTGTAAATTACCAATATAACAAATCTGTAATCATGTACAATATAAAATATGTATAAATCAAATTTTAAACAATTTTAACATATAGTTTAAATTCTTAATTTCATGTGGTGAATATACGAACGAAATTATTATGCTCTGGAATCACTTAATTCATCAAGTAGGAAGCACTTATCTGCGCGAAACCACCTATAAAAAGCCGGAAAAATTTGCAATCAGCCTCAAAAAAGTTCCAGACATCACCAGAGTAACAGCGAAGAAAGGTAAATTGAAAATCAAATTGAAATTGTTCAATGATAATATATGTTGTTCAAAAATAATTTGATATTAATTTAAGATAAAATTGTAGTTAATTATAAAGAGGAGAAAAATTCAATTTGAAATCGATTGATGACTATATACGTCATTCGAATATAATTTGATATTTTCCTTTGTTGGTTAATAGTTAAGAAAAATTGTTTACTGTTTTTAGTTAATTCGATTGGAAGGCGTTTGGACGATCATATACGTCGAACGATTATCTTTCGAGATTTTTAAAGGCATTAAACATTTGTTATTAAAGGATAAGTTTTTTAAACGGACAATAAAGGCAAATTTATTAATTTCAATATCACTACTCCGAAAATCTTTTTATTTTTTGCTTGACTTGATATAGATTCGATACGGGTAAGTATCAACGTTGGGCAAAAAACAACCTGTCACAATGGAAATCGACACCGGAGTAACTGCATCAATTATTAGCGAAGCTGAGTTTATTTTAAGATTCCCTCAAGAAAAATAATAAATTCTGAAAACAATCTTTGTTCTGTGATAGGCAGCATTATAAAAGAACTGGCAAGTATGAATACTGAAGTCAGTCTTGGAGAAAGAAGCTTCGTGTTAAAGTTAATCGTGTTTGAAGGTCAATGGACTAAGAAGCCTTTACTTGGTCGAACATAGCTAATTAGCCTTTTTTCTAATTGGAGACAACATTTTTGCTTTTCAAGAATGGTCCAAGTTGTAAGTAATCATAAATTAAACTTAGTTAATGAAATAAAACAAAAATTGTGGGGCATTTTAGACAAAAATTTAGCAAGTCCAACTGTCGGGTTCACAGCGAATGTTGTTTTAAAAGAAAAATCGAGTCCAATATTTCACGCCGCGTATAGCTTTCCATATAAACTACGCGATAAAGTCGAATCCGAATTAAAAAGAATGTGTAACGATAAAGTCATAGAACCGGTCGAATATATCGTCGTCGTTCTATGAAAACTCCGCAAGTCCATTTAAAAAAAAAAATGTGATTTAATTCTTATTTAATTCATTCCGGATAAACCATTTGCAAAAAATTTTATTGCACAATGGCTACGCCAAACGCATTCTACAATTGAAGCCCGAGATCGTGCTCTTCTGATATTTTTGGATTTTTTTATATTAATTTCCAAGTTAAAATACAAACATCTCAAAACACAAAAAATGGACTTAGGGAGTTTTCATAGAACGAAGACTATATAGTCGTTGGGCGAGTCCAGTTGTCGTTGTTCCGAAACCAAATGGGGATATTCGTCTTTGCGTTGATTTCAAGGTCACTATCAATAAGTTCATAGAAAGCACGTTTTATCCCTTGCCTAACCCACAAGATATTTATGCAAATTTAGCAAATTGTTCGGTATTTTGTGTGATTGACCTCACAGGTGCATACTAACAACTTGCCATCGACCCAGCTTGTCAAGATGTGTTAGTTATTAACACTTTAAAAGGTTTATATCGTCGTCTTCGATTGCCGCGAGTGGCCTGGCGATATTTCAGTTCATAATGGACCGTGTGCTCCTTGGTTTTAAAAACGTTTTTTGTTACATCGATGACATTCTCATTGGAGGCGCGTCAGAGAATGAGTGTAACAAAAAACTTTGTTTGATGTGTTAGCAAAATCAAGTAAACATAATATCCGCATAAATATCGATAAATGCAAATTTTTGGAAGAGTCAGTCGCTTATTTGGGTCACAATATTTCTGTCCGAGGTATAAGCCTAAAAGAGTATAAAGTCTAAGCTATTTCTGAGGCATCTGCAGCTCAAAACATAACGCAGTTACAGTCATTTTTAGGTCTTATAAACTATTATGGTAAATTTATACCTCATTTGACTACAAAGTTAAAACCTTTATATAGTTTGCTTCGTAAAGATGTTAAATTTATTTAGAGCCAGGAGGCATAAAATGCCTTCGAAAATTGTAAAACTGCTTTTAACAAATAACATTCTTGAACTTTTCGACCCGTCAAAACAAATAATTGTAGCAACTGATGCCAGTCTGTACGGTGTTGGGGCTGTGCTTTCGCACATAGTCAATGGGGTAGAGAAGCCAGTCATTTTTGCTTGCAGTACTCTTTCTGAGTCTGAAAAGCACTACTCCCAGCTCCACAGAGAAGCTCTAGCGATCGTGTTCGCAGTCAAAAAATTCCACAATTATTTATATGGTCAGAAGTTTGTCATTTATACGAATCACCAAGCGCTCCGCGAGATTTTTAATCCGAAAAGGGGAACTCCTCCTGTAGCTGCTTCCCGTCTTCAGCGTTGGGCAGTTATATTGTCCATGTACGATTATTCAATCTCTTATAAACGAGGGTCACTCATGTCAAATGCAGATGGTCTCTCTCGTTTGCCTCTCAAAGGAAGTACAGACGTAGAGGCAATTGGCATAAATTATTTTTCGACTGAAAAAGATTTTTTTCTCCAGCCCGTAATTATTAAAGAGCATGTTTTGCATGATGATATTCTAAGTAGTGTTTATTCGTTTCGTGGTGGATGAATTGCGATAAGGATATCGATATCGACGCAAAATGTAAAAAAGAGAGATAGCGACAACTAAATGGCCACAGACTAATTCGCCTTTAGAACGCGGTCATATAGATTTTATTTATTTTGCAGGAAAGTTTTCTCATTATTGTCGATTCTTATATGTAGCAAGTATTGTGAAATCAAATTAATGAATAATACAACTGCTGAAAATACGATTTCGAAATTCGAAGAATTTTTTATTATTTTAGGTTTTCCTTCAGAAATTGTTTGCGATAATGGACCACCATTTTGTTCCTTTAAAGTTCAAAATTAGTGTTCTAAGTTCAAAATAAAATTAACACATTCGCCTCCTTACCACCCGCAGTCAAATGAACTAGCTGAACGTGCCGTTCAAAATGTTAAAAGCGTTTTAAATAAATTTTTTCTAGAAACGGAAACGTCTTGTCAAAAAAAAATTTTTAATTTTTTATTCACGTACAGAAATACTCCTACAACTTCAACGTCCAAGACATCTTCAGAATTAATATTTTCTTACATACCAACATTTTTTTTTTGATATAATGAATTCTAAAGTTAAAATGAATTTTGATTATAATATAAAAATTTTGTAAAAATAATTCTTATGAAATGTTAAAAGATAAAAAACTAAAAAGCTCACAATTTGAAAGAAGTAACAAATTTAAAGTAGGAGAATTTGTTATGTTTAAAAGCGATTTTAAGAATTTTGTTCGTTTGATTCCTGCTAAAGTCGAAAAAGTACTAAGCAGACTAGCATATTTAATAAAAGTAAATGATCATAGGTATAAAGTTTGTTCATGAAAATCAGTTAAGATATTCTGCTTTAAACGATAAAATTTTTATAGCTGATTTTTGTTCAAAAAATATAAAAGATATTATTTGTACTGATACTAAAATTAAAATTTAAAATCAAAGTAAAAATATAATTGAAACAAAAACCAATAAAAAACGTAAAAGAGAAGAATACGATAATGAAAATTTAAGGCCCTTAAGGCGTTCTAAAAACCTAAACGAAAACCTGATAGATATGTATCTAAATAGTTTTATAATATATGAATTCGAAAAATTGTTTAAATTAAACTTTAATAAATAAGTTATAATTTGAATTTTTGTTAACTAGGTGGTCATAATCTAATAAATGGAAGATTGTTACATTCTTACCCATCATTACACTTTACTGATTCATTATGTACTTATGTAAAATGTGAATACATATTATCGTATGATGTTATGACATGATATATACATATATGTATTATGTAAGTATGGTAAGATCGACCTATTTTCTTCTCACTTGATTATAGACAGCCAAGCAGGCAGTATACCTTTCATACTTTTATATATTCAATTAATATTAAAAACTAATGCTTTAAATATTAAACAACTTTGGCGCAAAATTTTAATTGAATTAGTACGATACTTAAGCTGTTTTAGTATGATACTTGGTTAAAACAACGAATTTGCAAATTTTAATCGAATATAACATCATACTTTCTCTACCCTTTTATTAAAGTTAAAATCATCGAATACCTACTTTATTTTTTACTTGCGACTTATAGGTACTATAAGGCAAGTTATGCATTCGGAAAAAAAATCGAACTCTAGATTTTGATCAAAGTTGACATTACGATGATAGCGAAAACGAAAAAAGTGGGTCTTGCAATTCTGTCTGTCTGTCCGTTCGATTGCAGCTAAACGGCTCGGCCGATTTTTTCAAACTTGGTAGATGTGGGTTTTAATTTTTTCCCCCGGATGTTTTTTGATTTGATTTTTTAAGACCAAAAATAACGGTACCTGCCATACGAATTTTGTTCGAAATTTTATAAACATTTTTTTTTCTCAAAAACTGTTCGACAAATTTTACAAATAAGAACACAAAACAATTTCATTTAATTAAAGCTAGGTATTTGTTGAAAAAAATTTTCAGAAAAATGGTTATTGAGGGTACCCCCCATGGAACCATTTTTTTTGTTTTTGATTTTCTCAAAAACAGTACAGCCGATTTTGATAATTTTTTTTTTGCTAAGGCTCCCCAAAAACTTGAATAGAATTGTGTACTCTAATTTTCAAAAAAAAAATTTTGAATTTTTAAAAAAAACTTCAATTTTTTTTTTCAAAACTCAATATTTCGAAAACCCCTTGCTAGATTTTTTTTTTTAAATTTGATAAATAAAATTTCTCAATATAATCTACAAGATGTGAGAAAAAAAAATTATTTTACCTAAAATTAAAGGTACCTACCATACAAATGCTAAGAAATTAAAAAAAAGTGTTTTCAAAAATCGTATTTTTCTCGAAAACGGCGCCTAGAACTTTGATAAAATTTTTCTTCTTTCAATTAATTTTTACGATCTTTAATTTAATAAAAAAAATTTGAAATTAAGATATTACAGCTTGTACCTACCATATAACCATTTTTTCGAATTTTGAACTTCTCATTATCCACATAACGCATCTTAATGAAAATTTTTATAGAGAAGCTTCTAAAAAGTCTAAAACACATTGCATTTCAAAACTTTAAAATAAATATTTTTTGAATTTAAAAAAAAATCTATTTTTTCATTTTTTTTTGAAAATTCGATATCTCAGAAACGGCTCAATATTTTTTTTTGTAAATTTTATTTTTATTCGAACAATAATAAAAACTTTAAATTGGCATACCAAAATTTTTTCTTAAAAAGCTTTTAAAAAGTTTGTTCATAAAAGCTTTTTTTTAAGAAACCACTACAACGACTTATAATTTTTGTTCTTGCATAAATTCATATTTGGATAGCATTATGTTTTTGTCTCTTACTACTAAACAAATTTAAAAAATAATTTGATCCTTATGAACAGTTTTCTCTAATAACATTCGATTTTAAAATTCCTAGTCTGTTACATAAGAGCAAGTTCGTGCGACCCAGTCGTGCATTTTATTTAGTATCGTGCTAGCTTCATATTACTCTTTGATATTTGCAAACATCAAAAAAGGTTCGTGTACTTACTTTTATACACGAAATAATATTGTTTTAGGCGTGTTCAGAAGCAATTTATTAAGAAAATTTTTTTAGTACGATACTAGTTAGAAAATGTTTAAAATTAAGAATGAGGCAGTAAACTACTATAAAGTTAGCAAACTGTTAAGTAGTATCATACTAATACCTTAATAATAGGCTGTTTAAAATTTTGCGCCAAGTCTTTAAATCAATCTTGATCATAACAATGCGCATTCTAATTTGCTATATCTGCTTTGCAAATCTTGCGTTTAGAAATTTGGCTTATGCCAGCGAATATGTGCGATATACCTATACTTACTCTTTTTTATACATATGTAGACTCTGATTTTGAGGTGGTACAAACTAAAAGATCAAAAAGAAAGCCTACAGAGTCACCAATAACTTCACCAAAGAAGACTAAAAAGCCTGCGATGGATAATGAAGCTTCTATCACCAACGCAGAGGAAATAAACCCAACAAAACAAAAAAGCCTCGAGAAACCCAACAAGGAACCCCGGTCCTCACTAATGCCACCAACTGTGTGCCTCAAGCTAAACGTGGCTGAAATCAGTAAACATTTGAAAACTCAAGGTGTAGTATTCAAAGTTCACAATTTCAATAGTGAAAAATCTGTTATCACAACAAAGACCAAAGAGGAACACCAGAAGATCCGAGATTTTTTGAAGGTGAAGAAGACAGAATTCAACACCTATACCGCCAAAGAAGACAAGAAGACATTGCTGGTCCTTAAAGGAATTCATCAAACTTACGAAGCCACTGAAGTTAAGGAGGAGCTCATTGCGGAAGGCATCGCAGTCTTAGCAGTAAGTCCCTACAAGACCCAATCAGACAGGAAGTATAATAGCTTCGTCGTTGAAGTTTCCAAAACATCTGATATCCCAGCAATTTACGGAAAAACGCTTCTTATGCACCAAAAAGTCCATTGGGAGAAGTTTAAGTCCACCACCATTACACAGTGTAAGAATTGCCAAAAGTTTGGACATGTTGCTAGTAACTGTGGCATGAAATACCGTTGTGTAAAATGCAAGGATGATCATATTCCAGGAAACTGCTCTAGGACCCTGCACAAAGTCAGTGACGATATGGTATTCTGCGTTAACTGCCAACAGACTGGGCACCCTGCCAGGTACAGTGGATGCCCTGCAAGGAAGAAGAAACTGGCCGAAAAAACGAAGACAGCAACACAGAATCGTGAAAATCACCAATTTGCTGTAACATCAGCAAAAAAAGCGATTGTGAATGGCTTATCATACGCTAGCGTGGCAGCAACATCTGGAGCAGCTTCAAAACCTTTAGGAGGCCCATTTAAGAAGGTAGGGATTAAGCCAGCTCCACCAGCACCAGCTAAAACGCCATTTGCCAAACCAGTAGTCCAGAAGAGGACTGCACCATCCATTACATCAAGCCAAAAAGGACAATCACAGTCTTTCAACATATTTGATGATACCGAAAGACTGTTTGGAACAGATCTCCTTTCTCTTCTCCTAAAGGCAAAGGAGGTAGTTCCAAGCAATTACGGTAGTCTCAATGATAAAGAAAAAACAGTTATATTGGGTAAACTTATTTGTTCATTATGTATATAAGAAACTACCTTCATTACATATAACGTTAATTCTATTTATTCTACAGCCAGACGTATTTCACTAAACTTTTTTTTAAAATCAAAGAAACCCGATATTATCTTTTTACAGGAAACAAACATCACAGCAAGAAACACCCTTAAACCGGAAGGCTACACATCCTACAGACAAGACAAGACATCTGAAGACAGAGGAACTGCCATTCTCTTAAAATCGGACCTCAAAAGCGAGTACATTACGGTACCTGTTCTGCGCTGCATGGAGACTACAGCCGTTGTAATCAATATGTCGGATAATGAGACGCTGCTTCTTGTCTCAGTATACAACAAGTGTAACGCAACAAGATGTGACATCATACATGACCTCAACGCCATCAACAATCTGGCTAGTCAACATACGTACTGTGTACTTGGAGGTGACTTCAATGCACGACACCCACTCTGGCTGGACACCAGTGAATCTACACAAGAAAAAGCAATTGTGGACTGGCTGCAAGACAACCCCGAGCTTCACTCATTGGTGGTTATATCACAAAAAAGGCCCACATTTCCAAGAACTCCGTCGCTGCTAGACTTCTTTTTAGTGACGTCCAATTTTACGAACATCCTTCCTGAGTTCCAAAACTTCACTTGTGTTGCACACGATAGTGACTCGGACCATCTGGCGGTTGAGATGAGAGTCAGATTGAATTACAGGATTACAACTAAACGTCGTATTCCCGAATTCCAAATCCAATACGAAAAACTGAACTGGATAAGATTCCGTTCAGAAGTTGAAGAACGCCTACCAGAAGTCTCCAGCGTCAACAATCTCAACAACAATGAGATCGATAACACCATTGCTCAATTTGAAACAGTGGTCCACAATGCTTTGGACAGGCAGAAAACACCCCGCACCAGCAGAGATAAATATGCAAACTTACCCCAACATATACAATTAATATATGCTCACCGGCAAAGACTCCGCAAAAGCCTCCAAAGAATATTCCACAGGACCTTTAACAGGGAAAGTGTCGAATACCGTCAGCTACACTCAGAACTTCAGTGCACTAACACAATGTTCAACCAGGCAATAAAACATCACCAGGAAAAGGATTTCAGGAAGAGACTCGAAGATATCAAACCTGGACCTGATACGTTTAAAAAGATCAATCTGATTGTTGGAAGACCAAACTCAATTCCAGACACCATCCTTTATGGACAAGAAGTATCAACAACTTCTGCAGAGAAAGCTGAAGCGTTTGCAAATCATTTTCACGATAGTTTCAAAGACCGCCCTCCCGTACACCTTCCTGACTTTATCGAAGATGTTGAAACTCGCTTTCAAGAGATATCAGCAACCACCGAAACCGTGACCCTGTTCAACGAGGAAAACCCATCATCGGAGCCGACGCTGACAGATGTTTTCACTTCCCCTGAAGAAGTAGCTGACATTATCTTCACTGGAAACTCCAAAAAATCAGCAGGAAGCGACAAGATTTCTAATTATGTACTCAAAAAGTTACCAAATCTTGCTGTTCTCCTGTTGAATATAATCTTCAATAACTGCCTGAACAACAGCTATTTCCCTGCAGCCTGGAAAACCGCAAAAGTGGTTCCTGTCCCGAAGAAGAACAACCGCGCAAATGTGGAAGGATATCGGCCAATTTCTTTGCTCAGCAGCATGAGTAAGATACTGGAGGCGTTGATATTGAAGAAACTCAACGTTTTCTGCAGAGAAAGAGATGTCATACCGGAGTTTCAGTATGGCTTTCGAAATAAACACTCTACCCTACATCCATTACTGGGACTCCATACTGATGTTACAGTTGGACTCAACAAAAAGGAAACAACTGTAGCGTGTTTGCTGGACATCGAAAAAGCTTTCGACAGTGTTTGGATAAAAGGATTGCTATTCAAACTCTCGGAACTTGGACTTGCTAATTACTTAGTAAGAATAATCAAAAATTTCCTAACCCATAGACTTTTTTATGTACAGGTAAAAAAACATGTGTCATCAACCAAAGGAATTAACGCTGGAGTTCCTCAAGGATCAAAACTTGGACCGCTGCTGTTCAACATTTACACTGCTGATCAACCAGGCAACATACCAGGTACAAAGACGAAGCTTTATGCAGACGACTCAATCACATACGCCACCGCTTTTTCACCAGAAATTGCTGCCAGGAGAGTGCAAGAGCACATTAAAAACCTATGGGAATACTATGTCAAATGGGGACTGAGGATAAACAGCGAAAAGACTGAACTCATCTGCTAACACCAGTGACTGTCATTCGAAGACGAGCGTTTGCAACACGCTGTGATGCAATCAAAATAAAGCTTATAGACAACTCTGAAGTGACTGTCAAATCATCAACGCAGTACTTGGGA
The DNA here is from genome assembly GCA_911387755.1 of Chrysotoxum bicinctum. Taxonomy (NCBI): domain Eukaryota; kingdom Metazoa; phylum Arthropoda; class Insecta; order Diptera; family Syrphidae; genus Chrysotoxum; species Chrysotoxum bicinctum. Next base: position 109,894,220 of record OU426987.1, on the reverse strand, counting down.
ATCAACTTTTCCAACAAATTCAAATTCAAAAGGCATGCGGACTTGATGTTGAAGAGAGCCAACTATTCTCTGCACTTGGTCCATCCGCTTCTCAGGAGGCGAAATAGACTAAGTAAGAAAACCAAGCTGCTTGTGTACAAACAACTTATTCGACCCGTTCTGACCTACGCCTTTCCCATCTGGTTTACTATTTCACCTACAGCAATGAAAAAGATGAAGCTTTTTGAAAGAAAGATGCTCCGCATTTGCACTGGACTGTACCGTAACCCACTGACGAAGAAATATATACCAACAAGGAATCTGTATAAAGAAGCAAAGTTAATACCACTGGACGAGTATTTACTGCAGAAAAATCATCAGGAACCTGGAAGATCATCCCAACACAGAAGTGCAACAACTTCTGCAGCATGAACTAGAGCCTCGTGACAAGTATCTATACACCCGAGCCATCACTGACCAGTGTTGCCATAAGATATTTTTGGAAATCGGGAGATTTCCACATCAGAAATCGGGGAAATCGGGGAATTAGAAGTTGAAATTATTTTGCTTATTTAAAAAAAAATTTTTCTTCATCAATTTATTTGAGAAAAAGTTCTCTCAACATTAGTTAAAGAGTTTAATAATGTTAATATCGATGAAATAAAGTAAGCCATCAATGGAAAGGCCAAACTTTGATTGCCCCTTTTGATTGAACAAACAATTTTCCAAAATATTTCAATTTTAATAGTATCAAAGCTTTCATATATTAAGCTTTTAAAGTCAAGATTACTTATTTCTCTATATTCACAATCGATTCACTGCATATCAGAATAATGAACAATATTAGGAAATAAGTTAAAAAGATTACTTAGTGGATCAATTTGTTTATTTACAGTTTGTTTTGGTTTTAATAAGGTCAAAGCCTGAAAATTTTTATTTTTAAAATCAAACCTATGTAATATTTGCTTGCAAAGTTCAACGTAAACGCTTATACAGCTGTTTTTAAATCGTTCAACTTCAGAGCTTGAAATAAGATTTTTGTCCAATTGTAACTTAAGATCGCTCCCGAGGTACAAATTATCATTGCTTATTATATTGTAGGTACAGTCTGATTTTAACATTTCGCTAAAAGATAAAGAAAATTGATCTACATTTATATTATTAGTGTAATTGAAAATATTAACAAGAACTTAACTACCGACACGCATCGCCCAACACCAAATCAAACAAGATAAAGAAGAAGAAGAAATTTATTCTTGGTTGGGTATAGTTCATCCAAATCGAGCAGGCGGCACAAAATCTGGGGCTGCACATTAGTGAAGGTAAAACAAAGTACATGGTGGCGTCGAATGCGAGAGGAACAGTTGGTCAAACAATCAAGGTAGTGGAGCACGAATTTGAAGTGGTGCAATCCTTTAAATACCTTGGGTCAATAGTAGCAGCCGATAACAATATAGAAGAAGAAATACGCGGGCGGCTTCTCAAATCCAACAGAGCCTACTATAGTCTGTCAAAGCTTTTCAAATCCAGAAATCTCACCATAACTTCAAAACTGCTGCTGTACAGGACCATGGTCCTGCCAGTACTCACATATGGATCCGAGACTTGGGTGCTTAGCAAAAGGCACTCCGACCTCTTAGCTGCGTTCGAGAGAAAAGTCTTAAGGAGAATTGTTGGCCCCATATGTGAGGAAGGACGATTCCGGAGAAGGTACAATCATGAACTGTACGCAATCTACCTTGAAGCAGATATCGTGACAAAAATTAAGCTCGGTAGACTCCGGTGGGCAGGGCACCTAGCTCGCATGAGCGAAGAGGAACCTGCTCGGAAAGTTCTTTGTGGTACATTCTATGGTAGACGACAGCGTGGTAGACCATGCTTGCGCTGGAGAGATGGCGCAGACCAGGACGCCCGAAGCCTTGGGGTGCGCAACTGGATGGCGTCGGCTAGAGACCGGGATAGGTGGAGAGACTTGTTGAAAGAGGCCAGGACCGGAACCCGGTTGTCGAGCCGATGATGATGATGATGGGTATAGTTCACATTGTATTTTTGTCAAAAAATCGATGTAAGATGAATTGAATTTAACAAAAATTGCATTATGACAAGGTCCTCACAGTCAACTGATGAGTCCATGTGAGATCGCCGGGACGAAACGCCAATTTTTGTGAACTAAAGGCCAAAAAAGCTATTTTGTAGAAGAAGAAAGACAATGACAACGACGTTAACAATAATTGAAAGGAATATGTTTTCATACTAAATTTAAAAAGAGAAAACCGTAAGTTAGGCACTACCAAAATTTTTAGTAAAATAATAAATTATGCTCATTCAAGAGCGGAGAAAATATCTGAACGTATTTTTAAATTTAAAATCGGGAGAAAGTGCACTATTTACATCAAAAATAGGTGTATCGGAAATAGGTCTAGAAATCGGGAGAAATACGATAAATCGGTGTTTCTGGCAACACTGTCACTGACGATCAATTTGAAGACATCATCCATAACGACAACGCACCCTTTTACGAGAAGAACAACAATCAATACTACAGGGGATAAAACGCCCACTCATTAAAAATTATTATTTAGTTAATATTAAAAAAAAATCATGAATTAGATTAAGAAAACATTAATATGATATTGTAAGCAAATAGCATTATGTAAAGCCAAATGAAGAACGTTGGGCCCCTATTGTTGTGCCAACATGATTTAATTTAGTAATAAGTTAGTTTTAAGTCAAATTGTATATAAAACAAATTGAAAAATAAAATTCTTAATCTAAAAAAAATAAATCATATGTACACGAAGACTTTATTTCCACCCTCCCTCATACAATGCGCAATGGTCGTTGCATTATGTACCTTTTAGGAAAAAAAACATGTCTAACACGTTTTTTTTTCATATTTTCTGTTCTTGTATACGAGATGCAAGATGACAAGTCATAACCAAAGAATAAAAAACTAAATGAGCCCCGACAAAAAAAATCAAGAGAGCGGATTGGCGGGCGATATTCTTTTGTACAGAGAATAACATACATACATACCTACTCTTCCAAGGTGCTGATGGGATATTACAGTGGAATTCTTGGGAACCGAAAACTTACTTGTGTGCGTGCGCAAAGAAATTTGTTGTTAAAAAAGTGCAAAATTGACCACTTTTATAAAAATAAAATTAAATAAATAGTGAGTGAAAAAATTATTTTGTTTTTTTAAATTTAGTAAACATAATACCAAGCAAAAATAAAAAAAAAAATGTGAGAATTGTATTGCCATTACTTCCATTACAAATGCATTATAAATACTGTCATATATGTAATTGCATTTTAATGCACTTAAGAGGAATTTTATATAATTTTTAAAACCAGAATTCAATTCAGGATATGAATGTAAATCTTTGTTTAAAAAAAAAATGTTTACAAAAATTAAAAAAAAATATATCTCCCAATTTCCCAGGAAAAGGCGTAAAATATTTGACTTTTTGTTAGTAAAAAGCTACTGTAAAAATTAAAAAATATTAAAGTAATTGCACATATCGTCACCCCAGTATTGGAGTGATGCATATATGCACTTTCAACATTATTAAGTTAGGAATGATTTCTTATTGACAAAAGCAGATCTTTCTATTGGCGTAATTAAATCTCTCCTATCTCTACTGTTGCTAAAGATATCAGTGTTCCAAGTGATCTAAACGCACTTTTGTGAAAGAATGGTCAGTATTGGTCTGCCACATAAGCCTTTTTATTAGAAGGTCATAATTTTGCACGAACTTTTTTCAAATATCTTAAATGTTTTAAATGACCTATACGTACAGTTGAATGCAAATACCCCTTTTTTTAAACCCATGGTTCAGTTTTGAAATGATCTATGTATACACACAATTCTTTTGAAATACTGATTCATATGCATGATATATTTTCAGTATTTGAATGATAGGTACATACAAACTAAACTGAAAGTCAAATTTTCAATAGATAAGTGATACACACATACAATCGGTTTCAAAAATGCTCTAATGAGTCCGATTGACGTTGAATATTACAACGCGCTTTTTGCAAAGAACCAACCTTCAACAGATGCAAATGTTATCAAGCCTGATGGAAAAATTTAAGAAATTACTCCAAGGAGGACAATCCGCCAAATCAAAAGAAAAATATAATCTATAAATCTGATTATCAATACTATCTATTAATTTATTTGTATCTATTTATTTTAACAACAATGTTAATGAAGTGTTTTGAATGTAGTTTGTAGTTTTTTAGTTTTTGTGTTCTGAAATTTTAATTTATGTTTATATTTTCATATATTATATTTATTTACACCCCCATTACATTACCGCGATCCAGGAGCTACGATGGATAGGATCATGAATAGCAAAAAGACATTTATTACAGCTGTCATCAAAGAATTCACATGTTAGAATGCGGATTTGTCGTGGGAAATCGACTCAGATCGAAAGTCATCGATTTTAAGCCGATTAGTGATCGCCTTCTACTTTTCAAAACATCAGCACACACCCCTACCGATCAAGCCGAGGAGTCTAACAAGGAGGAGTTTAACGACCTCCTGGACGGAACCTTCGGAGCCTGTCCGGAGTACGTTGTCAAAGTCGTGCTCGGAGATTTTAATGCAAAGTCGGGAAGGAAAATATCTTTGACGGATTAGTTGGAAAGCACAGCCTCCACGAAATGACAACAGATAACGGCTTCCGACTAATCGACTTTGCTTCAGCTCGGAATACGGTGATAAGTAGCACTATGTTCCCCAGGCGAAGGATACACACAGCAACCTGGCGATCTCCAGATGGTCGAACTGCCAACCAAATCGACCACGTGCTAATTGGCGCAAGGTGCAAACGTGGACTCTAACCACTTTCTTGTTGTGACAAAGTTCAGAGCCCGACTGTCCAACGAAAAGAAAATGAGGACTGCCCAAAGGAAGAAATTTAATATTGCATGCCTTAGCACACCTGAGAAAGCCAGAGACTACAGTGAGCAATTGACCGGGAAACTCTTTGCCGTACCCCCAGCCACAAGCGTCAACAACCAGTGGAACCAGTATCGCGAAATTATTAAGGAGGTAGCCGAGATCACCATAGGCTATCAACCACCTAGGAAAAAGAACCCGTGGTATGATAATGAATGCGCGGTATTGAAACAGGAGACGGAAAATGCACGAATGCAAATGCTGCAACGGAAAACAAGGGCAGCAAAGGAGGAGTACCGTGAAAACAGAAGGAAAGAGAAAAAAACCCTGCGCAGAAAGAAAAGAGCAGCTTCTCAGCTCAGGTGTATCGAGGAGTCTTACATCGCCACAAACACCCGCGGGTTCTACAAAACAGCCAAACAACTGGCATCAGGTTATAGGACCGGTACGCAAGCTTTTCGTAACAGCGAAGGGAACCTAGTCACCAAAGCACAGGAAATTGTAGACGTGTTTAAGCAGCATTTCCAGCAGCTGCTTAATGGGCATTATTTAGAGGAAACCACAGGGAAGCAAAGAAGCATAAGATCAGTCAATGAAGATCCTGTCCCACTACCCAGTACTGAAGAGGTTAAGAAAGCAATCCGCAAGCTTAAGAACAACAAATCCGCAGGCTCGGATGGCCTACCTGCGGAACTCTTTAAGTATGGATGAGATGTCCTGATAGGGTGCATGCATCAGCTAATCAACTAAGTGTGGGAGGAGGAAAGTATGACCGACGACTGGTCAAATACCTCCATATGCCCAATCTACAAAAAAGGCGATCCTATGTCCTGCTTAATGTTGCCTACAAGATGCTATCCGTACTATGTGAGTGTCTAAAACCTTTCTGCAACACTATAATCGGCACGTACCAGTGTGGCTTCAGGCTAGGCAGATCAACGATAGACCAAATCTTCACATGGAGGCAAATCCTGGAAAAGACCAACGAATTTCAAGTCGAGACCCACCATCTTTTCATCGACTTTAAAGCCGCATATGATAGCATAAGTCGCCAAGAGCTTCTATTGGCGATGTCGGAACTCGGGATCCCGAAAAAACTGATCCAGCTATGTCGCATGAAGATACAAAATACGCGGTGCAACGTACAAATGGGTAACAGCTCATCCGAGCTATTCCAGACATGTACAAGCTTCAGACAAGGAGATACGCTATCATGTGATTTCTTCAACCTAGACCTGGAGCAGATAGTGCGTAAGAGTGGTGTTAACCTGGAAGGCACTATCTTCAACAGGTCTTGCCAACTGCTTGGCTATGCGGACGACATCGATATCATCGTCCGCTCCAAGCGAGCTGTGCTATAAGCGTTCACAGCTATTGATGAACAGGTGAAACGCGTTGGTCTTGAAGTTAATGAGGACAAAACAAAGTATGTGCTATCAAGAAACAAAGCCTCATCTGTCCATCGCCAAGGACAAAACGTCACTGTTGGTAGCAGTAATTTCGAGGTAGTCAAGGAGTTCACCTACCTCGGAACAAACATAAACGAACGACACCTTAGTGGAAATCCGACGAAGAATTACCCTAGCAAACCGCTGCTAGTTCGGTTTGGCCAAACAAATGGGTTCAAAACTCCTTTCTCGAAAGACAAAGTGCACGATATACAAAACGCTAATTTTACCAGTTCCACTGTACGGCGCGCGCCGAGTGCTGGACGATAAGTAAATAAAATGCACGACTGGGTCGCACGAACTTGCTCTTATGTAACAGACTAGGAATTTTAAAATCGAATGTTATTAGAGAAAACTGTTCATAAGGACCAAATTATTTTTTAAATTCTTTTAGTAGTAAGAGACAAAAACAAAATGCTATCCAAATATGAATTTATGCAAGAACAAAAATTATAAGTCGTAGTCGTTTCTTAAAAAAAAGCTTTTATGAACAAACTTTTTAAAAGCTTTTGAAGAAAAAATTTCGGTACGCCAATTTAAAGTTTTTGTTATTGTTCGAATAAAAATAAAATTTACAAAAAAAAATATTGAGCCGTTCCCGAGATATCGAATTTTCAAAAAAAATAAAAAATAGATTTTTTTTTTTCAAAAATTCAAAAAATATTTATTTTAAAGTTTTAAAATGCAATGTGTTTTAGACTTTTTAGAAGCTTCTCTTTGAAAAATTTGATTAGGATCCGTTATGTGGATAATGAGAAATTCAAAATTCGAAAAAATGGTTCTATGGTAGGTACAAGCTGTAATGTCTTAATTTCAAAATTTTTTTTATTAAATTAAAGATCGTAAAAATTAATTGAAAGAAAAAAAATTTTATCAAAATTCTCGGAACCGTTTTCGAGAAAAATACGATTTTTGAAAAGCATTTTTTTTAATTTTTTAGCATTTGTATGGTAGGTACCTTTATTTTTAGGTAAAATAAAATTTTTTTTATCACATCTTGTAGATTATATTGAAAAACTTTTATTTAGCAAGTTTGAAAAAAATCTAGCATGGGGTTTTTGAAATATTGAGTTTTGAAAAAAAAATTTTGAAGTTTTTTTTAAAAATCCAAAAAAATTTTTTTTGAAAATTTGAGTACACAATTCTATTTAGGTTTTTGGGGAGCCTTAGCAAAAAAAAAATGATCAAAATCGGCTGTACCGTTTTTGAAAAAATCAAAAACAAAAAAAATGGTTCCATGGGGGGTACCCTCAATAACCATTTTTCAGAAAATTTTTTTCAACAAATACCTAGCTTTAATTAAATGAAATTTTTTTGTGTTTTTATTTTTAAAATCTGTTGAACAGTTTTTGAGAAAAAAAAATGTTTATAAAATTTCGAAAAAAATTCGTATGGGGGGTACCGTTATTTTTGGTCTTAAAAAATCAAATCAAAAAACATCCGGGGGGAAAAAATTAAAACCCATATCTACCAAGTTTGAAGAAAATCGACCGAGCCGTTTAGCTGCAATCTAACGGACAGACAGACAGACAGACAGACAGACAGACAGACAGACAGACAGACAGACAGACAGAATTGCGAGACCCACTTTTTTAGTCTTCGCTATCATCGTAATGTCAACTTTGATCAAAATCTCGAGTTCGATTTTTTTTACGAATGCATAACTTGCCTTATAGTACCTATAAGTCGCAATTAAAAAGAAACAAATAGGTGTTGTTTGTAGTTTCTGTATTAGAGAACGGCAGAACATACACTAAAATTGTACTCACCGGGAGGGGAGACAAGAAGAAATATATTGCAAAATCTCGGTTAGAGAGAGAATTATACAACTATTGATTATGATGTTGATTTTAATAAAACTAAAATTTTAAATAAACAACGAAGACACTTTAATATATAAAAAAAAACTGCATAAAATTCAGATGACACAAGCTTAAATTGAATACTTTAACAAAAATTTAATTAAAACTTAAAAGGTTTTCACAATAAAATAAATAAAAGTAAACAGAGCAAAATTATGACACAACCAAGCACTGGGGTTACCACAATCTATCTGAAGTTCCTTTAGTTCAATCAGTTACACACAATACCTGGTGTGGCCCAGACAATATATGCAACGATGAAACCAAAGCAAACTGTGTGTGATGGGTATAGGAGATAGAAGGAAGATTACCGCTCACTAAGTCAATTTATGCTTTTACATGGGTGCACTTTTTTTGTTCATGTTTATTGCACTCTCACTGATACACCTGATACATTGACGGTTTTTTTTTCCTTCACGAGGGGGTTTTTTATTTCTCTCTTCCATAACTCAACCGATCACTTTGAGGTGCACATTACTACTCTTATTGTGTCTAGAGAAATCAAGATGCATAACTTTCCGTTGCTCGTTAAGTGGTCGTTTCTTTTAAACTTTCATTCGTTTTATGTGATCCGCACTATTGGGTATGTTGAAACTATTGCACTAACATTGGCTTTCTGTTTTATTCTTTCCGCTGTCACAGAAATTGCAAGCATATCTCAAAATTGTTCTCCGAGCAAGAGCTGTAGTTACCGTTTTTGCACCTTCTTTATTTTTTTTACGTACGAATCTTTATTTCTCAAGTAGAAATAGATCACACTAAAACTTCGTTAAATTTTGATAGCTACAGCATGACCGGTTAGTCCTTGTTCTTTTATCTTGTTTTTGATAAGCTCATTTTTTTTTTTTTTTTTAATTTTACTTAAAACACTTAACTGTTACTCTAAGTTCCTTCAGAGCAATTATAAACAATGAAGATAATAACCTTGTGCCTATTCAGTTGACCCGAGAAAATCTTCCTGTTTCCCAACATAATAAACAAACAGTAAAAACCATCAAACAATCCATTAACGCGCAATGTTCGCAAAATGTTTTATTCTTAATCAGTTAAAACGAAGTTATGTTATAAAATACTAAAATGCACTAAATCACAATTTTAGTTATCGAAAAACTTTTTTGAACCAGGGGTTTGAAAGGAGATGCGAAAATAGCAATAGTAACACATGGAAATACCTTTTTATGTTTGTATTTTCAAAATTGGATTTTAAAAAACTGTCGCCCTTGCATAAGAAAATACTATTGCCAATGATTAAGTCCACAAATATAGCATTAAAATAAGGTATTTCTTACACGATCGAATATTTTAGCACTTAAGCGGCATTATTCTGTGCTTATTTATAGTGGAGAGTAGAATAATAAATACAAATGATTGTTTTAATATTCCACAATAAATTGCTCTAACCGCACTTATCGCCCTTACACAGTTAATAACACTGCGCATTACTATTTTGATCAATAAAATCTAGCAAATATCTTAAAGCACTTCTCTAATTCTTCCTTCCCACGTTTGGCGAAAAATTACACAGAATTATAAACTAAAATTTAAAATATGATTTACACATAAATATGAAACTTAAACTTACAATTTACTAAAATTGATGAAAATGCTGTATACATTACGAACATAAGGGTATAAAAAATATAACGGAAGTTATTTAGAGCATTGCCAGCATCGTTCCCAATTCCATAATATAGAATTCCAACAAAAGTAGCCATTATTAAATGTATAACAATTCGCATTAATGTCAATGCTTTATCTCTCCAAAGTATCAAAAATGTCCTTTCTAGTAAAATTAATGTTTGAACATAAAAAGGAGTGGCATAAACATGTCCTCCTTTATAAAGTTTATTCCCATCTAATATTTTCTTTGGTCTGGAACAACTAAAATTTGGATCTAAGCTATTGTCTTTTGTACTAGTATTTTGTTCTCTTATTTTCAATAGTTTTTCTTTGGTATAAGGATTTGTAGATAATTGATGTTTTTCTGTAAGAAAAGAAAAACTTTTTTAAGGTGAAATTATATTTATCATATCAATTGGACTCACCAACATCGGTGTTTTTGATTATATGGCAGACGACTTTATTTGATTGTTTGTAATCTCTGTTTCTTCCATTCTTAATTTTCTCAGTAAGTCTATGATTTTGTTTACCATATTCGTTTGTCGCGATTTCCATCACTAAATTTACAAAAAAAAAAAAAAATGTATACATTCGACAAAATACATGTTACATTAAACTATTAATCAAATTTAACTAACAATAGTCAACTGGATTGTAAATTTCAGGACACTTTAAATCAAGTTGGGCTAAAAATGGAACAAGATTTTGCGTGCCTCCCGAATAAATACATTTTCCATCAGCAATTGCGTAGAGTGCATCAAACATTTCTATAGCCAGTCCTGAAGGTTGGTGAATCGTACAAACTATAGTTCGGCCTTCTTGAGCCAGTTTTTTTAACAAAGAAATACATTGATTTGCGATTGAACTATCTAGTCCGCTAAACAACAAGAAATTAAAAAAATATTATTAAAATATGTATAATGTGTATAAAATAAAATATGGCGCTTGACTGATAATACAATAATAGAAATTCACATTAGAATAAATTCTTTTCTGTTTAATTCAGCTTCAACTTGACATCACCCGTGAGATTGAATGAGATAACAAATTACAACAAAATCAAGAGCTTGTAACCAAACTTGGCCGAATTATGTACATTATATTTTCTACGTGATTAACTAGGCTTAGTTAATTGATTGAATTACTTTCCTGATAGACTACATCCAGCAAAGTGTATACGTAGCTAATTCAGAAAAAAATAGAATTAGGTATTAATTTCCATAACACATAAGGAAAACACTGCATTTATGACAAATTAAAAAATAATACAAATATTTATAGATATTGAGATTATTCTAGTCTACGACTAATGTTATTTGCTCTTTACTGTAGTTTCGCTCCCCGTAAAAACCAGTGATTTCTATAACACACTGGATAGCGCATTCCCTACATTGTATAACAGATTTTTTGACTCCAATCAAAGATGACAGATGGTGGGCAGCTGCATAATTTGACGTCTTCTTTTCACAAAAAAAAAAATATTTTGACATAACAAAGAGGAAAACAAATGTGATTGAGTTTTTATTATTTGCCAATGTAAATATTTATTATTAAAATTAAAATAATAAATTGAAAAAAAAAAAAAAACAATTTAATAGATCTCGAAATATGCGTTCATAACAGCACAAGTAAAAAAATCACATCGTAGGAATTCATTTGGGAAAAATCATTTGTATTTTGCATATATTTCAGGTCAACTCGAGTAATTTTTTCGAATTATTGCTCCAGAGGAAAACATTTTGATACAGCTCCTTTTTTAAGAATCGAAAGCAGATTCCAAAAAGGTATCAACCAACTTTGTAGCAGTAGCCGTTCGAAAAAGAAACGCCAGTACTTCTATGATTGTATGTGTTTTGTATCAAAAAAACCTACAATTCACCTGAAGAACAATTTTTCAAATTATTGCTTCAAAGCAAAAAAGTTTGATACACCTATTTTAAGAATCGAAAGCAGATTCCAAATAGGTATCAACCAACTTTGTACCACTAGCCGTTCGAAAATGAAAAGCCAGTACCTCTATGAATTGTATGTGTTTTGAATCAAAAAACTTACAATTCACCTAAAGAGCAATTTTTTAAATTATTGCTTCGGAGCAAAAAAGTTTGATACACCTTTTTTAAGAATCGAAAGCAGATTCCAAAAAGGTATCAACCAACTTTTTAGAGCTAGCCGTTCGAAAAAAGAACGCCAGTACCTCTATGAATTTTATTTGTTTTTTATCCAGCAACCTACAATTACAATTATTGGTAAGAAGCATAATTGTTTGAATAATTGCTTCGAAGCAAAAAAGTTTGAAACAAGTCCTTTAGGAATCAAAAGGAGATTTCAGAGAGTTATAAACCAACTACACGATAAAACCTTTGAGTTTTTAAAGGGTATTTCTTTTTATTTATTCCTTCGAATCAAAAAAAATACATAGAAATTTTTAGAAAGTATAATAAATATAATAATATTCCAAATACAACATTAATCTAATCGTTTACATTATAAAGGTTACATCATAAAAAAAAAATTAAAACAATAAAGGACTGCACTTGTGCTTGACTTGATTCTCATCGCTGTCTTGATCAATGCCATCTAGAAAACATTTTTTTCTTAAAAGAACTAACCTTATGCAACCCTTAAGCCAAGATCCTTTTCCAGAGTTTTTGTTCATATGGAAGCGTTTTAGTTTGTGGTAATTTATAGTGTCTTTACGAAGAACCTCTAGGTGTGCAAAAACTCCATTGGATTGGATTCTTTTAAATTGTTGACTTGTTTTTGTTTGTGGTAGTGAGTGTATTCCTATTTTGAGCTTCTATGCTACTTTCCTCGAGTTTCTTGATTGAAATGTTTTCCTTTAGATTAGATTAGATTTTATTTTCATTATTTCTTAACATATTTATAAATTACAAAATCAAAATTAGCATGGCAATGCCATCTGCCAGGTTGACAAGATAAAATTAATATAATATAAAGCTCATTGGTTTTACGGTTATGTTAAAAGCAAGAAATTATTAACCAAGAAACAAAAACAAAAATATCTATATATGTGTATATTTTACAACTAAAATAAATATTTAACTTCGATGTGTTTTAAGAAGCTTTCGCAGAGTATTCTGTCCCGATATGATTTTGCCACTTTGCAATACGTAAAAAGTTTTTCCACCGTCATCTCGTTTAAAAGACTTGTCATTTCCTCTTCCGTAAGGTAATTAGATCCGAGGAAGAATATCCTACTTTCTACCAGTACAGGGCATTTTCCTAAGAAGTGAAAAACGTCTTTTCTTTCTCTTTGGTTGCATAAACTACATTGTCCAGGACGATTCTCCCTATGCGAAATATAGTTAAGATGGATACATGAGCTCCCCTCGAAGTCTCAGCATCATAGAAATAACCTCCACACTGTTCTCATCTCTAAAATAGTTATTTGGACCAAGGTTATGATTGAGATGTTTGTAAATTAATCTATGAGTTGAATTTGAAGCTTCTTCTATGCAGCGACTACTTCTTTTCATCAACCGTCGCAATCAATTTATACAGTTTAACTCTGCAATCATTAAAGTTACCGAAATCCAAATCCAGTGACATTTCACACCATAAAGCCAGCTCGTGCCATTCTGCGTACCATTAAACATTTAAAAAATAAAATTTTATTGTAAATAAATAACCTAGCTATTTATTAATATATAATATATATATATATATAAATATATTATATATATTATTATCCAATTAAAGGGTAAAGGGTTAATATTTATATAAATAAAGAACTAATATATATATAATTATTTCCATTAGTTATATTATATATAAACATATAGATTAGTAATTTATATATAAGTATTGATTGCATAGAGGACTGCTTTCTTCGGTAATCTTTCACTATGCATTTGCAAAATTTTGAGAATATAGTCTATATGTAGTTTTAGGGTTTGAATAAAAAGCGGTGATAGTCCAGTTTCCAGCAAAACCATGTAATTTGGTGTGTTGTAGGGCAGATGATATATTCTTTTAATAAAGAATCTTAGCTGTTTTTCCACACTCTCGTACTGTTTGTATCCCCAAACCTGCGCTGCGTAAAGCATTATAGACTCAGACACTGCTTCAAATACACGAAATTTGCTACTATGTGCTATATTCTTGTTTGAGAAACACTTTGCTCAGGAAGTCCCAATTGCACTTTTTGCTTTCATAAGTTTATCCCCAAGATGTCTTTCCATACTAAGATTCTTTGTAAAGCACACTCCTAGATAATTGAATTCCCTCACCACCTCTATCAAGTTCGAATCGTAGCTCCATCTTTCATTTGACCAATTTTTTCCACCTCCATTCTTGAAAATCATTATTTTGGATTTACTTAGATTGACCTTTAGATTCCACGTTACACAGTACCTATGCAATTGGTTTATCATCAGTTGCAGTGATTGGGGTAAATTAGAAAACAGCACAATGTCATCGGCATAGAAAAGTGCTTTGATCAATATCCCGGCGAATTCCACCCCTCCACCAATGTTGTCGGTTAGGTCATCTACAAAGAGCGCAAATAAAAGAGGAGTCAACGCACACCCCTGCCGGACGCCTGTTCCAGTCTGAAACCATTCAGAGATTTCCTCTCCATTCCAAACCGCGGCTTTAGTATCATTATAAATATTTTTGAGGACTTTACCGAATTTCCTGGACATCCCCAGTCCATATAGCTTGTATAAGAAGCGCATTTCTGTCCACCGCATCGAACGCTGCTTTAAAATCCACGAAGAAACAATAAAGTTTCTTTTGGTTCCGTAGGAAGTTATCGGCAATGCTCTTAAGAACAAATATTTGGTTGACAGTGGAGTAACCGGATCTGAAACCGGCTTGAAATTCCTTCAATAAACCATTCTGGCTAATCCACAAATTAAGTCGTCGTTGCAGAATTGACGTAAAAATTTTGTATGAGGCGTTCAAAAAACTTATTCCTCGATAATTATCTGGGTTTTGCGTACTTCCTTTTTTGTGGAGAGGAAAGATTAAGGACTCCTTAAACCTTTCGGGTATAGATCCACCATCCAAAATATAGTTGAACTCCGAAGTAATCGTATTTATCAGCTCATTGGTGCCGTACTTGTAAAATTCAACTGGGATTCCGTCGGACCCAGCCGCTTTGCCATCCTGTAAATTTTTTAAAGTATTTATAACTTCTTCAGCAGTTATGCACGCATCTAGTGTGCTATTTTCAAAGCATGGCTCTGCATAGGATACTGTTGCATTGACGGTTAAGGGATTCAAAAGTTCTTAAAAATGCGACAACAGAACGTCAGGTGTTAAATCTCTGTGTATTTTATACTCCTTTCCATTCAATCTTTTCACCACTTTCTACAGTCATCGTCAAACCAATGTACTACAGGAGTGAACTTTTTGTTGTTATTGTTGCTTGCCGGATAAGCCGATTTTATGCAATTTGCAATAGCACTCAGACCAGAATTGATTCCCTGACTTAGTGAAAGGTTTAGGTTTCTCTGATATACCGCTGCCTTGTTAGAATTCCATTTCAGTTTTATTTATTTATTTATTTACTTATTCATCAATGGATACATAATCTGTTGACTACAATTAAATTACAATTTATCATTATACATCATTAAAAATGTTTAAAGCAATACTCTTAAACATATGCCTATTCATTTGAAGGTCGACTTCACTATGAATTAAATTAAAAAGAGATAAATTACGAGTTATGGGTTCATTAAGTCCATAGTTCGTCCTGTGACTAGGAATCAAAAAGAGAACGTCCCTATTTCTTAGATATCTCTCAGGAACATAAAAAAACATAAGAGCTAGTAAGCCCGAAGATTTTATTTTGCCATTGAGTATGTCCTTGATAAAAAGAACCCCAAGGGTTTCTCTACGGCTTTTTAAAGAGAGCCATAATTGGGCAAACCATCTGACCACCTGAAATTCCTTAAAGCAAAGCGCGTGAATCTTCTTTTAATATTTTCGATTCTGTCTGAGGAATTTTGATAAAAAGGAGACCAAATAACACTACAGTATTCCAGTATGGGTAATATTAAAGATATGTAAATCGTTTTTAGAGTATAACTATCTTTAAACACCCCCGTGTTGCGTTTTAAAAAACCTAGCAACGAATTCGCTTTTGAAATAATAAAATGTATGTGTTCAGAAAAAGAAAACTTAGTGTCAAAAATAACACCAAGGTCCTTTATTACACTCACGGTTGAAAGACTTTCATTACCGAGACTGTAACTTAACAGCACTTTAGGTGTTGTTCGAGAAGCTCTAAATATTTTGCATTTAGAGATATTTAGCTCGAGATGATTATATTTACACCAATTGAAAAACGCATCAATATCTTTTTGAAAGTTAACACAATTTTCAACTGAAGAAATTTTCGAATATAGTTTCAAATCATCTGCGAACATCAAACAATTAGAAAATTGCAGACAGTCCGGAATGTCATTGACGAAAAGGTTGAAAATGAGGGGTCCCAAATGACTTCCCTGAGGCGGTCCCGATAAGACTTCAATAAAAAAGGATTGATTGCCTTCGATTTTAACAATCTGTTTTCGATTTGACAAATAAGATTCTAACCATTTAAGAAAACCGAATCTGAATCCCATCCTCTCCAACTTTCTCAATAGAAGTCTATGATGGACAAAATCCGTGTACAAAACATCGACCTGCATTCTTTTTTCCAAAGAAGATAAACAAAAACTTGTAAACAGACACAAATTCGTAGTAGTGGAGCGACCACTACAAAATCCATGCTGTCTCGAAGATATTATGTCTTTCACCGTGAAACTAAGTCTATTGAACACCAACTTTTCAAAAAGTTTTGGAATCGCGGAAAGCTTTGAGACTGGTCTATAGTTCTTAATTAAGTGCTTAAGACCACTGATGGATGACATTTTCCACTCTTCTAGAAAAACCCCAGAATGGAGCGATTTATTGAAAATAATTATTAGTACTTTACAAAGCATTTTATAAATTTATTCTTTTTCTAAACTAATTTATTTATTTATTTATTTTTTCTGTAACTTATTATTTTTGATTCTGTTTATTATCTGAATATAACTTTTTACTTAAATGCTTAAATTTCTTTTAGTTGTTTCTTGTATATTAGCTAGAATGGAAGTGGGTTTGTGGTCGCGAAGGTTGATTTGTCATGCATTCCTCATTGCATGTCTTTTCCAATGTTTTTACTGATTTATGATTGCTTCTCAATCTAGCTCATATTCCACGGGTGGATATAGTGATGGGATTTTACGTTCGATGATTAATATATTTAGCGAAAAAAAGAATGGTCTGCAAATTTGCCATATTAACGCGCAGAGTTTGTATCTGAAAATAGATGAGTTCAAGTATCTGTTTGAAGGGTCAAAGGTTGATGTGGTGTGCGTTTCAGAAACTTGGTTTATTCCCAGTGTTGATGACGCACTGTACAGGTTAAATGGGTACAGGCTTATTCGGGCTGATAGAAATAGTAGAGGTGGGGGCACTGCAATTTATCTACGTGAGGGCATAACTTTTAAGTTCAATTGCAGGTCCGGAACTGAAAGCGAGATGGAATATGTATTTATCAACTTAATATCGGGAGAAGATAACCTACTCTTAGGTGTCGTTTATAAACCTAACCGAAACATAAACATTACCCCACTTTTTACCCTCTTGGAAGAAATATCTTTAAATGCTTCGAATTTTGTTTTAGTTGGTTCTCTCATTGAAAATATGAGGACATTTAATTTATTCCCGGTTAATACTTATGTTTCTACACATTTTTCTTCGAATACAAACACACTTTTGGATGTGTTCTTTGTTAGCAACTCAAACAGCGTATTATTTTATGATCAGTTTCTGCACCGGATTTTTCAGGCATGATCTAATATACCTAACTTTTGATTTTGGTGTAGATTATTCTCCTACATGCTATGAGTACCGAGATTTCAATCACATAAACTATGCTACACTTGAGCAAAATACTCGAAGTATCGAATGGGAAAGAGTCTACGGTATACATCTTCAACCGAGCAAATCGAATTCATTAACAACAATATCGTCAACCTTTTCAATCACCAAGTCCCTCTTATTACCAAAACTGTTAAAAACCATCACCGCTCTTGGTTTACTGATGAAATTCGACAGCTTCTGAAACAGCGCAATCTAGCCTATATTTGATGAAAACGCTTCAAGTTAAACGCGCTTCACAACATGTATCACGTTCTGCAGAACAAAGTTGTATGCAAAATCCGGGTAGCTAAAACTCGCGTTTATAGCAGTCGCTTAAGTTTGTCTATGAGTGGGCGACAACTGTGGAGGAACTTGCGAGAATTAGGAGTTGGTAAACAAAACCGAGTTCATGATGATGTTGATGTAAATCTACTCAACCATAACTTTACTACACTGCCGTTTCCGTCTCTGTATGGTGTCTCTTAAGACGATTCGACACATAACTTAGATATTGAATCTTTAGATTTGCAGCAACGACTTTTCCAGTTTTTCACGAGTTGAAAGTACTGATGTAGTAGAGAGTATTATTTCTATTAAATCAAATGCTGTTGGGATAGATGGAATTCATCCTGTGTTTGTTAAATCAATTCTTTCAGTTATCCTACCCTTTATTACACATACATTTAACACTATCTTAATGACAAGTGTTTTTCCTAGCCAGTGGAAGTTGGCTAAGGTAATCCCTTTACCCAAAAGTCCCAATAGTAATGAATACAGGCCGATTTCAGTTCTCTCTTTCTTTTCTAAAGTGTTCGAAAAAATTATGCAGAAGCAGATTAATGTTCATCTTAGATCCCAAAATATTCTTTCACCGATGCAATCTGGTTTTCGATCTAAGCATAGCTGCGTCACTGCTCTCATTAATGTCGTAGAAGATATCAGACAGGCCCTTGATGAAGACCGTGTCACTTTTTTAGTGCTTCTCGATTTTTCTAAGGCATTTGACACGATAGATTACATTAATCTATGCAATAAGCTCTTGTCGTTATACCAATTTTCTCCTTCTTCAGTGAGCTTGTTGCAATCGTATCTCTGCGATAGAAAACAAGCTGTCTCTGTCGCTTTTCTTAGTACGACTCGCGGGGTCCCACAGGGCTCAATACTTGGACCTCTTCTCTTCTCGCTTTACATTAATGAGCTTCCAAAACAAATATTAACTTCATCGGTTCAAATGTATGCAGACGATGTCCAATTATTCAAAATTTGTCCCCTCGGTCTCATCGAAGATTGCACTAACTCTATAAACCTGGATCTGCTTAATATTTTCTCTTGTTATTATGAAGAATTGATCAGTTATATTGAAATTAATTGTGTGCGTTAATTGGGCTTTCTGATCTTTTATTTTTTTATGCAATTAATAAAACAAATTAATCCATTTTTTAAATTATTCCCGACGTTTCGTTGGGTATTTTCCAACTTTTTCAAGGGATATTTTTATTGGACCTATAACACGTTATAATTCTTGAATTTTGAGTACTAATAACTTTTATATAATTTTACTTACTATTGTCAGTTACATTTATAGTTTTTAAACATTTATATTGCACTTTTGTATTTTTTACAATTTTTTTTAAAACGGAAAACTAAATAAATAAATAAATTAAAAAACCAAGACAAAACAAAAATTGAGGCATTGAGAGCAGAAGTGGCGTAACCCCAATATTTACTTATTGAGAAAATCATGGTTTAAAAAGTTAACGAAAAAGAAATGTTTGTTATTAGTTTCCTATTTAAAATAATAGTTAATAAACTTCAGTTATGGCATAACTGTTGGGATATCTTATATTTAAGACCTTAATCTTCTCTTTAAATTATTAATTATTGGATTTTATGTGGGTTACACCACTACTGCTTCTTGGATACTGGAATAAATTTGAAAAAGAAAGTTGGTTACATCAATAATTTGAAAAACAGGTTATAAAAAAAATATTATCGCTTTTAACTACAAAATAGTTAGAAAGTTAAGTTTAAGTTTACACTACTATGATCGGTACTTTCATTCTTCTTCGTCATCTACGCATTCAACCAGCCCAACGTCTCTGTCCATAGAAACAGTTTTCAATTTTTTATAAAAGTCGTGGTTATTCGGTGGGATAAAATTGAGTAACTCCAATAAGTTTTTCTTTTTTGTTTCACTTACGGCATTCTGTTTTGGAGAATCTCTTTTCGAGATCTGTGATGAGTGCAAATGTTCTTTTTTTTTTTTCAAAATTACAGTATCAAAAAGCACGTCTTTGTTATTACTGTGCTTGTACAAAATATTGAAAGGTGTCACTTTTAGAAATTTTAACTATAGAATTTTAAGCCATACCATTTTATTCTTTTCCAATTTTTTCATCGAAAACATTATAGATCCATGCTAAGTATACATGTAAGCTTTGTTTCTTACCAAGTCATGGACAGTATGTCCAAAGTTGCTTCTTGTAATAGCACACACCCGTTGAAATGACTCGAGTGGACAAGTTGTTCATGAGGTCAAATGCAATCACCGAAGTGTCAGATTCCTTTGCTCGTGTTGCGTCATCCCTCATGCCATTTCTAGCCGAATCCGCTTTTCTGAGATGAAGTTCATGTTCAATTTATATTTGAGGCTTCTCGTGATCAGTCGCAAACTTTAGCTTATTGTTCAAAAAGTCATACTTCTTACAAGAATTCTTTATTGGAGCATGGAATGAAAGGTTAAAATAATGATTAAAAGTCTGCCGGAATGCGTACTCTGAAACAGGACTGGTGTAAGAATTTTTATACAAATTGAACATTTTAGATATGTTAAGGTCAGGGGATAAGAATTTTCTCTCCGACTTATGGCGGGTGTAAATGCAATTGCTAACACCATACAAGAAGCAAAGACCACATAACATTGACAATGCTGTTTTGCAACGCATACTATGATTGACGTAAATGTGTTTGAAATCTACTCATTTCAAATTGTACTAGCGCAGAAGTGGCATAAGTGGGTTACACCATTTCTGCTCTAAGAAAAGTTCCGTGCAGAAACACTGTTTCAGCATTTTTGTATTGATTTATAAGCAAATATAAGTAACGTCACTTCTGCGTTGAAAGAAAATTTATTTTTGACCATTGTGGATTATAAAGACAAAATTGAAACAAATGAGGGTTACGCCCCTTCTGCTCTCAATGCCTCAATTATGAACTAGTATCACAGACTCAATGTTTACTTTATGACGGCACTGTAGCTTGCGCTCAGCTTGTCTTTGTCTTCTTGAAAATTCATTGTTCTCTTAATGTTTTGCTGTATTCTTAGGCTCTCCAGCGTAAATCTCTTATTAATGTTTCTTTCCTTGTCAAGAATTCTTACGTCATCAAAATCAGCGGTGTGTCCATTTTCTGTCATATGATGTGAGAGTCCAGTTGATGCTCTATTTTTCCTAACGTCAGCTTGGTGTTCGGCTATTCTTGTAGCTAGTGTGCGTTTTGTTGTGCCAATGTAAACAAGATCACACTCCTCATTCGTCTTACCTTTGCATTTTATTTCGTATACCACGTCATGTTGTTGTTCTTTTTGTAGAGGTGGTTTAGTCCGTGTAAATATTTTGCTAAGAGTATGGTTCGATTTATGAGCGAATGAAGTTTTCTCTTTGTTAATTTTTATTATATTATATAAGTTTTTGTTGTCAGTAAGCTTAGGAATGAAACTTATGCTGTGGAAAGTGATGTTGTCATCTGTTTTGGTGTTGGTTTTGTTTATTGTTGTTATATTTAATTTGATTATTTTTGTCATTTATTAAATCGTTAATTATTTTATGTGGAAAATTATTCATTAGGAGTATTGTTCTGATTTTTGTGATGTTGTCTTTGTGGAAATTCGGGCTAGAAATATCTAGAACTTTGTTAATAAAGTTTTTTGCAGTGTTGATTTTATATTTCTGTGGTTGAGTAGATAAGAAATTGATCATTCTCCCCGACGCTATAGGTTTCTGGTACCAATTGAAAAATATTTTATCATCTGTTCTGTGTATTATAGTGTCCAAATATGGTATGCATTTATTATTTTCTGTCTCTATTGTGAATTGAAGTTTTTCGTGATATTGATTTAAAGTATTGAGAATTATGTCTTTGTGTTGTTTTTTAATTACTGCAAAAATATCATCTACATATTTCGCAATGAATTTTATAGTAATGTTGGATTTATGGAGTTTCTCTATTCAGGCGTCAAGAAGATTGTCCAATACGATGTCAGCTATGGTTGGTGATAAGGGATTTCCCATTGGCATGCCGAACGTCTGGTTATATGTTTTATTTTCATATTTAAAGTAGTTATTGTCTTTGAGACAGAATTGCAAAATATTAAGGAATTGTGGTTTTGGGATATTCGTGTGTTCCTTCAATTTTTCCCATTGTTTCATGATGTTCTTGATTGCTATGTACGTCGGTATGTTAGTGAATAGTGATATTACGTCAAAGGAAACTAAGATGTCATCTTCGTCTATTGTTATATCTAGGAGTTTTTCTTTTAAGCGCATTGCATTACGGACATTGTAGGTTTCAGACACAATATGTTGAAGTGTTTCTCCAATAAATTTAGCCAGGTTGTAACAAGGCACGTTCGTTGAAGATGAAATCGGTCTGAGTGGTAAATTTGGTTTAAATATGAAAATAAAACATATAACCAGACGTTCGGCATGCCAATGGGAAATCCCTTATCACCAACCATAGCTGACATCGTATTGGACAATCTTCTTGACGCCTCAATAGAGAAACTCCATAAATCCAACATTACTATAAAATTCATTGCGAAATATGTAGATGATATTTTTGCAGTAATTAAAAAACAACACAAAGACATAATTCTCAATACTTTAAATCAATATCACGAAAAACTTCAATTCACAATAGAGACAGAAAATAATAAATGCATACCATATTTGGACACTATAATACACAGAACAGATGATAAAATATTTTTCAATTGGTACCAGAAACCTATAGCGTCGGGGAGAATGATCAATTTCTTATCTACTCAACCACAGAAATATAAAATCAACACTGCAAAAAACTTTATTAACAAAGTTCTAGATATTTCTAGCCCGAATTTCCACAAAGACAACATCACAAAAATCAGAACAATACTCCTAATGAATAATTTTCCACATAAAATAATTAACGATTTAATAAATGACAAAAATAATCAAATTAAATATAACAACAATAAACAAAACCAACACCAAAAACAGATAAGGGGCAACGCTGACAACATCACTTTCCACAGCATAAGTTTCATTCCTAAGCTTACTGACAACAAAAACTTATATAATATAATAAAAATTAACAAAGAGAAAACTTCATTCGCTCATAAATCGAACCATACTCTTAGCAAAATATTTACACGGACTAAACCACCTCTACAAAAAGAACAACAACATGACGTGGTATACGAAATAAAATGCAAAGGTAAGACGAATGAGGAGTGTGATCTTGTTTACATTGGCACAACAAAACGCACACTAGCTACAAGAATAGCCGAACACCAAGCTGACGTTAGGAAAAATAGAGCATCAACTGGACTCTCACATCATATGACAGAAAATGGACACACCGCTGATTTTGATGACGTAAGAATTCTTGACAAGGAAAGAAACATTAATAAGAGATTTACGCTGGAGAGCCTAAGAATACAGCAAAACATTAAGAGAACAATGAATTTTCAAGAAGACAAAGACAAGCTGAGCGCAAGCTACAGTGCCGTCATAAAGTAAACATTGAGTCTGTGATACTAGTTCATAATTTTTGTTTTGTCTTGGTTTTTTAATTTATTTATTTATTTAGTTTTCCGTTTTAAAAAAAATTGTAAAAAATACAAAAGTGCAATATAAATGTTTAAAAACTATAAATGTAACTGACAATAGTAAGTAAAATTATATAAAAGTTATTAGTACTCAAAATTCAAGAATTATAACGTGTTATAGGTCCAATAAAAATATCCCTTGAAAAAGTTGGAAAATACCCAACGAAACGTCGGGAATAATTTAAAAAATGGATTAATTTGTTTTATTAATTGCATAAAAAAATAAAAGATCAGAAAGCCCAATTAACGCACACAATTTTCTCTTGGTCTTTAAGAAATGGGTTGTTTTTAAATCCACAGAAGTCGAAATGTTTAGTTATTAGTAGAAAGCCTCTAGATCTTTCGTATTTTCCCACCATACTCTTAAATAATTCTCCCATTGAATATGTTCAAACTGCAAAAACCTTGGCGTCATTTTTAATAGGACACTAAGTTGGGATACTCACATCAATGCGGCAGTTGGGAAAGTTTATGGTATACTTCGCATGCTAAGACCCACACAATATTTCACACCATTAAAAACGCGATTGTTGCTGGCAAAAACACTTGTTCTTCCTGTTCTAACCTACGGATGTGAACTATTCTGCAAAAGTGACGCAGCCAGTAGACGAAAAATGAATGTGGCCTACAATAACATAGTTCGTTATATTTATGACTTGAAAAGATACGACCACATTTCAAATTTTTCAAGAAGAATTTATAATTTCTCCTTTGACAACTTGTTTCGCTACAGAACCTTAATTTTACTATTTAATGTGATTCAAACACACCAACCTTGTTATCTATTTGACAGATTACGTATGACCTCTTCTTATACATCGGAACAGCTCATTCATCCTCGTTTTTCTTGCCTGACCTCCGAACGTCAGTTTTTCTTCAATGCAATCCGCTTGTGGAACGCTTTACCACCGCATGTCACGAGGGTGCAGGGCATTGAAAACTTTCGTAAAGAGCTAACCATCTTCTTTCAATCATATTCTGGCTAATATAACCCTTTTTTATACTAATTATTAATTAATTATATCTTAATTTTTTACTGATTCGGTAATATCAGGTACTCGTAAATTCATAATTTATAAACATACATAATGTACATTTTACTTATATAAAATTGTTCTATAATAGTTCTCATTTATTCTTATTTATTCTTAACCTTTCATTTCATTTTTCTAAACTGTTTCATATTAAAGCTTATCACTAGTTAATAAGATACTATGTCTTAATGTGTAAGCAAGCATTCATCAATAAAGAAAATACTAAATACTAAAATACTAATATTTCATATATTCTATATATAACCTATATTTTAAACACATATGTATGTATTAGTATATACAAATCATTTGATATAACTGTTGAAGTATTTTCTTTTATACGTCCTAAATGTATATTTATATTTGTATAAGTATAGAGCCATCGTTCTTAACTTATAATCTCTTTCACGTGATATTAGTGCAATCGTATTCTTTCTCATACATCCTAAATGTATATATTTATTTATTTATTCCATCTTCGATTTGAAAAATCTACAGATTATGCTTAATATTAATATATACAAAATAAATATAAATTTCAATTTTAAACTAACAATTATTTAATAATAATGAACAAGGAGAATTTTTGAACTGAGATCTAGTATTTACTATATCTATGTTATCATAATATAAATTAAAAATTTTACAGCAATGAGATATTGGTTCCCTCTGACCATAATTTGTAGAATGAGAATTTTCATTAATAAAATGTCTCATTCTCAATGATCGAGTAGGTGCATAAAAATTAATTGAAGAAAGAAGAAATTCACAATCGATATCATTTGAAATAATATCTCGAACAAATAATGCACTATACATTCTTCGTCTTGAGTCCAGAGTTTGTATTCCTAATAATAAACATCTACTATGGTAGTTAAGAGCTACACTGTTATTAGCAGAAAACTGCCTTAAAGCAAATCTTAAAAAAAATTTTTGAATGTTTTCAATACTATCAATTAATTTTTTAATTTCAGAATTCCAAATAACTGCACCATATTCCAATAATGGTCAAACAATAGAGCAATAAATAGCCTTAAGAGTATAAGGGTCTTTGAAATCACTGGAATTTCTTTTTAAAAAACCTAACATACTATTTGACTTAGAAACAATCTTTGTATGTATATAAATTTTTATAGTACTATCATGGAACACGAAAAAAAGTTTACTTATTGTGCCGCAGAATCGTAAGTGTGGCTATGTTAAGGTACTAGTACGGTCTAGAAATCGCAAGAAACGCATGATTTTTGGGAATTTTTTTCTCGGAAACTTTATAAGATAATAACATAATTTTTTTTTTAAATAATGAATACATGTGTCAAGAGTACAAAAAAAAATTGTTTGTCGAATTTTGGCCGAATTATAGAGGGTGTCAACGTCGACTCATCAAAAAACACATTTTCCCATGGCGGACAGTTAATCTCCGGATCTACTTAACCGATTTTCAAAAAAGTTGTTGCAACTAGATTGTTTTTATGTTTTCGAAGACAATTTAACACAATTTGACCAAAAAGTTATGAATAAAAAAAATGGCGACTCAAAAATGGCCAAAAAAATTTCAAAGCTCGAAATTTTTTTTTTGTTTTGACTTTTTAAACAAATTGTGGTAAATTGTCTCGTAAGAAACCTTCCTTTAAATAACCCACTTTGGTTTTTTTGTTTCAGTCCAGCCAATCCTGAGATTAACTGTCCGCCATGGGACAATGTGTTTTTTGATGAGTCGACGTTGGGCCTTCTATAATTCGGTCAAAATTCTCAAATTTAAAAAAAAAAATTTTTGTACTCTTGACGTATGTATTCATTATTTAAAAAAAAAATGTTATTACCTAATAAGGTTTCTGAGAAAAAAATTCCCAAAAATCGTGCGTTTTTTGGCGTTCTAGATCGTACTAGTACCTTAAGCAGTGCAGAGTTGACGTGGATGGAGAAAATATAAGCAAAAGAAGAGATGCGGTAGTGATATATTTATTCTGAAAACAATAAAGAGGGTAAGGGAGAAAATCTTATCTGCGTTTCTTTTTGCTGTTAATCAATTGTAGGTAGGTATATAAAGTTGTATATGCCAGGCGCGAGATGAATACAAGCAAAAAGTATTGAGAGTGTATGAGAGTTTTTGTGAATTTTGCTTTATTACTCATGCAATCTGGTTTGTTTAAATTCTGATACGATTAATTACCGAGGTTGCCATATTATCGACTTTGTAATAAGATCTAGAGGAATTTGAACTTAATAAACTCAAATGGTTTTATTTCGTTTTTGAAAACTAAACAATTTCAAATTGGCTTTATTTCGTAATGGTAACCAAAATAATTTTATAATAATTATATGCTGTGGGTAGTTAGATAGTGGCAATTGTATTTTTTTTTTGTAATTAATATAGATATGTACATACACAGTTAGAAAACTATTTCTTTAAGAAAATCTTATAGGTACGTACCTATATTTTTATTAAAGAAAATAGCTTTTGCATAGTATGTAGGTACATACCCATAGAAAATTGGGACCTTATTCGGAATTCCCCCCCCCCACCAAAATGAACTTTTTTTTTTACGAATCGATAAAAAAGTGTTTGCTGTTGATAAAAAACATCAAATTATGGAGGAGAAACACTTTTTTATGGTAAAAAAGTGAAGTAAAAGCGGACCACCCACAGTACTATAACTAAAACTACTTTTGTATGGGATATTTGCTTTTTTTGCTTGCTTACGCATTACGGCGGCGTTTAAACAGTGATATATATATGGGGGGGCATGCTGCCCCCCTGCAACCCCCTGGTTGGGCACACTATAGGATTTGGGGTAGGTGCGAGGTTGGGTGTATGCAAGGTTTCTTTTGCATTCACAGAATCTGGATTTAAAGAAACTTTGAATTTACCCTATGGCCTATATTAATTTTTTTATACTTCACTTTTTTACCATAAAAATATAAATTTTCATTTATCAGAATGACTGGATGTAGATCTGTGCATTTGAAACTTGCATCGCCGCTCATTCCCTTTTACATGCATTTACCAATCTTTCTTTTATTATATGATGATTTCAGAGGATGGTGAATCTGGTAGAGTTTTTGCAGGTGATTTGACTAATGGAACGCTTCGTACTATGATTCGTGTTTTAGTGCGTCAAAAGAGTGGCTTACAGATTTGTCACGTAAATGCTCAAAGCTTACTACCAAAAATTGATCAGTTGAGGGATTTGTTTGAGGGATCCAATGTTGATATCATTTGCATTACTGAGACATGGCTCAATGATGATGTTAGTGATGGTATGTGTAGTTTGGGTGGGTATAAGCTTTTCCGTGCCGATAGACTCGATGGGAGAAGAGGTGGTGGGACAGCTATTTATATTCGTGAAGGCATTAAATGTAAATTTAATTGTAGATCAGAAGCGATGAGCGCAATTGATTTCTTATTTGTAACTGCTATGGGTGATTCCGATGATAGTGTTTTAATCGGGTCTGTTTACAGACCGAATAAATATATTGATATAACCCCCTTGATTACACTTCTCGAAGAAAAATCAATTTGTTCGAAGAAAATCATTATTTGTGGGGATTTTAACAGTAATATTCTGCTGGAAAGCCACCTTACTGAAAGTATGAGAACGTTTAATTTATTCCCAGTCAACACCACTTATGCCACTCACTTTTCAAGAGATGCTAGTACTCTGTTAGACGTTTTCTTCGTTAGTGATTTAAATAGTGTTTTACTTTACAATCAAATTTCTGCACCAGGTTTCTCAAGACATGATCTCATATATCTTGCTTTTGACTTTGAGTTTGTTTGTCCAAATACCCATTTCGAATTTAGAGATTATAAAAACATCGATTACAATGCCTTGGAGCTACATACTAGAAATATAAATTGGGATCACATTTACAATTTAACCTCTCCTAATGATCAAATCGAGTTTATCAATTACAATATTATAACGCTTTTTGATACTCATGTCCCTCTAAGATCTAAGACCACACACCATGGTTCACGTCCCTGGTTTACTAATGAAATACGGCTTCTTTTACTACAACGTGACGCAGCCTACAAGCAATGGAAACATTACAGGTTGGATGTCCACCATCAACTTTATCGTAGATTGCGTAATCTGGCCGTCGTTAAAATTCGAATGGCAAAATCACGTTTGTATAAAAACCTACTACGTCCAAGCATGAAAGGCCGAGATTTATGGCGAAATCTGAGGTAAATGGGAATAGGGAAGAAAAATAATTCTTGTGGGCAAAATATTGATATTGAGGCACTTAATCGTCAATTTGTGACTTTACCGATTCCTTCTCAATGTCAAGAAGCCCATACACCTTCTATTGAACCACAAGAAGATGGCTTTGAGTTCTCTTGTATAGATAGTAGGGACTTAGTCGAATGTTTTCTGTCTATTAAGTCAAGTGCTGTTGGCCTCGACGGACTACACCCAGTCTTCGTCAAGGCTATATTACCTGCTATTTTGCCTTATGTAACACATGCATTTAACACCATATTAACGACTGGTATTTTTCCTAACCTATGGAAACTGGCAAAAATTATACCAATTCCCAAAACGTGTACAGGTAATGACTTTCGACCAATTTCGGTTCTCCCTTTTTTGTCCAAAGTTTTTGAGAGAGTTTTACAAAAGCAAATAGCAGTTCATCTTAGATTAAATAATATTTTATCGCCTATGCAGTCCGGTTTTCGTCGGAAACATAGCTGTACCACTGCTATTATCAACATTGTCGATGATTTGAGACTGGCCATAGATGAGGACTACGTGACCTTCCTGCTTCTTTTAGATTTTTCTAAAGCCTTCGACACTATTGATCATTCTATTCTTTGTAATAAATTGTCGACATTTTATTATTTTTCTCCTTCGGCCGTTAACCTTTTGTTTTCCTATCTTTGCAATAGAAAGCAAGCTGTTGTGATAGGGAATAATATCTCGAGTTTCTTACCGACTGTAAGAGGGGTGCCCCAAGGATCAATACTTGGACCCCTACTTTTCTCCCTCTATATAAATGAACTCCCCTCACTTATTTCATCTTCATCTATACAAATGTATGCTGACGATGTTCAATTGTATAGAAGCTGCCCGCTTGGACTCATCGAAGATTGCGCAAACACTATCAATAAGAATTTGGAAAGGATTTCATTATGGTCTAATAGGAATGGTCTGTTTTTAAATCCAATTAAATCGAAATGCATAGTTATTAATAGAAATCTTTTGGACCTTTCCTATTTCCCTACCATTTTCCTCAATAATTCCCCTATTGAATATGTAGAAACAGCTAGGAATTTAGGAATGTTATTCAATAGAACTTTAACTTGGGATAGGCACATCAACGCAGCGGTAGGAAAAGTTTATGGTGTCCTTCGAATGTTATGGACATCGCAGTATTTCACGCCCTTAAAGATCCGTTTAATGCTCGCCAAAACTCTGGTTCTACCAATTTTATCATTTGGGTGTGAAATTTACTGCGACTGTGATTCTATCAGTAGAAGGAAGCTGAATGTGGCTTATAATAGCATAGCACGGTACATATATGGACTAAGAAGATATGACAGCGTCTCTAATTTTTCAAGGCAAATCTCAAACATTTCGTTAGATAATCTATTACGCTTTAGAACCCTAATATTACTGTTCAACGTAATTCAAACACGTCAACCTCGGTATCTGTTCGATAGATTAAGATTTGGTTCCTCAGATAGATCCCAAACAATAATTCATCCGCGGTATAAGTATTTAACATCAAGGAGGCAGTTTTTCATTAATTCGACTCGCCTGTGGAATACTCTGCCACGGCATGTTAGGGAACTGAGGGGTGCATCTATGTTTCAAAGAGAGTTACTTGTCTACTTTCAGTCTGGCTGAACATATCCGTTTTTTTTTTTTTTTTCTTCAAATTAATATAAATAAATGGAGATTTTTAGTTTCTTAAAGTATTTTTTTTTTCTCTCTATTTTTTTTTTTTACTTTTTATAAATTTTTATCAATATCTTAATTGATTTTTTTTTCCAATTTCAAATTATTTTAACTAATTGTAATAAATATATTATTAATATCTTTATAAAGGATTCATCATAATGACGTTTAATAGGGTAGTCTTTCTTCTTTTTTTATTTTACAAACCTCAAAGCTGTAAACTATTTACTTTATAAGATATTATATCTTAATGTTTATATGCAAATTAAATAAATAAAATGAAATGAAATAAATGAAATGAAAAAAGTGTTTCTCCTCCATAATTTGATGTTTTTTATCAACAGCACACTTTTTTTTATCGATTCATTAAAAAAAAAGTGCATTTTGGTGGGGGGGGGGGAATTCCGAATAAGGACCGAAAATTGTATGAAATTAAAATAATAATTTTGATTAGGTACAAAAACGAAAAATTATTGTTATGCGGTGATAGGTATTTATATAATTAAATATAAAAAAAATTGATATAGGTATAGGCCAGTTTTTAAAATTTATTCATATAAACTTTGTTTGCAAGAAATATAGAAAATTTTTAATACTTTTTATGTGTATAATAAACAATGTCAGAAATTCATAAACACATGTCAACAGCACACGGTTTGTATTTGAACCCATCCAAGTACTAACCGCGCGCAACGATGCTTGATTTCGCTGATCGATGGGAAACGATGCTTTCATCAGAGCCAAGGCCGTTGACAATTATTTTGAAAAAAAAAATCAAATAAGTTTTTCGAGAAAAAAATAATTTTAGAAAACTTAAATTAATTAAAAAAATAGAATAAAATTATTATTGACATAATATTTAAAAAAAATCAGATACCTTTTTTGGAAAAAATATTTTGTATGCATTTACATATTGCTTATAAGCAATTTTTGAAAAATTAAAAAAAAAGGAATTTGGTATCAATTTTAAGAAATTATTGATGCACCCCACATGAAAAATTTTTAAAATAAAAATAAACTTTTTTTTACAAAAAATAGTTTTTATCCATATATTTTGTAAAAAATAAGATATTTGATCTGCGAATTTTGAACAAACAAAGGCCCATATTGCGGTTGTCGATTTTCTAATCGACGATCGACCTTTTCCGATCAACAATCGTCGATTACTCTATTTCATATTGCGAATGTCGATTGGGATCGAAACTTTTCGATTTCACAGTCGTTTCTTTTCGATTGTTATTTTCTGATCGACGCGTAGGGAAGGTGAAGTCCAGAAGTTTTTCTTGTAAACAAAATGTAAGCTTCTTACAATCAAATAATTATTTAAGAACAAAACATTCAAATATTAATTGAATGCAGGTCAAAAGTGATAACGAAGAAAAGGCAAATAGAAATTTTGGTCAGATTAATGGAGGAAAATGTGGACATCGCGAAGATGGTTTGTGCTAAGAGCCAAGCAAAGCAAAAATGAGAGAAATTCGCTAACGATTGTAATATGCCTGCTGAATTCTTTTTTAGGAGACCTTGATAATATATGTATGTGTACCGTCAATACACCCTATCACACCTGGTATTCCACTTTTTCATAAATATGCATTATAGTCCGAAGCTTTTTTGCTTCAGATTAAATAAAAGTAACCTATTTGGAGCAAATATGCGTTTCTAGAACTGAGAACTTTTCCTTTAGCACTAAAGGCACTGGATTGTGCAAGACCAATACAAAATTAATTACCAACATTAGCACAAAATCTCAAAGTATTAGCAAGTTGTATTATGCTTAGAATCAAAGAGCTTCTTATTGCTGACATAAGTTTTGGGGTTAATTCCACTCAGAAGTTCTGTGAAACATTTTTGGATAAGCGAAAGTATTTAAAAAAGCCAATTACATTGTTTCTTCCAGTTCCATAAGATTAGAGGTATATCTGATGTCTTCTTTTTCTGGTAGTTTCAAAATTTTCTTGGACATTGGCGGTTTCTGTGTTACTATCGCTAAACTCTCTCATTTTAAAATGTCATTAAACTATTTTAAGTTATATTAAAAAAAGAAAAACAGAAAAACAAATAATAATTTCAAAAGTTAACACATCATAGAACTAACAAATTTGAAATATTCGCAATATTCATTGGGTTCATTCACAATAGTACATTGTTCGATCGATTGAGTTACACAATACAAAATATGAAAACCAATCGAAACAATCGAAAAGTTTCGATTCGATTGCCAATCGACAACAGCAATCGGGGCCAAACATTTCTTTTAATGTTTGTCTACGAATTTTTATCAAATTTGGAAATTATTAATTCATTACAATGAAAATTTTGTTTTTTTTTTTTATTTTGTTAATATAAATATAAAAAGTAAGAATTTATGCAAACAATGTTTAAAAAACCTTTTATTATTAAACTAATTTTGAATATAAGAAATTTCTTTAAAATTGTTCTAGAAAAAAAATTGGGATATTAATTTTAAGTATTTAAAAATAAAGATTCTAGGAAATATTTTCAAAAATTAATCGCTCAAACTTTTTCAAGACATTGATTTTTCAAAAACAATTTTTTTAGATAAAAAAATATTTTTTCGTGTTCTCTATCATCATCGTAAAGTCAAATTTGATCAAAATCTCGAGTTAAATTTTTTCCACATGCAAAACTTGCAATTACATAATTTTGTAAGTGAAAATAAAATAAAAAAAATTTGGTACGCCAACCTTAAGTTTTTATTATTGTACGAATAAAATTAAGTTTCGAAATAAAATATTGAGCCGTTTTTGAGATATCGAATTTTTCAAGAAAAAAAAACAATTTTTTTTTTCCAAAAATTAAAAAAAAAAAAATTTCAAAGCTTTGAGATGCAATGTTTTTTAAACTTATTGGAAGCATCTCTATAAAAAATTTCGATAATGAGAAAATTGTCAAATGTCAAAATTTGAAAAAATGGTATCGAAAAACGAATTTTTATCTTTAAACGCGATTTGCGGCTAAACGGAGCCTCGTAGACCCCTCAAAGTGATTACATATTCTTGATCTAGGGAGTGCCACCTTTCAATCCACGTATGAAACGAAAAACGCGAAAACGCTTAAAACGTATTTTAAGCGTGGAACAAAAAAATATTGTTTTTAAGTAAAATCTCCTCAAATCGTGCGCACTGTACGAATGGAAATCAAATTTCAAAAAAAACATTGCGCCGGTTTTTGAGATATCGAATTTTCCAAAAAGAATGACTTTTTTCCAAAAATTAAAAAAAAATATTATAAATATATAAGACTTTTGATAATATTAAAATTTTCAAAAAAGTAGGAACATTTTTTGGAAAAAGGAAAATTTGTATACGCGTGAAAATATTTTTTTTCGTAAGTTACTTGATATTTTTTCAAAAATAATTTTTATGTAAATATTCATAAATTTCAAAAAAATGATGTACACCTTTATACATATTTAAGAACTGAAATGCAATTCATTTTAAATATCTCTGTTTTAACCTACTTCAATATTGCAAAAAAAATCCCAAATCTACTATATTATTGTGTGTTGAAATTTTGAAATCAAATTTTCATTTTAAAATCAAAAAAAAAATTGATCGATTTTTTTAAAACTTCATAAATAAAAGTTTCTTAATATAAATTACAAGATGTTAGAAAAAAAAATGTATTTTTCCTAAAAATAACTGTACCCTCCGTACAAATGTTAAAAAAGGGTTTTCAAAAATCGTATTTTTCTCGAAAACTGTTCCGAGGCTGAAATTTGTTTCTTTTTATTAATTTTTGTATATAAAAGCTAATTTTTTTAAGAAACCACTACGACTTATAATTTTTGTTCTTGGAGGATACCGTTAGTTTTAGGTAAAATAAATTTTTTGTTCTTATACTTTGTAGAATATATTAAAAAACTTTTATTCAAGTTTGAAAAAATCGAGCATGGGGTTTTCGAAATATTGAGTTTTCAAAAAAAAAATTTGAAAATTTGTTTAAAAATCCAAAAAATTATTTTTTGAAAATTTGAATACACAATAATATTCAAACTATTAGGGACCTTTAGCAAAAAAAAATGATCAAAATCCGTCGGCGTCGTACCGTTTTTGAGAAGATCAAAAACAAAAAAAAATGGTCCCAAGGGGTGTACCAAAAATAACAATTTTTTGGACAATTTTTTTTCAACCATTACCTAGCTTTAACTAAATGAAATATTTTGTTTTTTAATTTGTGGGACAGTTTTTGAGAGAAAAAAATATTTATGAAATTTCGAAAAAAAAATCCAAAGAAAAAAACATCCAGGGGAAAAAAATTAAAACCCATATCTACCAAGTTTGAAGAAAATAGGCCGAGCCGTTTAGCTGTAGTCGAACTCAAATGTTTAATAAAGTGGTTTATTGAACATAATAGTTCTTCATAACTTAAAAACTAAAAGAGATAGAAAGAAATGGAGTACGCCATTCGAAAGAGCATGTTTGATTTATAAAAACTGCATTTCTAACTAAATTTCGCCAAAAATGCTCTTTTGAACAAGATAGAACTCAGACGACAATATGCACAGAAATAATTTTCTTCTATACCCAAAAAATACGTAACCGCCAAAAAAAAGTATTGAAACCTCACCTTGAAAATATTTTCCTACAGAAAATAACAACTACCAAATCCCCACACACACCTACATCCTACTCCAATGTACATAGTATGTGTCTTTTGTTTATATACAGTATTCCTATTGCTGTTATGTATTAAATGCCTATCTATTAAAACTCTGCCATAGGCACCTCTGCTAGTCACAGTTTAGTAATTATTGTGCCGCTTGGTTCGTTTAGTCGCGTTCCTCTTCATGAGAGTACTATAACAATTTGTATACAAGGAAACAATGTAGGAAACATGAGAATCAAAACTTAGTTTAGCATCAAAAATTATTCCAAAATCTTTGGTTTCATAAAGCCGGGATAATTTAAAACCACTTACAGCCTTATTTACTAACTCGTTTTAGCGACGGATTAAAGTTACTTCGACTTTACAACGGCTCTGAAAACCTTATTTACAATGAAAATGCAAGAGGAATAGCGGTGGAATAAGCTAAAACTGGTTCATAGGAGGTTTAAGGCCGTTTTAGTATCTAAATGTCATTTTGAGATGACATCTTGTGAAATTTACAAAAAGGAGTGTAAACATTTTTTTTTTTTCGTTTCTTACTAAAACAAAAAGGATAGATATTTTGCATTAATAAATTATTTATATTTTCCAAACGCTCTAACAGTTGTATGGTATTGGGAACGCAATGTGGTTGGTACATTCATTTATTGGATTTGAACTTTATACAATCCAATTTCCAATATGCATACAATGACAATAAAATGAATAATAATGGAAATTAGCTGGGGTTTCATTTAGCTGTATAATAACCAGTTTTAGATTTGTCACTTTTTTTCCCAGTATATTCCCAGTATATTTGACATAAGGAAGGCGTAGCTAAAACGGCTAAGAAAATAATTTTAAATAAGGATTTGTTGGACGTGGCGTAAACCCGAAGTAAGTGCTTCGGATCGGTTTAACTATTCCGAGGTTGAACCCAGTATTAGTGAAAAATAATAAATAAAGCTGTTAAAGTGTAATCAAAAACAATTTGATTTGACAGACGGCTGTAAGTTAAAACAGAACATTTAGATAGATTTAGATTTAAATCATTTTGCTGGCACCAAGTCTCGAACTTACAAATATCTTGTTGGAATGGAATGCAATCATTATAATTCTTTAAGACTTTGAACATTTTTATGTCATCAGCAAAAATAAAGCATTCTGATGAAGATAATATTGTTGGAAAATCATTGATAAACATATCAAACAACGCACGGTGGGCCTAAATGACTTCCCTCAGGGACGCCAGAAGAAACAATAATTGGGCTAGATTCGACATCGCCAATTTTAACAATTTGCAAGAGTTCCATCAAAACCACATAATTTTAATTTTTTAATTAAAACAAGGTGATTTACTCTACTTAAAGCCTTTTTAACCCTTAGCTGCACTTGTGGGGTCCAAGTGACCCCAGCGCTATTTAAACTACAATAAAACATACAATTTTCAAAAAATTGGAATTGTGGCTCCATCTGTTATTAGTTGAAGCATACCTCTTTCCCCTGAAACCCATAGTACGATGATATGCGCGCTAGTATCATTCTGGCAGTCGTTGGAAGTGGTGTGGTGCCGTTTAAGACCCCAGTGTGGCAGTTATAATTATTTAAGTAATTTTTGTTTTACTCTGTTTTGGCTCTATTTCTCTTAAATAATCGTAAGTATATATTTTGACTGCTCAGAATTTTTAACAACGATTATAATATTTATATTAGTATATTTATTCGTTACCAAAAAACCTCACGAGGGATGTTCGGTTTGTGAGGCTCCGATTTGTGATAAACATCGTTTACTTTTTGGTTATTCTTGTGAAGGTTGCACTGATTAATTTTGTTTGCTATTTTTATAATAATACTACAGTACTGTACTATTTTCAAGTTTCTACTACTTTTCCTATTATCCTTATATGAAAGTAATGTTTTGTATTGAACAATTAATAATAAACTATGAATAAAGGTTGAAAATTGAAATTTTTTTTTTCTTCAATGTAGCGCTCTTCATAGTACAAAATAAATATACTTTTTCTATAAGACAAATATGACGTATTTTTTTCTTGAAAGTATACATCTTGAGAGTATCTCATTAAATTTTTAGCTCAAAATATTAAAAAATGAAAAAAATCAATTTTTTTTGGTGAAAATGATCATTTTCACCACTTTTTTTCAATTAACAATTTTTTTATTAATAATAAATATGAATATTTTTGTTTAAACCTACTTCATCTTATAAAATACATATTAATGATCAACACAGAATTTTTTCAAGCAAAAAAAATCAATAACTGGCTCACAATACGATATTTTGTTGTTGGGGCATTTCGTACCCCGGTGTGGCAGCTATGTTATTCTACAGAAGTGTGGCAGCTAAGGGTTAAAGTCTGTGTAAACATCGATTTTCAAGTGTATTAAAACACGTTTTTGAAAAACAAGCCAAATTTGTTGTAGTTGACCGACCACTATAAAAACCATGTTGGATATTTGAAATATGGCATATATCAAAGGGCACGGTAGTGCCCAGCCAAGTTCTGGCACTACACCCTTTTTTACAGGAACAAACTCAGGCGATTTTTGACCCCTTCCTATCTTCAGTACCACTAAAGTCAGAAACTTCAAATTCCGAATATTTGCTAAGCTAGTCAGGCACAGGCGCCTCACCAAATTTCAATTTTCTAGCATAAGCGGTTCCTGAGATATAAGGCCTCAAAAATCACAAAAACCGTAACTGACTGACTGACTGACAGATCATTAAAATTATGGAGCACTTCCCGACATCGTAGAACCTTGTAATTTTGCACAACAGTAGGTCTTGTCATGCAACCAGAGGAAAAAATCGAAAATTTGAAATTTTTTATTCAGGGGGCGTGGGATCCGCCCACTTTCTCCGAATTGGTGTTGGTTGAATGGAGCACTTCCGACTGCTGTAAAACGATAAAATTTGGTGAACCGGTAGGGCTTATATTGCATATAAAGAACCAAAAATAAACACCAAGGTTTTCCTTTCAGGGGGCGTGGTATCCGCCCACTTTCTCCGAATTGGTGTTGGTTGAACGGAGCACTTTCGACTGCTGTAAAACGATGAAATTTGGTAAAGTGGTAGGGCTAAAGTTGCATACAAAGAAAGAAATATAAAATTAGCGGTTTTCCGTTCAGGGGCGTGGTATCCGCCCACTTCCTCAGAACTGATGTAAATTATATATGGCGCTTTTCCGATTGGAGTAGAACAATGAAATTTGGTGGAAAGGTAGGGCTCAAATCGCATATAAAGGACCAAAAATAAAAATCGAGGTATTCCATTCAGGGGCGTGGTATCCGCCCACTTTCTCCGAATTGGTGTTGGTTGAATGGAGCACTTCCGACTGCTGTAAAACGATGAAATTTGGTAAAGTGGTAGGGCTTAAGTTGAATACAAAGAAAAAAATACAAAAGTAGCGGTTTTCCTTTCAGGGGCGTGGCATCCGCCCAGTTCCTCAGCGCTGATGTAAATTATATATGGCGCACTTCCGATTGGAGTAGACCAATGAAATTTGGTAGAACGGTAGGGCTCAAATCGCATATAAAGGACCAAAAATAAAAATCGAGGTTTTCCATGCAAGGGCGTGGTATCCGCCCACTTACTGAGAAAATGTTTAATTTATATGGAACACTTCCGATTGCTGTAATTAAGGTAGATTTGTTAGTGTTAGGTATCTTGCCAGGATAAGAAGAAATAATTGAAGCGCAAATCAAAGCAACCATTAACAAAAAGAAAATATACCAAAAGAAATAGGAAGCTATAAACTAAGCTGATTTTAGTAGGTAGGGTCCACCCTTCTATCCTTCCGTATCTTTCGAGATTTTGATATGTCAAAATATTAAAATCTTTGCAAAAAGGAGTGAGATCAGACCAAAAAACATAAATGTTAAAAAAAAGAGCCAAGTTCTTCTATACAAAAATCTTTGTGTAACAAGTCAGCCGTGAAAAGTACTGAGATCTAAAAGTACGCCAAGTTCTTATTACTTCATGAAGGTTTAACACCGAATATTTAAAGTAGAATAATATTGAAACAGCTACAATGTAATAGAGAAATTTTATTATTTAATGACTACTGACTAAAATTTGATGGGCTTACTTGGCAAGTTTTTTCTTATGCCCAATTCAAAAGGTTTTGAAAACTTGACCAGTAAGTCCATCAAATTTTAGTCAGTAGTCATTAAATAATAAAATTTCTCTATTACATTGTAGCTGTTTCAATATTATTCTACTTTAAATATTCGGTGTTAAACCTTCATGAAGTAATAAGAACTTGGCGTACTTTTAGATCTCAGTACTTTTCACGGCTGACTTGTTACACAAAGATTTTTGTATAGAAGAACTTGGCTCTTTTTTTAACATTTATGTTTTTTAGTCTGATTTTATTCTTCATAATTTTATCAAACAGTTTTGGAATGGTTGGCTGCTTACAGACTGGGCGTAAGCAGTATAGAGCCATCGCTCATAACTGACTATCTTCTTCACTCTCTCACTCCTCCAATGTAACTGTATATTCAAATATATAGAGCGTTCTTGCTGTCATTTTCAAAAAAAATTACAAGAAATATCAACACTCTATTTAAAAAAGAAAAGATAAAAAAGCGCTGTGCGCTATATTTAGTGTTTAAGTTAGTACTAGTGTATTAAATAGAAATATGTAAATATGTATATAGTTAACGAAACTTCAGTTTCACGCAAATGTATAACGCTCATGAGCACGAGCAGAACAAAACTATATTATTATATAAAAGATTCCGGATTGCCAAATAAAAACGACATTAGTTTGGGCAACAGAACGATTTCATTTTTATTTGTTTGGTCGAGAATTTGAATTGATTATTGAACACAACCCACTGCAGGCAATTTTTGGGATAAAATCAAGACCATGTGCAAAAATTGAACGCTGGGTTTAAGGTTAATATCATACAAGTACAAAGTAATATATCGTCCAGGAAAATAGCTGAGCCCTTATCGCGATTACCAGTATGTGACAACAATAACATATCGGGTTTTTCAATAAGAGCGCTACAAAAGTTTTTTTTAAATAAAACAAAAATGGTTTTGGATATCAATGAAATTCTTTATTCCTGTGAAAGTACGTTCGATGCCATTATGTATGAAACTCGATTTCTTTTGCATGGCCACCACGGGCACGCTTGCAGAAGTCCAGACGCTGAACCCAATTTTCGACGGTTTTCAAGCATAAATCTGCCGATACTGCTGCAATTTCACGTTCGAAATTCTTCGCTGGCTTGTTGGCATAGACCATAGACTTGACACTACGGGCACTTCTTTCGTCTCACTGGCACGGGAACATTTTGTACTGTGCCTGTGGATTCAAATTTTTCCACTAGACGCTCAATTGTTGATTTGCTAGGACGATTATGACGACCATAAATTGGACGTAGCGCTCTTAACGTTGAGGCCACTGACTACGAATTTCGGTAGTAAATTTTGATAATTTCGACTCGTTGTTGGCTCATATATCTTTCCATCATGAAATGGCAAACCTTACTGAAGAGAAATGTCAAAAAAACGGCAAGAAATATGGCGTCGTTTGCTGTCCCTGTGCTAAACAATGTCGGGGATGCACGATGGTATCTGCACCATCCGCACCAGAACCATTGAAAAGAAAACTGTTACCGTCAGAACCTTGGCAACACTTTGCTGCCCGCTGCCATCTCATCACCAAATGTTTGTAAGCGTTGAATATTATAGCCGGTACATAGAAATAGAAACTATGAAAAAGGTTGATTCTACGGAGATAGTTAAGGACTGCAAATTATATTTGCGCGATTAGGACCTCTTTATCAATTACTGCCGATAATTGAAGACAATTTTCGAGGGAAGAATTTCGCGGCTATTGTAATTCAAACAATATTAATTTTATTAACACCACACCATATTGGCCACAGCAAAACGGCGAGGTTGAGTCTTGTTACTAGCCAAAGCACTAAAAGAAACTGGAAAACTGACTTGAAATTGATTGAGTGCAAACGGAACAAGAAGTTTTGTTGTATTTGAATTGCACTTGTAAAGATTTTGTTTTTGCTTCTCATTTCCACTACAAATAA
Source organism: Chrysotoxum bicinctum (assembly GCA_911387755.1). Lineage (NCBI taxonomy): Eukaryota > Metazoa > Arthropoda > Insecta > Diptera > Syrphidae > Chrysotoxum > Chrysotoxum bicinctum. The sequence continues at coordinate 109,852,975 of OU426987.1, read as the reverse complement.
AAGTCGCAACTTATCCTAAAAAAATTGTTATTTTAATTTTAAGACATGAACAAAAGAATCAACAATATTTTTCATGAATTTGTAGCAACAAATGCAAGCTTGAACTAATCCTTAAACAAATTTTCATTTGGATTTTAGAACAATAACATAAAATCAACAATATTTTTGATTAACTTGAATACTTCAGTTATAAAAACACTGGCGCAAAATTTTAATTGAATGAGTACGATGCTAAAGCTGTTTTAGTATGATACTAGGTTAAAACAACGAATTGGCAAATTTTAATCGAATATAGCATCATACTTTCTCTACCCTTTTACTAAAGTTAAAATCATCGAATACCTATTTTATTTTTTTAGTATCGTGCTAGCTTCATATGACTCTTTGACATTTGCAAACATCAAAAAAGGTTCGTGTACCTACTTTTTTGCACGAAATGTCATTGTTTTAGGTGTGTTCAGAAGCAATTTATTAAGAAAATTCTTTTAGTACGATACTAGTTATAAAATGTTCAAAATTAAGAGTGAGTTAGTAAACTACTATAAAGTTAGCAAATTGTTAAGTAGTATCATACTAATACCTTAATAATAGGCTGTCTAAAATTTTGCGCCACTGTTTCTGTTAGTCACGCACATATTAACTATATTTAAGAATTCACGTTCATCATGCTTCTATCTTAGGCTTTTGGATTTTTCGAGACTCTCATTTTAAAGTGTATGACATTTATCAATTTTTATACCCAGTGTATTAATTACATACATTTAATATAATAAACAAAGAAATCTCTTTTAAGACAGTTTACAAACGAATACAAAATGGAAAAAGATATTAAAAACAGTTGATACACACACGCTGAGTAATGCAAAACTTTGGCAAGTTTTTTGGTCATTCTAATGAAAAAAAGTATAATGATGTATAAACACAATCTCAATTAATAATTTCAAAACTTAATGATATAATATCTTTTATTTTATATTGTTTTAAGCTTACGTTGTAGGTTCATCCAAAATCAAAACGGTTGGATTATTGACTAATTCTAAAGCAACCGCTAGCCTTTTCTTTTCTCCCCCAGACAATTTTCCCGTACTATTTTTTCGAATCTTATAAATACCTACAGAGTGGAGAATATCTTCTACCTGTTAAATTTAATAGTTTTTTTTAATTACTTTTTTTTTCAAACAATATTAATTACTTACTCTTTGCTTTTTTTCACTGTCTTTGAGAGTATTCCCAATTTTAAGATTAGCAGAAAAGTACATTGCTTCAGAAACGGTCAAAAAAGGCTGCAAATTGGTGTTCTGCTTAATGAAAGATAGACTTGTTCTAAATAAATCAATATCCCGTTTCTTTCCATTGACAAAAACATTTCCACTTGATCCATATAGTCTGTAATTTAAGAAATAAGTTAATAAAGAACTAAAACCACATTTCTTTTTTGTTTTTACTCATAGCCAGTTAAAATATTAAGCAAAGAACTTTTTCCGGCTCCAGAAGGCCCGACTATAGCACTGAGTTCTCCAGTACGAAACTCGCCTGCTAAGCCTTTAATTATTGTTTTGTTTTCTAAAAAACAAACGATATTGATTCGAATAAAAACAATTTTTATACAAATTGAAATTTTAAAATAAATATAAATATGAGAATAAATCGCACACCTTAAATACAGTGGATCAAAAAAGAAATCGGACATACAAGTTTTGTCTCTTTAAATCACAAAATAAAATTGATGAAGGTTTGAAAATAGCGTATTTCTGCATTTATACATAGTTTTTACTATAAGCTCTGGATATTTAGCAAAAATTACAGTTTTATTAACAAATTGTCATCGAAATTTAATTTAAAAGAAAATAATCGCAAATTTAATATCAAAAAAGAAATCGGACACTCTGTGGTATACTCATTTTATACTCATTTTTTTGTTTTTAACGGGACAAATATAACACTTTAAGGTTCTTAAAATTCCGTTACATATGTCAGATGTTAATTCGATTTGAATTTTATGTGTTATTATTAATAAGGTCAAAATGGAAGAACAATTTTGATATACAACGATAGAAGTGCGAAAAATAGTGATAAAACATTTTTAAAAAGGTAACTCTCTACGTGCTATTGCAGAAATTGTAAAAAGAAGCAAGTCTACGGTAGGAGACATCATAAAAAGATTCAAAACAACAAAATCTGTTGAAAATTTACAAAAATCTTGAAGCACAAAAAAGTTTACTGCAGGCGATGAACATTGGATATTGTTATAAGTTAAAAAATAAAACCCAAATAGGTGCACCAAAGTCGACGGCGGAGGTAAGAAAATACTGGCAATAAAATGTTAACCCTGAAACCGCAAAAACAGTAGTGCGAAAAAGTAATTTTCATGGAAGAGTGGCAAGAAAAAAAACCTTTTATCAACAAGAAAAACCGAATCAAGGGAAATAGTTTATAAGGAGCTACCAAAAGACGAATTTGTCATTCTGGAATCGTGTTTTGTTCTCTGTTTTTATTAAATTTACTCTCGTCAGAGACAAAACGCGAATCCAGAACGACAAATTCGTCTTTTGGTAAGAACCTTAAGAACCTTAAAGTGTTATATTTGTCCCGTTAAAAACAAAAAAATGAGTATAAAATGAGTATACCACAGAGTGTCCGATTTCTTTTTTGATATTAAATTTGCGATTATTTTCTTTTAAATTAAATTTCGATGAAAATTTGTTAATAAAACTGTAATTTTTGCTAAATATCCAGAGCTTATATTAAAAACTATGTATAAATGCAAAAATACGCTATTTTCAAACCTTCATCAATTTTATTTTGTGATTTAAAGAGACAAAACTTGTATGTCCGATTTCTTTTTTGATCCACTGTAGATAAAAAATCCTTAAGTAATGAATCGTGCAGTACGAACTTGGTTAAGTATCTAAAGTTTTTAATGAATCTTTAAAACCAGGAGACAATAGATAAGATAAGATAAGATAAGATAAATTCGATTTATTGTATCATATTTTTACAAAGTATTTTTTTTACAAAAAAAATCGCTTAAGCTTGGCTATGCCGTCTGCCTGATTGACATCATTTAGAAAAATATATACTAAAGTATTGTGTAAAAGTTTATTGTTTGTTTGTTTATTTTTATTTTTATATATATATATATATTATATGATTTAGTTTAAAGGTTTAGGAATTTTTTTAAAAAGCTTCATTGATTATTTGGTTTCGATATAACATTGCAATTTTGTAGAATTTGTATAATAAGTTGGTATTTGTTTCGCAGTTTAGTAAGGCAAAAACTTCTTGATCTGACAAGTTGTTGCTGTTAAAAACTTCTCGTCTCACTTCGCAAAGAATTGGACATCTTCCTATGAAATGCAAGACATCCTCGCGTTCGTTGAGATTGCAAAGACTGCAATATACCGGTAAATCATCTCTATGTGGCCTGAAGTGGAGCTGTACAAGTTCACCTCTCAATTTGAAAATGGCTGAAATCAAACCGAGTTCATTTTCAGGGCGGAAATAGTTTGCCTCACAAAGATTATGGTTGAGGCGACTGTATATTTCTCTGTGCGTAGAGGATGCTGCTTCATTTATGCAATCTAATCTTATTTGTTTATCCACATTGGAAATGATTTCAAATAGCACATTTTTATCGAATCTTCCATTATCATCAAACAATTGAAAGTTTATAAGGCAACTGCTGGCGAGATCTTCCAACTTTTCATACCAATAATTTTTTTTTTGAATTGTTTGAAGGGCAACAATTTTTGGAAGCCTTTCTTCTGGCATATTTAAAACCTTGGCAATATATTGGGCATGAGAAGTTAGTGTTCTTATAAAGAGTGGCGGCAGTCCTGTCTCAATGGGAATCATATAATTAGGGGTTGTTTTTGGAAGTCGAAAACACTTTTTGATGAAAAATCTCAATAATTTTTCCACTGTTTCGTATTTTTCGAAACCCCAGGCTTGAGCTCCATACAACATTATAGATTCGGCAACTGTGACAAAAACCTTGTATTTCACGCTGTGACTGATTGATTTGTTTGCGAAACATTTATTCCATGTGGCATTTATTGCACTCTTGGCCCTTATAAGCTTTTCTTTTAGATGGGTTTCCATATTGAGGTTACTTGTAATAATCACTCCTAGATACTTATAGGATTTCACTATTTCAATCTCTTCACCATTGAGATGCCATTTTTCACCTCTAGCATTTCGTCCTGGACCTTTTCTAAATATCATTATTTTTGATTTTTCCAAGTTGATTCTCAAATTCCATAATTTACAATAAGTTCCAAGTCTGTTAATCATCAATTGGAGCGATTGGGGTGTGTAAGCGAATAAGACTACATCGTCAGCAAACAGTAGTGCTTTGATGTTTATTCTTGATACTTCTATTCCACCGGGAAGAAATTCGATAAGGTCGTTAATGAATAACGCGAACAGGCTAGGACTTAATGAGCATCCTTGCTTAACACCCATTTTAGAATAAAACCAATTTGATAATTCTGCGCCATTCCATACAGCAGACAGATTTTTGCTATAGATGTTTTCAAGAACCTTGCCGAACTTAGCTGACATTCCAGCGTTGTATAGTTTGAAAAACAGAGCTTCACGATCGATTGCATCGAAAGCCGCCTTAAAGTCGACGAAAAGGACGTACAATTTCTTTTTTTGTTCAATAAAGTTGTTGGCTATACTTTGGAGAACAAAAATGTTATCAGTGGTCGAATAGCCACTTCGAAATCCTGCTTGAAATTCACCTAGCAAATTGTTACTATTTATCCAATTGGTTAAACGATAATTTAGAATTGAAGCAAAGATTTTATATGAAGCGTTGAGAAACGATATTCCACGATAGTTTGCAGGGTTGCATATATCTCCTTTCTTATGGATAGGACAAATTAAACTCTTTTTAAATTCAACAGGTATTTCGCCAGTATTTAAAATCGTGTTATACAAAACTAATAAGTTTTCCAACAGTTCATCTGACCCGTATTTTAAAAACTCAACGGGAATTCTATCCTCCCCTGCTGCCTTGCCATCCTTTAGCCCTCTTAGTACTCTGTGTAATTCCTCAATGGTTATAATAGTGTCTAAAATCTCATTTGAGTATGCTGGTTTCGCATAATAGATAGGTAAAGCCAAGGATTCTGGATTCAGAAGGTGCTTGAAATGATCATACATGGAAACAATATTGATTTTAGGACTTATTTGTATTTTTTTCCCATTAAGTTGGTTTAATGTTTTCCATAATTCTTTCGTGTCCTTACAAGTCGTCAGTTTCATCGCTTCATTTTCAAAAAAAGAAGTTTTTTTTTCTTTGCAAATGCGTTTGAATGAAAGATTAGCTTTTGTATACATTGTTTTAAAGAAATTGCAATTGTATTTTCGAAACATATTTAGCCACCCGAATGATTCATTGCGAGCTTTTTTACATTCCATGTCAAACCATTTTTCTTTGTTAGTTGAAGATTTGCGAGGGGTTTTCAGGTTGTTATCTGGATTAGCTTTTTTTACTAATTCTTCGACGTCTTTTATAGAAGATAAGCCTTGTGAAGGAAAGTTTATTTGCAGGTTTTGTCTGAATTTTTCGGAGTTATGCTCTTTCCAAACAAGTTTTGGGGGTAATTTTAAATTAATAGTTTCATCGTTATATATGGCTTCTATTCCAAATTCAACTGTTACTGGCATATGGTCTGAATATGGAACTCCAAGGACTTTAAGATCTGAAAAGAGGGATAACCATCTACCTTTTATTAAGCAAAAGTCAACAACAGATTGTCCTTGTTGTCCTACAAAAGTAAATTCTCCAGATTTATCAGATAACGATGTTCCGTTCATGATTCGAAACCCAAAAGAATTGCAGAGATCCAAAAGCTTCATCCCTCTTGTGTTAACCGTTGTATCTTTTGAGCATCGAATCTTTCCTGCAAATCGGTTTTCTCTGCCTTCATCAACTCCAATGCGTGCGTTTAAGTCACCAATTATCATGACATTGTCACTTATAAGATGTTCAATGAAGTTGTTTACTAAACTAAAGTCATGATCCCAATTGTTACAGTTAATATATAGTGGTATTATTATGTAATTTGTAGATAAAATTCTTATATTCAGGAAATTGATTTCCTCTTCAACCATAAAATTGCAAGTAATATTCGAAATAGAATGTTTGTAACCGAAGAAGCATCCTCCACTCGCCCTTCCTCTTGTACTTTGCTTTGTTGCAGGAATCCAAATAAATTTAAAGTTACTAAAAAGTTCACTATATAATTGACATTCATTATTAACCAAAAATGTTTCATACAGAAAAATAAAATCGTATTCATTAATTAAATTCCAAAAATCTACATATAAATTTTTATTTTTCATTCCTGCTATATTATAACTTAATATTTTTAATTTTTTTGTTTTAACAATTTTTTCTTTACAATTTTTTGTGTTTTGGCAGACGGCAACACCCTATGCTCTAATAATAGATAAGTTGGTTTGTGTATTTGCTGGAGCAGTTGACGCAATCTCACTGCCAGGGGGCGGGTAAGTCTTCTGTCTGTTTTCTTCTTCTGTCTCATTGATTAGTTGACTGATATCTAATTGATAAATGTCATTCAAAAGATAAACAGCATTAGCACCATTGTTTTGAAATAATCCCACTGAAGCATTCCAACGAAAAATATTTTTTCCAATGTGCATTTTATCTTCTCTTACTTGGACTTTTATTTGAGGATTTATTTCGTTTAAGCGACGTTTGATACACAAAAGCTTATATCTTTTTTGTCGAATTGTAAGCGGTAGATCTTTAGATAAAATTACACCAGTGTTACGTAGGGCGTTTGAAGCTTTAAGTGCATCGATCACTTGATGTTTTGATTGGAGCCTCACCTTGAAGCATTTTTCGTTTGCATTTTTTGTGAATATTTCGTTGATTTGCAAACTATCTACTGACGTATGATGAATAATGTTTGAGCAAATGCTTATTGCATGATCTTTTTCGTCATGCCCTTCACGGGTTTTCACTCTCAACATAAGATTGTTTTCTGTGTCTTTTTTTTGCAGATTTTCAATTTGGTGTTCGAGTAAGTCGTACTTTTTTTCCAAGGCTACAAGTTTTGAGGTTAAGATAGCATTTTGCTTTTCTATATTTTGGTTGGCGGTAATGAGGGAATCGATGTCACTTTTTTTAGCTACACTCACCATTTTTGCTTCCATAATCGTGGCAAGCATTTCAAAAAGTTCAGTTTTTGTCATCGATCCTACCAATTCTGAAGACATTGTTGGAGACGGTTGAATTTTTTTAGAAGTTGAAGATTGAGGAGAAAGTTCGTGCGCTTTCCTTTTTTTATGCATGTAGTGTTGGTATGTGAGAGGTTATGATCTCGTTTTTTTTTTAGATCTAACAAAGGTACCTTAATTCTCTAGGACTCACTTGTTTTTCATCAAATACGAGTAATTTGAATGTTAAAATTAGTCTTTTGAATAAAATTTTAATTTTGTTCGAATATTTAGTACAAAAAAAACCTTTAAATTCAGAGCAATTTATTAGACAAACTTATCACTTCACTTGACAGATGTCAATACCAATATTTTTTAATAATAGGTTCGTTTGTTGAACTTTACCCAGGGTTGACACAGGTTTTCTTGACAACCCTCAGAGTTGTCAACAAAAACTGGGGTTTTCGATTTTGAAAAAACACCCAAGGGCTTTCATCTGTTTTGTTGACAACTAAAAGCAAGACAAAATAATTTTGTGATCTGATAAAACTTTAAATTTGTTAGAAATTAGTTTTAAAAATTAACGAAAACAATTTCGCCTTGTTGCTGAATGTTTCATCCGATGAGTACAACAAGCATTTAATTGCAAATACAATCAATAATATGCAAGATGCGAATCGCCAAACGACAACAAAAGGAATACATATGAAATCTCATATGACTTTTGACAGTTTGAGCGTTACCTGAACTCGCCCCAGCAAAATACCTAGATCTACTTCATGGCGAGTTCAGGGCGACCCCAGGTCTCAAAAAACACAGAATTTGCTCACCAGGGTGACTTCAGGTTTTTCAAAAAACGATTTAGGCCGACCCCAGGGTGACTTCAGGGCTCAACGAACAAACCTAATGTTTGCAAGATATACATATTCTTATGAACCATATTGAGATATTGGGTGTCGTCATTTTCTTTCTATTCACACATTCGTGTTGCTTCGCAACTCATAATACACTCCGCTTCAACTGAATACGCACAAAGTTTTTTTTAAGGTATGTTGTTCATTTTTTTCAAACTTTGGGCCTTAATGTATCATTTGATGATGCTTACTGTTTGCTTGTAATGTTAAGAAAACAAATCAGAAAGAATAATTCAAAAAGTACCGTTATTTTTTCTCTCGCTCTCTTACAATAATTTTTTTGCGTCAACTGAATAGGTACAACAATCAAAATTGGAAATAAAAGCTAATGGAATGAAATAAAACAAGTTTTTCCTTTAAATATTTGTTTATTGGTTATTTCTAGTAGTGGGTACTGACACCTTTATTGGTAATTACTTCATGAATTCGGTCCCGCATGCTCTTTAAGCAGTTCAGCAAAATTTGCCTCCAGGCTAATTTAATGGCTGCAATTAGGGATTCTCTGCCCTCAAACTGATGGCCAGACTCATAAACTTTTCGTACCAACCATCCCCATACATTTTCTATAAGGTTCAGGTCGGGAGAGTACGGCGCCCATTGAAGCAATTCCACATTCTGGTCCTAAATTCAATTTTGGACAATGCGCGCGGTGTGGATGGGGGCGTTGTCCTGCTGGAAAATCCAGTTAATGGGTCCTTAAATATCCGCAAATTTAGGAAAATTCTTTTCAAGATTCCTTTGTGGATAAATGCAGACATTTTTGACTTTTGAACTTCAAGCTCAACAGTCAGTAGTTAACTGAACCCCATACCAAAACTCGACCTTCTCGACTATGATGTCGCGATAAAAATCGTTCTTCTTTCCTCACATCGTGGAAATAATAATTACAACTATCAGAGCCATGAAATTTGAACTTTTTTTCATCAGAAAAAACGACGTGGTGCCATTCATTTTTCCAACTCATATGGAGTCTAAAAAATTCTAAACGCATACCTTTTCTTTGCTCGTTTAGTAGTGGTTTCTTTTGAAGTTTCAATCGTTTTAAATGATTTGCACTATTTATTACTCTACGGAATGTTGAAACGCTTGCAGTTACACCGGCTTTTTGTTTTAATTTTACCGCAAAGTCACACGAATCAGAAACACATCTTAAAATTGCTCTTCGATCAATTGCAGTTGTTGGCGTTTTTTTACTTCCTTTCATGTTTTTACCTTATAAACTTTTATTTCTTAGGTGGAAATGAACAACACTAAAACTTTGTTCATTTTTGGTAGCTTAAGCACGCCCAGTTAGTCCTTGTTCTTTTAACAAATCGGTTTTAGCACTTTCGACACTATTTAAAGCTTTTGATCTACCCATTTTTTTTTAATTTCAATTAAACGGCTAAATTTCATTTAAAACGTTTCAAATTTTGATTTAATGTGTCAATCATCTCAAAACTCTCATTAACAATGAAGATAATGATCGATAATGATCGTGTACCTATTCAGTTGACGCAAAAAAATTCTGCATTTTTCCATATGGAACGCTTTGCAAGAGAGCGAGAGAAAAAATAACGGTACTTTTTGAATAATTATTTCTGATTTGTTTTCTTAACATGACAAGCAAACTGTAAACATCATCAAATGATACATTAAGGCCCAAAGTTTGAAAAAAATGAACAATATACCTTAAAAAAACTTTGTGCGTATTCAGTTGAAGCGGAGTGTATGTCGGTGTATTATTTTCCTATGATAGTATGAGTATTGATGTTTTATTATAAGAAGATATCTAAAATAAAACTAACCTTACGAATGAAAGACAAATAAAGTCTCATTCATTCGCTAATTTAGATTGTGATAATAAAGTCTATTTTCATTCAAAGTCAAATCAAATGTTTTTTTCAATCAAATGTTTTTTTCCTCATTATAAAGGGTGGTTAAATGTTAAGGGCCGATGTTGATTTTGAATAAAACACAAATTATTTAGGAAATTATTGTCATTTTTTTTATTATGATAATATTGGTATGGTTTAATTATGTATGGGATAAAATATCGGCCAAATGGCCGCCGCGACCTCGGCGGCACACCTCCATCCGATGGTCTAAATTTTCGATGACGCTGAGGCATAATTGAGGTTCTATGCCGTTAATGTGCCGAATTATCTCATCCTTTAGGTCTTGAATTGTTGCTGGCTTATCGACGTACACCTTTCCTTTCAAATAACCCCAAAGAAAGAAGTCCAACGGTGTCAAATCACATGATCTTGGCGGGCAATAGACATCGCCACCATGCACAGTATGGTAAATCGCCAATCTAATTGGACAAAATTAAAAAAAAAGTTTAGCCACATGATTTTAAATCATGAGTTTAGCTTCTCAATACAATGGGTAACTGTAATTAATGTTTTGTTTTTTTTTTGTTTTCAGCGAAAACTAAGCTTAAAAGTTGGTTCTTGTCAACAGTTGGATCAAAGGGCACGGTAGTGCCCAGCTAAGTTCTGACACTACACCCTTTTTACAGGAACAAACTCAGGCGACTTTTGACCCCTCCCTATCTTCAGTACCAATGAAGTCAGAAACTTGAAATTCCGAATATTTGCTAAGCTAGTCTAGCACAGGCGCCTCCCAAATTTCAATTTTCTATCATAAGCGGTCCCTGAGATATAAGGCCTCAAAAATCACAAAAACCGTAACTGACTGACTGACTGACAGATCATCAAAATTATGGAGCACTCCCCGACATCGTAGAATCTTGTAACTTTGCACAACGGTAGGTCTTGTCATGCAAGTAGAGGAAAAAATCGAAAATTTGAGGTTTTCCATTCAGGGGGCGTGGTATCCGCCCACTTTCTCCTAATTGGTGTTGGTTGAATGGAGCACTTCTGACTGCTGTAAAACGTTGAAATTTGGTAGAACGGTAGGGCTTAAATTACAAATAAAGGACCAAAAATAAAAATTGAGGTTTTCCATTCAGGAACGTGGTATCCACCCACTTTCCGAGAAAATGTTTAATTTATATGGAGCACTTCTGATGGCCGTAATTAAGGTAGGTATGTTAGTGTTAGGTATCTTGCCAGGACAAAAAGAAATAATTGAAGCGCAAATCAAAACAACCAATAACAAAAAGAAAATATACCAAAAGCAATAGGAAGCTTTAAACTAAGTTGATTTTAGTAGGTAGAGTACACCCTTCTATCTTTCCATATCTTTCGAGATTTTGACATGGCAAAATATTAAAATCTTTGCAAAAAGGAGTGAGATCAGACCAAAAACATAAATGTTAGAAAAAGAGCCAAGTTCTTCTATACAAAAACCTTTGTGTAACAAGTCAGCCGTGAAATGTACTGAGATCTAAAAGTACGCCAAGTTCTTACTTCATGAAGGTTTAATACCGAATATTTAAAGTAGAATAATAATTGAAACAGCTACAATGTAATAGAGAAATTCTATTATTTAATTATTACTGACTAAAATTTGATGGGCTTACTTGGCAAGTTTTTTTTATGCCCAATTCGAAAGGTTTTAAAAACTTGACAAGTGAACCCATCAAATTTTAGTCAGTTATCATGAAATAATAAAATTTCTCTATTACATTGTAGCTGTTTCAATATTATTCTACTTTAAATATTTGCTATTAAACATTCATGAAGTAAGAACTTGGCGTACTTTTAGATCTCAGTACTTTTCACGGCTGACTTGTTACACAAAGGTTTTTGTATAGAAGAACTTGGCTCTTTTTTTTACATTTATGTTTTTGGTCTGATAGAGATAATACAAAGTATTCTATTTTTCGTTTGAGTTTGGTTGACGATTAAAAACACTGTGGTACTTTTATTGTCGTAATTTTTTTTTATTATTGTTAATTTACATTTGGAGGTAAAGTACAATTTATATTTATTAATTACCACTGCAACTATTTTAAAAAAATAAATTCTGTAAGAAGGTTAGAAAGTGCAAGAAAAAAATGATTGTTGTTTTTCAAATAGAGGTAAAGTTAATTTTTCCACTCTGAAATTACTTAATTAATATTTTGTGAAGTGTTGTCATTAAGATTAGCTAGTTACATGTTTCGCGTTTTCTCCACCGCCATACAACTTTTGTTCAGTTTTCCAGAATGACTACCCCTCTGTCGCGAAAGTACATTTTTAAAACTTGTCAAGGAACAGACAAGATACATCGTAAAGATGCTATCTTGGCTTTAATAATGGACAGATATGGTCTTCATCAAATAACTGAAAGTGAAAAAAAGAAACTAAAGATAAATATTAGCAATCTTTGCTCCAAGATAAACGAAAAATGAGAAAAAGCGGAAGTCATCGCAAACGCTTCTTTACTTCAAATTCAATTTGGCTTAATGAAACATATGTTTTGGAATAATTTTTGGAATATCTCCCCTTCATTCACGGATCCGTGTTATTGAGTGTATATTGCACATATAAGCTTCCAATAATGACCTGGCAAGCTTGAGGAGCAGAAAATAGAGCAAAAGTCAACTGATTCAAATGAGATTTCGCTTTGAGATGGGATTACTTGTGGACACAGCAAGCAGGTCATACAACCGATGGTAATACTGCTAGACGGTTCTTCCGAGCAGCAGAAAAAAGTTCCGATATAACCGGAGTCAATAAAGAATTGATAGACTGATTCCATAAAATTTTGGAAACTTTGGGTAGCGGTTACGCAATTGATGAAAATGCATTTGAAAATTTCATAGTACAAACAAGACAATTATATTTAAATGAATACCCATGGTATATTATGCCAGTCAGTGTTCATAAAATTCTCTTTCATGGAAAAGATATAATTAGATCCTGCATTTTTTCTATAGGACAGCTGTCAGAGGAAGCTCAAGAGGCAAGGAATAAGTGCACTAGGAAATTTAGAGAGATGTTCACAAGGAAAACATCGAGATTGGACTCAAATATAGATTTTTTAAGGATAAATTAATAAAAAAATTTAATCTTAAAAATGTCTTTTTTCATCACAATGAAAAAATTAGTTTGACTGTTTTATATGAAAAACCAAAGGTTTTTTGAAAAAAAAAAAAATCTTTATTTGTTTATGAGTGTTCATCTATTTGCACTCATTAAATAAAAAATATGAGGAAAAACTCGATTTAACATGATTTTTTTAATTTTGTCCAGCTAGATTTGCAATTTACCACACTGTGCCACGTGAGACAACACAGCCATTGAACTTGTCGCGAAAAAGAGCTATTGTTTCGTTAGCTGTGTGGCAAGTGGCACCGTCCTGTTGAAACTACATATCGTCCACATCCATATCTTCCAATTCAGGACATAAAAAGTTCGTTATCATCTCACGATAGCAAACACCATTCACAGTATCTGCCTGACCGGCCTCATTTTAGAAAAAATACGGCCCGATGATGCCGCCAGCCCATAAACCGCACCAAACAGTCACTATTTGTGGGTGCATTTGTTTTTCGACAATCACTATTGGATTATCATTCGCCCAAATGCGGCAATTCTGCTTATTGACGAATCGACTGATGTGAAAATGTGCCTCATCACTGAAGATGATTTTCTTCGAAAATTGATCATCCACTGTTGCCATTTCTTGCCACCATTCTGACCATTGATGACGCTTGATATGGTCAAGAGGCTTTAGTTCTTGAGTCAATTATACCTTTTAAGCGTGTAAATGCAAGTCTTTATGCATAATGTTCATCAACGACGAGCGTGAGAGGTGAAATTGTTGGACACGACGACGAGTTGAGGTGGACAGCTCTTCAGCCACACTATCGCGAATAGCAGCAATATTTTCTGCAGTACGAGCTGTACGAGCATGCACTGGTGTTTTCACATCTCCTACAGACCCGGTTTGCCCAAATTTTTACACGATTTTCCGATTGTACGCACATTTAGACGATTAAATTGACCGAAAAAATCACGAGTGCACGATATGCATTTTGATTTCAACGCCCATTTTTATAATAAGCCTGAATAACTTTTACGCGTTGCTCGATTGTGTATCTTTCCATGGTTCAAATTGAGTTAGTCTGAAATTGAGGAATTTCAAATGAAATGCAGAAAAAAACTTGGTTTAGGTGTGGTTCACATTCAACATCGGCCTTTAAAATTTAACCACCCTTTATTAATATATAACAGGCGCAATCGTTAAACGAACCGTGAAACCAATTTTTTTTTTAATAAAATAAAGTTTTACAATTATTGATTAAAAAATCGGTTATGACTATAAACATTAAAAAATAAAATGCACGATTTGGTTGCACGAACTTGCTCCTATGTAATAGACAAGGAATTTTAAAAACGAATGTTATTAGAAAAAAACTGTTTATAAGGATAAAATTAATTTTTTAAATTCTTTTAGTAGTAAGAAACAAAAACAGAATGCTATGCGAATATGAATTTATGCAAGAACAAAAATTATAAGTTCTTGTATTGATTTCTTAAAAAAAGCTTTTATATACAAAATTTTTAAGAAAAAAAAATTGGTATGCCAACTTTAAGTTTTTATTACTGTACGAATGAAAATTAATTTTCCAAAAAAAATATTGAGACGTTTTTGAAATATCGAATTTTCCAAAAAGAAATGATTTTTTTCTTTTCAAAAATTCGAAAAAAATTGAAATGCAATGGTTTTTAGACTTTTCAGAAGCATCTCTACAAAAAAATTCATTAAAATCCGTCATGTCGATAATGAGTAATTCAAAATTTAAAAAAATGGTTCTATGGTAGGTACAAGCTGTAATATCTTAATTTCAATTTTTTTTTATTAAATTAAAGATCGTTAAAATTAATTGAAACAAAAAAATTTTTATCAAAATTCTAGGCTCCATTTTCGAGGAAAACACGATTTTTGAAAGTCATTTTTTGACATTTGTATGGTGGGTACCTTTATTTCTAGGTAAAATAAAACTTTTTTTCATACATCTCTTAGACTATGTTGATAAACTTTTATTTATCAAGTTTGAAAAAAATCTAATACAAGGTTTTCGAAATATTGAGTTTTGAAAAAAAAAATTTTGAATTTTTTTTTAAAAATCCAAAACAAATTTTTTTGAAAATTTGAATACATAATTCTATTTAAATTTTTGGGGAGCTTTAGCACAAAAAAAATGATCAAAATCCGTTGTGCTGCTTTTGAGAAAATCAAAAACTAAAAAAATAGTTCTTTGAGGGGTACCCTCAATATCCATTTTTCGGAAAATTTTTTTCATTCAGTACTAAATAAAATTTTTTTGTATTTTTTTTTCAAATCTATCGTGCAGTTTTTGAGAAAAAAAAATATTTACAAAATTTCGTAAAAAATTCGTACGGCAGGTACCGTTATTTTTGGTCTTAAAAAAAAAAAAGAAAAAAACGTGTGGGGGGAAAAAATTAAAAATGATATCTACCAAGTTTGAAGAAAATCAGCCGAGCCGTTCAGGCTGTAGTCAAACTGACAGACAGACCGACAGACAGACAGACAGACAGACAGACATACAGAATTTCGGGACCCTCTTTTTTAGTCTTCGCTATTATCGTAATGTCAACTTTGATCAAAATCTCGAGTTCAATTTTTTTTACAAATGCATAACTTGCCTTATAGTACCTATAAGTCGCAAGTAAAGAGTGTATAGTTGGATTAATACAACACTTCCGGCCGTTCATAGATATTGACAACATTTTGCTAAAAAAATAATAATCTTAAGGTAAACCATGATAAACAGAAAACAAGGTATGCTTATTGTATCTGACATGTCGCCATCTTGAAAAGTGATGACGTAGGAATCATCTCCGACTTTGACATTCGAGTTTGTTTAGTTGGAAATTTCTATTGGATTTTATATTTTGTGAGTTTGCAGTTAAATAAATAAAGTTTAAAACATGATAAACGGAAAACAGAAGTTTAAAAGGTTTGTATGTGCTGTTTTGGGTTGTTATAATTCACCAGGAAGAAAAAACAATGAAAAAACTTAGATTTCACTACTTCCCAAAGGACAAAGAATTGTGCCAAATATGGATAAAAGTTAGTGGAAATAAAAACGAATATTCCTTGATAAATAGTCGGGTTTGCTCGGAACATTTTGTTGAGAGTGATTATGGAATTTAGGATATACTACTTTTAAATGTCCCTGAAGATAAAAGAATTTTGAAGATCGTTTCCGTTCCATCCAAAAAATTGCCAATTGAGCATAAACAATCGTCTGGAGACAAGAACTCAGAGGAAACAAAAAGATCGTGAATGAATGTTTGGATGCTTTTGAAAAGGAAATAAATTGAATTAATCATAAATTATTTTTTATAATTAATTAACTTTGTTTTAAACAGTTGTTTAAAATCCTCAACAGAAGAAGATTGTGATCAGGAGAATTGTATATATCCCAATGGTATTAGTACTCAGACAGAGTAAGTTTAATAAGGCACGGTTAAAAGATGATATATGTACTTAAACTAACTATTATGTTTTAATTTCTTAAATAGAGTTGAATAGAATGCTCTAAAGAACTGCGAATCATGCAGTTGGAAAAGAAGTGAAGGTGTTAAAAAAAGTCGTTAAGAGGAAGAATCATCAGGAAATGGTCATCTATAAGAGGAATATTTACACCATCCTATACTAAGCAGTTGCAGCATCCCAGAAAGAAGCCACGATTGGGTGCTGACGATATCTCTTCAGCAATCTCCCTATTTTCTGCTGGCGCCAGATCATATAGACTTCTAAGGAAACGAAGCTTCCCTTTTCCTTCCCCCTTAACTTTGCGTAGATGGGCTCAACAGATCTGAAGGAGGACTTAGGAAACCAAGCACTATGTTCCTTGAAAGAGTTAAACTACTAGAAAGTATTTTTATGACAAATAATAAAGCAGTTTTATATACACAAGGAAAGTTTATGGAAACTCACTTAAAAAAAGCAGAAGCTGTGTCTCTAGATATGTGTAAAAAAATTATTTTTTAAATGTAGATTTATAGGATTAAGCATTTACACAAATTATTTTTAAGAGACATAAACTGTAAAAATAGAAAAATAATAAAAACTATCGCATGAAATGATTTTTTTTTCTTCATCTAATTTCCCAGCGAGATGATTGTGACCTCAGAGCAGAACTGTCAAAAATCTAATGAGCATACCTTGTTTTTTGTTTATCATGAAGGTAAACAATATAAAGTCGGGTAATGTGGACCACTCGGCTAATACGAACCACCAGCGACCAGGGTTCGGACTTTACTTCGATCGAAGTAGATCTACTTCGATTTTGAGAAAAAAAATTAATCTACTTCCCTACTTCTCTTTATTGTGATCTACTTCTCTTTGAAATTTTTAACCAACATATATAAAGACAGCGCTGATCACTCTGCATTAAATAAAAAACAAGTTTAGGAATCGTTTAAACGTAAGCACCGTTAAAAATTTAATGTTTTCGAGATCACTTATAGAAAAACGTAAAAATAATTTATGAGCAACATTTTGAATTGATCATATTCATACAAAAATAAAAGTTCGTTAATAGAAAATTTACTTCAAAATAGTTATATTTAATTACAATTTTGTAACAAGTCGAAAATCAGAATTTACGTATATGTGTTATGTTTATATAATTTAATTTCCTAGAACTACTTCCGAAATTTTGGATCTACTTCAGTTTTTTTCCGTATTTACTTCGAAAATTTAAAACCTCAGTCCGAACCCTGCCAGCGACCAGCTTTTCTTGCCTTAAGGACTATTCACATGAGAGCGACCAACGAATAAAAAAACAAATGGGATTTAAAACATATATAAGCCTAAATTCTTCACAAAAACTTTACAAAAGGGTAGCAATCAAGTTTAATTTAATGTTAATTTATTAAAATTAGCGTTGTAATTGCTAAAATGAGAAAAATTTGAGAAAATAAATTGGTCGTCGCGAATTGCAATATGATTGCTACGAACTGTCAAACACTATTCGCGTCCCACATACCATCCACACTGCAACGAATAAATTGTTCGCGCGCGGCTAACCTCAAAATCATTCTAAGTTGTCTAAGTAAACGCCATTCGCGACCGACGAATAAAAACAAAATATGCATGTGAATGAAATGACAAAATGGGCGAATGATCGTTCATTCGTCGGTCGTTGGTCGCTCTCATATGAATAGTTCTTTACACAAATGCAATCGAGGAGACGATTGGTTGCGATTCTGCGTGACCTGCTTAAACTTAACTCAGTATAGTTTGAGTAGTCAGGAGTAGCGCGTCACGAAGTTGTCCAGATTAAAAGAAAATCCAAGGCATTGATTATTTTTTTTTTCGTAAGTGTTTCTCTTTTTTTTATAGTTAAAAATATAGTTTGTTCTCTTTTTATTTTTTAAATATAAGAAGTGAATATTTGTTTTAAGGATTTTATTTATAAAACTATTGTAGTCTCATTCTGTTGTAAAATTGCTTTTTGTCCAAACATTATGTTGCGGGTAATATGGATCACGGGAGGAAAGGAGTATATGGACTAGTAGTCCACATTACCCGCCATTTCAATATAAGAAGTTTCAGGTCTGGATGAGGATTATGATCAACTATTGATGATTTTGATATATGTGAATTGTTTAGCAAGGCATATGTCAAAGTCCTAACTGGATAAATAGCCCTCAATAGATTGAAGACCAGGTGGTCCATATTACCCTCCACTTTTTTTGTTACGTTTTAGAGTTACTTAACTTTTTGCTTTTTGTTATTTTTTTATTAAGTGAATTTATTTTTTTATTGCTACTTTTATAATCAGAATTAACTTTTATTAATTAATTAATTTTTATAAATATCTTTAAAAAAAACTTACACCGTTTGTGTTTTATTAACAAAAATATGATTGGTGGTCCATATTGCCCGACTTTACTCTACTAGAATTATGTAAAAAAAATATATAGATTTTATATTGACAGAATGACAAGAGTGTGCTTTGTATTAGGTAAATAAGAATGAAATAGTAAACTCACGCGAACAGTTAATTATATATAAAATAAAAAGGGATTGACTGCTAACTGTCAAAAAGTAAACAGCAAAAAATCGCGGCTCTTTAATTTTTATTTATAATTTAAAGTTAAATTAATTCGAAAACCCATAAATAGCACTCAAACAAGCAGCAAGTGGTTTTAAATTGATTAAGACGATAAAAGACACCTTTCATTTGCTAAAATATTCATTTATTTACACAAAAACGTAAAATATACATATATATATATATAAAACAAAACTTTGGCACACCGTAATCCACAAATGCCCAGCTCAAACAAACGAAGCTTAACCGACACCTCTCCAGAAACATCAGGAACACCGAAAAAAAATTATTCCCAAAAGATGTCGGTTCCTTCTATATCCGTTGCTGAACTGGAAGAAATAATAGATACGAGAGGCGTTCAATATATTCTCGGTATCGATATGAAGGAAAATGCGAATTCAATTTAAATTGTTTTTATTTTTCAATATAATCTCTCCTAACATCAATGCATTTATAACATCTTGAGATAAGCTTTTTTAAACCCTCAAAAAAATAAATTTCCTCTGTCTCTGCAAAATACCCATTTATTGCCGACTTGAGTTCTTCATCATCCGAAAATCTTTTTCCACGAAGACATTTTTTCAAATCCGGAAACAGGAAAAAATCACTAGGGGCAAGGTCAGGACTATAGGGTGGGTCTTGGATTTCTTCCAAACCACATACTCGCGCAGCAGCCTTGGAAACTTGCGCCGTGTGAACAGGAGGGTTGTCATGAAGAAGCAACACACCCGCTGCGAGTTTACCCGGTCTTTTCTTTTTAATTTCCTCCCGTAAATTATGCAAAGTGGAAGCGTAGGATGTGACGTTGATGGTTTCACCTTTTTTTTTGTACTCAATGAGCAAGATTCCCTTTGAGTCCCAAAAACTGTGGTCATGAGCTTCCCGGCAGACGGAGTGACTTTGAACTTCTTCGGGGGATCTGTTCCTTTTTTATGCCACTGCATTGACTCTTGTTTGCTTTCAGGGTCATAGTGGTGAACCCATGTTTCGTCCCCAGTAACAATTCGATTCATAACACCGTCCACGTTCTCACTACACATCTCCAAAAGCTCTCTACAGCATGCGATTCTCACTTTTTTCTGAGGCGCTGTGAGCATTCGTGGCACCCACCTTGCACTGACCTTTGGAAGGTTAAGATGGTCATGAAGAATGGTGTGAATAGTACCAGTTGAAAGCTTGGTAATCTCTGCCATCATTTTCACCTTTATTCGGGCATCCTCAAGAACAAGTTTTTCGACTTCTTTGATGCTTTCTCCCGTATAAGCAGTAGCCGGGGCGCCGGAGCCGGGGTCGTCTTCAATGCTCTCTCTGCCTCTCTTGAACTCACTTGACCACTTTTGCACAGTTGATAATGAAGGTGCGGAACCCTGGTAAACAGCCACCATCTCTTCATGAATAGTTTTTTGACTTTTTCCTTGCTTAGTGAGATATTTAATTACAGCGCGATGCTCAATTTTCACTATCATCGTCTCAGTTGCCATTATGATTCTGTTTAACTAGAGATAAAACGCGAATTAATAATCACATTTGTATGAAATTTTACATGAATGCACTAAACAAATAGTATTACTTGATAAATAAATCAATTTATATATATAACCACAGCTTCACCCCGATACCGAGAATATATTGAACGCCCCTCGTAGATTGCTAAATCGAAAAATATGCGAGCTTGCTCAAAAAACTGACACGGATCGTATACTAATACAGGTGGAAAGTCTAAAAACACAAAATGATATGATAACAAATGAACTACAACAGGTAAAAACAAAGAACGAAATACTTGAGCGCCGAATTGAACATCTTGAAAAACAATCGAAAGCAAAAAACATAATCTTCGCGATTCCCAACAACAAATGTGAAAACATAGAAGAAGCTACCAAACATTAAATCATAGACCGTCTCATAGGCCAGAATAATATTTCTCCTGATGATATTTCCGAACTACCGTCAAAGGGAAATCAAAAGATTATTCTGGTAGAGACAAGTAGCAAAAACATAACCTCCAAAATGCTGAAAAATTCAAGCAAGTTGAAAGGTACTGGAGTCTTTGTCAATCCGGATTACACAAAAGAGGAGCAACAAAAACGACAAAAAATGCTACAGATACGACACGCAATCAAACAGAAACACCCGTCCGCAAAACCTTTGATTCGAGGATTAAAACTTCACATAAACAACAAAATCTTCACAACATCAAAAGAAGGAAAAGTCTCTTGCGCCGACGGACGCGATGGGATGGAATTACTCCAGGAAATGTTCGGGGAACTGCAAGTACAACAAATCAAAACAAAACAAATTTATAAGACGTCTTCAACGCTAAAGTCATCAACCGCGAGTACGAGTTCATCAGCAGCTACTTATAGCCGTGTTTTATTGGTTAGTGAATATACTACATCGCAAAATTTAACATGGAAAACAACAACAAACGATTAGTGAATAAAAATAAGCTAGTAATTGAAATGGATAATTTAGTGAAGATGGAGTTTCGGATGTTGAAATATAGGAGGTGTTTAGGTGGTGTCCGAAAAAATATATGTGGCATACTTGAGGGTGTGTTCGTTGGTATTTATTTTGTTATACTTTGCCTTTGATAATCCAAAGTGTGATCGCTCCGAAATTTATAGAACAAATATTTTTTCAAATGCAAAACTTTAATTCATACCATAATTCCGGCTTTACACTACTGGCACTAATTTTGTCATAAAATATTGAATATTGAAATATTGAATTCGATTGATATGTTTTATCAGTTCACTGGCATTTGTTCAAAAATGTCGTATAACTGCGGCATTATGCTGAATTTATATAACAACTGAAAAAATTAAAGCTAAACTCTCAGAACACCTATTTTATTTATTTTTTATTTTATTTTTTTAGTATCGTTATAACTTCATATGACTCTTTAACATTAAAAAACGTCAAAATAGGTCTGTTTACTTAGTTCTTTGCACGAACTACTATTGTTTTAAGGTTGCTCAGAATCAATTTATTAAAAGAAATTGCCTTAGGCTAGGATGTTTTGCAACTGTTTGGTTTAAGAAACTAAGAAGTTTGTGTTTTGACACAAATGAAACGATTGCCTAAAATGAGTTCGCTATTTTGTGTAACATATAATTATATGCACCTGCGCGGACATTCAACCAAATAGTTCATCTGTTTTCTATAAGTATAAAAACAGTGTTGTGCAACTAAAAATTGAATGTGCGCTCCCAGCCTTAAGACCATATTAGTTAAAAAATGTTCAAAATTAGAAAACTACTTTAAAGTTAGGAAATATATAAGAAGTATAATACTACTACCTTAATAAGAGGCTGTTTAAAATTTTGCGCCAATGTCATTTTATTGAGTACTATGGTTTTTTTCTCCAATACTCAGTATATATATGCGATATATTTTCGCACTTTTGTAAGTTTTAAATCAAATTTAACAGTGAAAAGAACTCTAAATAAACTCGATTTGCATTTTCATGAATATTTCAACTCAATCTGCATTGTCATGAATATTTCAACTCCAGCTTAAAAACGAGATACAGATCTTTCGAACACATCCGAGTCCGAGTAAGTTAATTCTCAATTCCACAAGTAGGAGGAACAAGGAAGAGTGAGTTAAAGAGTGAATAAAGCGTTTTTTTGGTACTTGTATTACTGCGCTAGATATAGATTACCAATAAAACGCGCCTTATGTCAACATATCAACACCAACAATGCCATCTGGTAGTCAACATCAAAACCACCAAACAAGATGAAACAGTGCTGCTGTCTGTCAAAATGCAAGTACTAAATATAATACCAACTATAATACCTTTACAAAACAAAAAATTAAAGAAAATAAATTTAAAAATATAAGTTTATTATCTTATAACATTTCGGGGTTAGGCAATAAATTATTATTTTCAGATTTTTTTGAATTTGTCAAGAAACATGACATATTTTTTCTTTTCGAAACATTTGTTATACGTGAATCATTTGATATTTACAGCAAATACTTTAGCGAATTTAAATTATACTGGGGCTCTGCTACTCGTTCGGCTAATTTCGGGAGAGCCAGTGGGGGTATTCTGTACGGATTTAAAGAATCCAACATAAAAGCAAATTACATAGAATTTAACGAAATGGTTTATGTTAAAATAAATGTTTGCAATACAAGTTACCACATTTTCGCTGTTTATATTAATTGTAACAATTGGAATAAAAACTTTGAAGAAGTAAATGAATTAATGAACAATGCTAATTTGGAAAATGTAATGCTAATAGGGGATATAAACGCTCGCACAGGTACGACACAAATAAAAACAGTACTTACCGAACCATTAACGACCGAATCGATAATCTTAGAAAAAAGATCTTCCATGGACACAACAACCAATAGAAATGGACACGATTTCTTAGAAATGTGTCAAATCAATGAACTTTTTATCCTTAACGGATGCAGTAAACAGGATAGTCAAGGTGCATACACCTTTATAGGCGGCCCAGGTAAATCAGTTGTAGACTACTGCGCAGTATCTCCAGGGTGGAGAAAACTAATTAAATCATTCAAAGTATGGTAGTTTCGCAAACATTTTCAGATCATATGCCACTGGTCGTAAGGTTCAACACCATAGAAGATAGTGACATTTTTGCATATAACTTACCGCCAAAACTAAAATGGAAAGAAAGCAGAAAAGAAGCATACCAAAATAAAATTATACACAATTTGCAAAATTTAGATCTCTCTACTCCAAGCCCAGCTAATGCTGAAGGAAAAATATCTTTATTAAATAGCTGTATAATGAAAGCAAACCCTAATACGCACAATTCAAAAACACACAGCTACAAACAGCAATGGTTCGACAAAGAATGTTACACAGCCAGAACCATATCATTTGCATTATTAAGGGAAATGAGCTCCTCGTCTGATTTAAATGAAACCCTCACCAAAAAGTACATTATGGCCAACAAAAACTACAAACAGATGTGTAAATCAAAAAAAGAAGATTTCTTTCGATCAATAGCAATAGGTCCTTCAAACACTTACAATAGTAAAAACTTTTGGTACAAAATCAAACAACTAAAAGGTCAAAACATGATATGTGGGATTCGACTCAACGTCAACGATCTTGCAAACCATTTTAAACTTCTTCTGAATCCTCAGCCAGAACCTAATAATTTCTTGTACGCAGAGCCATATATTTGTAGTGATCTATTGGATCGAGAGATATCAATGATCGAACTGCAAACTGCGTTATTCAAAGCTGCAAATAATAAAGCACCAGGGCCAGATAGAATTTCAAACGAATTTTATAAAAATGCTCCTATCGATTTTCAATCAAAAATGTTAGAGATATTCAATTATATCTTCGATTCGGGAGATGTACCGCAAAGCTTCAGGGATTCCATTGTGTATCCTATCTTCAAAAAAGGCGATGCAAATTTGTCGTGTAACTACAGGGGCATATCTTTTATGAATTCGGTAGTAAAAATTTTCACGTCTATTTTGTTAGAACGTATTAATTCATGGATAGATCTAAATGAGATACTGAGTGAGTTCCAATCCGGCTTTCGGAAAGGATACTCTACCATAGATAATATTTTTTACACTAACGTCTATTTCACAATACTTCTTGAGACAAAAAAGAAAATTGTACGTTTTTTTCATAGATTTCAAGGCAGCTTTTGACTCGATAGATCGAAATGCATTGCTTTACAAACTATCTCAAAAAGGGTTGTCAACTAAACTCATTCGAATTTTAAGAAACATGTATAAAAATACCCGTCAGAGTGTTTGGAATGGAAAAAATACGTCTGATTGGTTCGAGACAAAATCTGGAGTTAAGCAGGGATGTCTGCTAAGTGCAGTATTGTTCGCAATATTTATAGATGATATTACGATGCACCTACCAGCTGGTGTGCAAATTAGTGATCTTGTAATAAAAGTACTACTTTATGCTGACGACATACTCTTGCTGGCAGAATCTCCTCAAAGCTTACAACTCATGATTAATAAGCTCTCAGAATTTTGTAAGACGTGGAATTTAACTGTGAACCTCGAAAAGTCAAAAATAATGATTGTTAGAAACAGGCAAACGAAACTTGAAAAAATTGAAAAATGGTATTTTGATGGTGAACAAATCGAAACAGTTACGGAATATAAATATCTTGGCATTCTTTTTCATCCAAACATGAATATGTCTTACCACCTAGAAAAAAAATTGGTATCGGCAAAAACAATGATCAACGTTTCTTGGAAAAGTGTTGTATCCCGCGCTGAAATTCCAACATCAGCTAAATATAGAGTGTTTGAAGCTGTCATGCGCTCAGTTATGTGCTACAGCTGTCAGACATGGGGTTATATCTCGTATGAAGAAGTTGAAAAACTACAACCCCTTTTCCTAAAAAAGTTATTTTATCTACCGCCAAACACACCAAACTACGTCTTAGCGCTTGAAACTGGGCTTCCAACTCTTTTTGTCCATACACTTAAATTGCATTTTGACTATATCTTAAAAGTTCTCACTTACAATCCTAAGAGGATACCAAATAGGCTTGTAAGATACACCTTTCAAAAGCAAGTGGAGTGGATAAAAGAGTGGCGTAATTGGGCGCAATTATGTGGTGTAGAGCTATCAATTCAATGCGATAACCTTTATTTATTAAAAAGTCAACTTTATAAATTATTAGAAGAGATAGACATTTTTCAACGGAATGACAGTATACGAAGATCAATCTCATCAACTGATAGAATACTATACTCAGAACTGACCCATGACTTTGTAGAAAACTATTTCGATGATAAATATAGCGTGCGTGCGATATCTCTCATTTGCAAAGCAAGAAGTGAAACACTAAATCTGAATGGATCACCTTACAGAAAATCCCTAGATACACGGTGCTCCTTATGTAACCTTAATTCAAAAGAAGATTGTTTTCACTTCTTATCAATATGCCCTGTATACAAAGAAATAAGAACTCTCTATCTTGGAAAAACAACTTTGTCAATGGAACAAACAAAAAACGTACTAAACGGCGAAAATTGGCTTAACTTATATCATTATCTCGAAGCAGCATCGGAATATAGAAACCTGATAATATCGGAATACAAATAAATCTAAAATTTCCGCAAATTATATCCAATAATTTATAGTATGTCATGTTTCACTCTACGATCCTTATGATTTAAAGCACTTATGAAAATGTTTTTGTTTTAGCTAAACTAAAAGCCCAAACTGTCGTATAATAATACAGATATGTATATCTTATTTTTGTTTTGACTAAACTAAAAGTCCCTCTAATTTCGTTTTCGCTAAACTAAAAGCCCATATTATGTATTAATAATTTCAAGATTCTTTTCATTTAAAATATATTTTATAAATACTGATTATGATATAAAACTAAAATTTTATAACTTTTATTTTAATATTTTAATATAATATTGTTTTTCTACATATTTATCCAACCCCGTTAAACGATTGTAGTACTTTTACTCTAGAAAATAACTTGAATTTATGTATAAATTGAAAAAAGAAAAAAAAATGTTTATAAATACTAATTATTACTATATACAAAGAACAGTTTTTATAGTCAATCAGGCAGACGGTAACACCATAGCCAATTATTTTATTTTTTACTCTTTTATTTTATATATTAAAAACCAAAATTGTAACTTATTTGAAGAAAAAAATAAAAATCTAATCTAATCTATAAAATAAAAAAGAGCTTTCCATAGGGCAATCGGTTAGAGATATAAGAAACAAACTTTGACCTTAGTAGTATGATCCTTCGAACCTACATGCATATATATACTAGATAGTGATAGAGTGGGAACAAAATAATAAGAACAATAATTATGCCACTAAACCAGAATAGGCAACAAAATAGACATACACAAAACATGGACTCAGAAATAATAACAGGCCAAACAAATAGACAATTTAGAAATAATAAATACCAAGGTCACAATACCGAAAATGAATATTTTAATAACAGATCAGGAGAGAGTAGATACTTTAATAATAACAGATCAGGACAAATTAGGTATTCTAATAATAATACGAGTAGGTTGACAAAATTATTCTTAAGTGTATAATCCATCAGGCCAGGCTAAAACTCACAGGCTATGGATGTAAAGAATTTAGCTAGCTGTATTGAAGCATATGGATCAGGAGGATGTAATGAAGAAATTAATAGTATAGAGCCAATGCCTGATTTTCGTAATGAACCCTCGGAAAATGAATATTTTGAAATTTTTCTATAGGTGCTAAAAAATATAAAGCCCTAATAAACTCTGGCTCTACCATTCGTTTACAAACGTCTCTAAAGTAAAATGTAGCCAATGTGGTAGTGCCAATTATTTGTTGTTATATTCTTATATTTCTTACCACCTTATTCTAAAGTAAATTTATCAAACTCATTCGAATTCGTAAATTTTCATTCGTTATAAAATGTGCTTGCGAACAGTGAGATTAAATAAATTTTACTTTCCAAATTTAAGTAATTTATTGTTAATATTTTATTCAATATTTCATAAATCTCCTAGTTTATAATTTTTGCACAAGAAATCAACTAATAACTGTAACACAAAGCTGCCTCATTTGGATTTTGAAAATTCTGTAATACTTTTTACAGATTTGTTCTTGTTTGAACTAGATGTATTTTTAAATAAAAAAGACAAGAAATTTTTTGAAAAGATTGAAAGCAAATAGTATAATAAAAACGACCGTGCGGTTTGAATGTTTCGAATGGAATGCTTTATTTCTTCTTGTTATTATTCCGCCTCTTCTTCTTCTTACATCGCTTCAAATTAAAGATGGCCAGAAGGGCGCGAAGTTTAAAAATTATACCAGTTTATAGTAGTTCACAATTGTTTCTTTAATTATTTCAACTTGATTTTATTTTTTGTTTTAAATAATGTTTGCTTTGCCAAAACACCGGCCACGTTAAATGACTGTAAGGCTTCAAATTAATCTTCTTCAGGAAGAACGGCTAGTTTGACGATTGGATGTCTCAGGACTCCGCTTTGCGTTTTGACGTCGGCAACCCTGACCTTTCCGTCCTGCCCTTCGACGACCGCCACGACTCGTCCCATTGTCCACTGCAGTGGAGGAGCGTTGTCTTCGTGGATTATGACAAGCTTGCCCACGGCGAGATTTGGTTCCTCCTGTACCCACTTGGACCGAGCTTGAAGGCCAAGCAGATACTCCCTGGACCACTTCTGCCAGAACTGCTGCTTGAGCCAGCATAGAAGCTGCCATCTTTTCAAACAAGCTATTTGCTGTTCCGGCACTTTCTCTGGAGGGAGCGATCGTAAGCTGCTGCCGATTAGTAGATGTGCTGGGGTGAGTGCTTCGCCGTCGTTGGGGTCGGAGCTTAGAGGGGCTATTGGCCTGGAATTGAGGATTGCCTCGACCTCGATAAGAACGGTGAGCAGCTCTTCGGTTGTGAGAAGCGCGTTGCCCACGGTACGCTGTAAGGGCGTTTTCGCCGCCTTCACTGGCGCTGGAGCTGTGCCATACGTTACCGTGTTTAAACGGAAATGTCGTAATGGTTGAGACAGATGCTGCCTCCACACTATGAGCTGGTAAATCGAGTGCTCTTCAACAATGAGAACTTGCCGGTACATTTTCGTAATGTCAGCCGTAATAGCATATTTGTGTGTACGAAAACGGAGCAACGTCGAAAACAGCTCCTCTTGAATAGTTGGCCCAACCATCAAGATGTCATTCAGTGATAGTTGAGAAGACGTTCGACTTGAAGCGTCGAAAACAACTCTTAGCTTTGTACTTGTGCTTTGCGGTCGCAAAACACA
The DNA here is from genome assembly GCA_911387755.1 of Chrysotoxum bicinctum. Classification (NCBI taxonomy): domain Eukaryota; kingdom Metazoa; phylum Arthropoda; class Insecta; order Diptera; family Syrphidae; genus Chrysotoxum; species Chrysotoxum bicinctum. The sequence goes on along the minus strand of OU426987.1, from coordinate 109,824,109 downwards.
CTGATGTGGAATGAAATAGTGCGGGCCTTTTGGGATTTCGTTATTTGTTGGTGACATATGACCCAACGAAATGTATTCGTTCATGAAATCCATGTACATGGCTCTTAAATCGTTATTTTTGGATAGTTTTCGCTCAAGTGCGAGAAACCGACGTTTGGCAGTTTCGAATGATGATCCAAGCGAGTTTGAAGACAATTTGAATGGTAGTTTTACCTCAAAGCGACCAATCGACAAGAGTTGAGTATTTTCAATAAAGTGTTTCTCGCACAACTTTTGTTCTGGCGTTAGAAATTTGTTCGTTTCCCCAGGAATTTCTTCTAATAACCAAAATTTTTGTACAAGTTTGTCTAAGTCTGGTAACTCTTCAGACTGACATACCAAATTACATTGTTTGGAATTTGAATTTGTACCGCTAGGATATTTCCCAGATACTATCCAACCAAGAAGCGTCTTTTGAATAGTTGGATATTCGGGACCTTGTTTAATTTGACCAACTGACAATAATTCAAAAAATGTTTCTGCTCCTATGAGCAAATCAATTTTTTGCGGCATATTAAAGTACGGATCAGCTAATTGAATATTGGAAGGTATATGCCAATTCGCAGTATTTATTGCTTGATCCGTGATACGACGATATTGAATTCATAACCCAATAATCAGCAGAAAACGAATGATCCTTTAACCTTGACTTTACTACTGCTTGTGTAGTACTTGCTCTTCCAATGCCAAGTAGATTCAATGCCTTTTCTTCTTTGCGAAGTTTCAACTTCTGAGCAAGTTCTTCTGTAATGAAATTTACTTGAGAGCCAGAATCAAGTAATGCTCGAGCTAGTAGATATTCACCAGTAATGCTTTTTATTTGCACAATTGCGGTAGCAAGAATGACCTGGTCAGTCGAAACAGAGGCATGCATGGCTTGAAAGCTCGACGATGCTTGTGCTGGTGAACTGTTGAAAGTTGTTTCGTATTGGTGCAGCAATGTATGTTGAGATCGATTATAAACACTGCACCGACTAAGCTTACATTTCGAAACTGTGTGTCCTTTTCGAAGGCAGTTGATGCAAACAGGTACACTTTTCGCAAACTCAAATCTTTTCATTACTGGAATCGAAGCAAACGTTTGACATGTTGTAATGTAATGTTCATTTGATTTGCAATATAAGCATTTTGATTTATTTGGCTGTGGGTTAACACAAGTAAATGAAGCTCTTTTATTTCTGTTATGGCTCGTTTCATGTATTGATTTTGACTGCTTTTCCGAATTTTTAGTTTTATATGATGATGCTTCTTCAGCAGAAAGGTGCTGATATCTTTTATTGAGAGCTGCTTCACAGTCACACCATAAGGGCAGTGTACTGAAATCTAATTGTTCTTCCCACTTTGATCTCGTGATCGAATCTACTTTTGACATTACTAAATGAATTATGATCGCATTTGTTATATTCTTTTCATCACCAAGTGAAAGAAGCGAATCATAAATCGCAGAAACAGTGTCTATCATGCTGCGCAATGCAGAAGCAGACGGCTTTGCCATTTCTTTTAATTCAAAAAGTGTAGACACATTATCAAAAAATATCAAACAATTGTTGTCGTATACTTTCTTTAGACTTGCTAGTGCTTTCGGGTAGTTCTGTTTAGTAATTTGGAAAGCTTTAACTGTTCCCAAAGCTTCACCCGATAAACATGAAATTAGATGGTTGAATTTTTCGATGTCCGGAAGCATCGGATCGTTATCAACCAGATTTTCAAAAAGGCTTATAAAGTTTTTATATTCAGAGTATTTTCCACTGAATTTTGGAAGAACCATTTTTGGAAGTCGCGAATGATGAGGATTGCTGAAAGAGAGATCAACAGCACTCGAATTTCGTCTTTTATTCATCAGCGAAATGAGTAGTGCCTTAGCACTTATGCAAATGTTTTCCAATTTCTGACTGACAAGTCATAATTTGGTCAATGTATGAATTTAGAATGTCTAACCGACATTCTAATTCAATCGGATTAAGCGACAAAGTTTTTTCTTCGAGTCCCGTTTTGATACGAACAATATTGTTTTTAATAACTTGTCGTTGATGCATTAAATGCTCTAGATCTACGCCTTGTTTCGGTGAAGCCTGCCGTTTTTTGCTCGACATTGTTATTTAACTATTTATTGATTAATGTTTTTACAAAACTTTCGAAACCAATAAAATTGTTTTCTAGAATTAGTTTATCTAGAAACTATTAAATTTACACTTCAGTTTTTTATTTAAATTTATTGGAAAGTCGTTGAAAATTTGTTTGTTTTCATACGAAATTTCACGAAAACGAAAATTAATTTCAATAAACTAAGTGTAAATTGTCGAAAGTTGTAATTATTCAAAAATCGAAATTATTTGAAACGAAAAAGACAAACAATTATATTTTAAATTTATTTGCTGAACACACTCTTCGTAAGAAAATTTTTGACAATTATTTTATGTCACTGAATACAACCACCATTGACGATGAAATCTTATGTCGATTTCTGTCAAAATTTGACAAGGGATCGCAATCCCTAAAATCCCTAGTGTAAAAGGAAATCGACATTAACGAAAGTCAATTGACTCAACGAACTGCCAAATCAAGTGTCAATGTCAACTTCAAATGTAAATAAATTGATTTACGAGTTACGGTCGTTTTTGTTTATTTATTTATTTATTTAATACGATAAATAATCGGAAATAAAATTGTTCAATTAAGAAATCGCAACATTATATACTCGTATATTTACATGAAGTTTCAGTAAAATTTTATTACATTTATACGGTGTGTTCAAACAAATTAAATGTCCATGTACGGCGGTAACGGTGACGGCGGCTGCGCGGCACGTAGGTAGATCGAGAATACCAAATTGATTAAGGGAGTTTAATTGTTAAGAATTATTAGTTTTAATTCCGTTTTTATTTCAATAAATGTTAAAATTAAATCCACGCACTTTTATTGTTTGTTTCACCAATGTTTTATATAATATATAATAAGACAAAAACTGAAAGTGTCTTGAACAATGTCAACTAAGGACAATACCGCAATTGGTTTGGCAATAATTTTGATTAAAAATCACTTTCAATTTTTGTAGATACCTCGGTTTCTTCTTTGGAATCAACTTCCCTCTGGCACTTTGGGCAAATGCAGTGTTCGTGCATTGGGGTTTTTTCGGTAAACGTTGGTGTTCCTCTGGTGGTAGCTCTAGTGACGTCCGACGACGGCTGCTGCTGCGGCGGCGTAGTCTCTTGAATTTCCTTTGGTGGTGGTTTTTATTAATGGCGCTTTTTTGGCTTCAAGTTATTAATTATTGAATTAATAAATTCACGCTCGATTTTGCGAAGAAAAATGATTCCATCGTATTTATTATTAGGTAAACTCGCGACGGTTACGTTACTGCATATATACGTATATTTAGTACATATACATAAATTTGCACTACAAAGTACAATTTATATTTAATGATTAATTTAAGCAATTTTTAATTTGTGCCTGCTCGGGCGCCATGAAAATTCTGTAATACTTTTTACAGATTTGTTCTTGTTTGAACTAGATGTATTTTTAAATAAAAAAGACAAGAAATTTTTTGAAAAGATTGAAAGCAAACAGTATAATAAAAACGACCATGCGGTTTGAATGTTTCGAATGGAATGCTTTATTTCTTCTTGTTCCTATTCCGCCTATTCTTCTTCTTACATCGCACTGTGGTCCAAAATGACTTTTTTCGTTGCAAAAATCATAACTTTTGAACACGTGAAGCTATCGCAACAATTTTTTTTTTCCCTTAAAGGTAATTTCCAAGGCTATACAAATTGTGAATTTTAAGAAAATTACTTTACAGGGTGTTTCAGAATAATTGGTTGATGTAAGATTTTCTTAGAAAAAGGAGTTAACAGAATAAAGTCTGAAAGTAAACCTTTTAAAAACAGTCCTAAGTTTTTAAAACTTTGTAAAATAAAAGTTTTTGACTATTCAAGTGAATTCATAACAACAGTGGATGCTTAAAGTTAACGCACCAATTTCAGAAATATTTTTTAAGGAGTATTATAAAACAGTATTTTTTCACATGTTGTGGGGCATCAGTTTATTCTATAAACTGTTTGACTTATATATTTTATATGAAACAGTGTAGGAAAAAAGTAAACGGACGAAAAAAAAATCAAAAAAAAAAAAATCAAATAGAATATAAAATTTATATTAACAAAATAAAATAGAATACTTTATAAATATTTGTTTACAATTAACTACTATAGATCTAATTTTCAGAAAAAAAATTCATCGGCATCGTGATCATTTTCAACAATTAATAGACCTATTAGTTCTGGGCAGTAACTCTTTTTCAGCTCTTTTTTTGATCTAACGTGTCTTAAAGATGAAACAAGTGGATCTGATGATATAGCTAGCATATTAAATACATCTTCATTTTGTCGTTTCCGTGAGACTTTGCATGTATTTGAGTATCGATATCGCTTGTAGTCCTTATTCCTTGATTCCTGTGCTTCTTCTGAAAGCTCCCCGATTGGCAAAATTTGATGTCTTATAAGTTCCCCTCCATGGTCCAAAATTTTGTGCAGAGTTGGTGTCAGGAGTTTGTAGCTGTACTTGGCTTTTAAAAGATCCGAAGTGGCTTTGGTATACTCGTTGAATTTATCTACATTAAAATAAAATAAAATAACTTGCAGTTTCTTTATAAGATCCTTGTCTACTCGGGTTATAGCTGACGTAACTTCTGGATTTTCAAAAAATCTTCGTGAAGTGTTTTCATCATTTGTGTTACCGAATCCTTGTTTTGGCGTATCAATGATTAACCCGAGTTGTTCCCTAAATTCCTTTTGAATATCCGCTTTTCTTCTTCTTTCGGCTTCCTTCTTGTCGGTTGTCTTATCTTCTTGGTATAGTCCATAAGCTAGTTTAAGAACGAACTCCATACATCTTATTCTAGCGTGTAATGGTGAAATTCCAAATTCGTAGTACCTCTCATCTGCTTCGTCTGAATCGTCTTCTTTTGGAAAATTTTTTTGTGTCCTTTTGCAAATTGGACATGACAATGTTGATTTTGTATTTAGTTAGTTCATTTAACACTTTCCCGTCTATCATGGTTGGAAAAAACTCATGTCGAACCATCACATTTTTTTCTTCAGCAACAGTCACTACAGTTGGCCTCAAATTTTCTATTTGGTTCCTTATATTTCTGACAGTTGTCTGAATAATATCACTTGACTCCTTTGCATATTTAAAAAGAATCGGTCTGCAAAAGTGAACTGATGACTGCCTTGGATTTTTCCAATATTCGGTTGATTCACCTTTTATACGAAGTGGAACAAGTGATGCCATGAACATGTTCGCATCAGATATTACCTGGCCATCTTCTGAAACTATTGTTTGCGTATATGCACTTTGTCCGGAAGATCCATCGCATCCCCATTTGCTCATCAAAGTAAGATTTGTTGGAAGTAAAAGAAGATCCTGATTGACTAGGCTATTTAAAATCCTCTTTGCTGTATGGTCCACCAAATCTTGGAGATTCACTTCAACAGAAGTTTCTGTTACTATCAAATTTGATGGAGTTGCTTGTATTTTAGCTTCCATTAATAAATTGTAGCTCGGAAACACATCAACGTTATGGCTTCTTAATGATTTTCTCATCAAATTATATTTTTCTTTAGAAAGCCCCATATCCAAGAACAAGGCTAGCGCAGTGGGACCATCGTATTTTATTGGATCCCTTTGAGGTGTGGGAATACTCTCCTTTATCCGTTGCACTCGCAATGGGCTTGCATTAAAAACTGCTTTTGTGATATCCGCTTTTATCTTTTCGTGTTCCTTTTTATATTTTATACTCAGAGCTGTGGAAACATTTTCAGTCGAAATATGGCCCGTAGTTTCCTCCTTTTGGTATATACTGAACATGTATCTAAGGATTTCGAAGGCCTTCCTCTTGATGTACTTGGCACGTCACTGTCTTCAATTTCATTACAGTGGATTGTAAATGTTCCATTCAAAAATTCTTCATATTTTGAGAGAAATCTTGTTTTAACTCTAAAACAGTCAATCCATTTTTTTTAAATGATGCGTATAATCTTTGGAGTTTCTTTTTCGTTTCATCGTTCTCACTTATATCTTCGTATTGGTTTTGGATCAGAATTACAAATTCTTCAGAATTCGAAACATTGATAAAATGTTCAAAAATTGTTCTGTTTGAAATATTCATATTGATATTTAATTTGCAAACTCCACTTGTCAGTAAAGCCTCTTGAAAACTAACAACATATATCCATTGTCATAATTTATATATACCTCCATAATGTATATGCACAAGGATTATTTTACCTGTGAAATTTAAGCTTTACAATGTTGGGTATCGGAAGAAAATTATTATTCCTACCTGTTTTATTAGATCATAAAATAATAATCCAAAATTAAATAATTCTTTCAACTTTGTATATGGAGTAGGCAATAAAGCTATTAATCCTTTTCTTTTGGCAAGTTAATCTATGTTTAGGTACTATTAGAAAAAGATCAATAAATATTTACAATAATTTAAGTTAAGGGGAATTTATTCAAAGAGGGTCGTTTAAAGTGGGCGGATTAAAAAATTTAATGTTCAATAAAGTAATCAATAGTTTGTGTACAATATTTTATATTTTTTTTTAAATAATAATTGGCATTTGTATAAAAAGGGGCGTAGAAATGGGCGGTTTTTTTTGTCAGAATCAAGATAGTAATACAACGATTTTTAATTAAAAAGAAAATTTCACGTTCTTAACTATTTTAATTAATTTATATGAAGGTTTTTTATAATACAAACTCTATATACTACTGAAATAAATCAGCCAAGTAGAAGACTTAGCACTATTATTGGACTTGTTGAATTATTGATTCAAATTAGCTTTTTTGGCCTTTAGTCCACAAAAATTGGCGTTTCGTCCGGGTTATCTCACATGGACTCATCAGTTGACTTGTGAGGACCTTGTCAATACGCAATTTTTGTTAAGTTCAGTTCATCTTACATGAATTTTTTGACAAAAATCCAATGTGAACTATATCCAACAAAGATTAGAATTGTAATCATTAATGTTGGAATTTTTTTTTTTTTTTTTGCCCGTGGCCTGGCATTGAATATTTATATGAAGGTTTTTTATAATACAAACTCTATATACTACTGAAATAATTAATTAATAGCGTAATTGAAATTTTCCATAAGGGAATTCGCTTTTAAGACCAAAAGGTCAGCACTGGGAACACGACTTTTTTTAAACAAATTACAATTTCTCTGAAGGTTGCAAATAGTTGCAGCTACAATTTTGCATATGGTTTAAGAAATAGTTAGGGTAAACTATCATGGTCAATTTTCCGTGAGAAATCGCGAGTATTTTTTTGTAGCTCTATTCAAACCAAAAAAATCTGCTAAAAAAGGGTGTTTTTTGTTTTATTTATTAAAAATATTAAATATTTTTTTATTTTTTTTTTTAATTAAAATTTTGATTTACGCACAAATAATACAACTAGAATAAACTATAGAAAATTAATATTTTACATTTAATATGCCAAAATTTCAAATACGAAAACAAAGAAGTTAGTTTTTTCTGTTTTTTTTTTTTAACTCTAGAACGAAATTGACCAACTTTGGAAAGCTCTATAAGTCAAACTAGTTAGCGGAAAATTTTTTTGTTTGCTGTTTTTGAAGCTCCGTTTATATTTCTATTAGAAATAAAAAACAAAACTTTAAAAATAAAACATCGAAATTAGTATTTTTGCCACGAAATTTCCCTTTTTGGACCACAGTGCATCGCTTCAAATTAAAGATGGCCAGAAGGGAGCGAAGTTTAAAAATTATACCAGTTTATAGTAGTTCACAATTGTTTCTTTAATTATTTCAACTTGATTTTATTTTTTGTTTTAAATAATGTTTGCTTTGCCAAAACAGATTTTCTTCTTCAAAATGTGAGTTATGAAGCAACCAAGATTTCAACACTAGAACTATGAAAAAATTGAAAACATTTATGAATGATTTTTTGACGTTCCACCACCGTTCGATGTATGTACATATGTAGGAAGTAGAATGTTTAAAGGTAAACAACTTTTCAACATAAGCAAATACATTTGTTTTTAATTCCGTTGAATTTGTTTCGGGCATTCCGTTTTTTCTTTAGAATTAAAACAACGTAGACGTCCATGTTTCTTGTGTATTGTGTTTAAGTATTGTAATTTTCATAAATAATTTTACGATAAATTGATTTGCTAATGAAGAAGTTACAGGAGGTATAATTAAAATAATTGGTATTACTGACATTCTATTCTATTTTCACACTTACTATACTCTGTCCAACAAAAATATGCAGTGGGGGCAAGATAGGACGTTTGCCTCGCATTCTGGCTACAGTGGATTGCATAAATCTGTCCTTCATTAGAGCTCTCACAGAGTTGTCGTAGTCAGCGTTGCCACAAAGTGCCCGATCGGGCCATTTGGCCCTCTGTTTTAAATTTTGGCCCTTTGCCCGGGCCAATTAGAAATGGCCCCCAAATCTAAATTTTAGAAGATTTAACATCACATCATATCGTGCTTAGAAATAATTAAAAAGCTTTACAAAATTAAATATAAACCATTGCTATGCATCGCCACTACAATGTGTTTCCACCACATACAAATAACCATACTTAAAATGGAACTGAATTTATTCATTTATCTCGTTTAATGATTTGACTCACGTCAGTTTCGCAGTTTCGTCCAGCGTGTTGACTTCTCTGACGTCATTTATTTTCGTCATCTACCAAAGCGTTTATGTAACTTTAATATCAAAAAACTTAATCTTAGAAATTATATCGTAAATTTCCCAATAATGAAGATCTTTTGATAAAATATTTGCGTTTGCAAAAAGAATTTGATTTTTTAAATAAATTTTAATACAAGGACTACTTAATTCGAGCTGAATCGAGTCTAAAACTTAACAGTACAATTTTTTTGTCATTTATCAATGATTAAATATGTTCAAATGTTATCCCCAATTGCATGCAATATTCTGGGAATACATCTACAAATACATTTAAATAATTTGCAGACTTTTTTTAACTCCCTTTATAATCCCCAAAGTACTCCCTCTAACCTTTCTGCCATGTTTAAATTAAATCAATATCGGTCACTTAAAGTTAAGTAACAAAGCTGTTGAAATAGTCTTAATTGGACTAAATGATGATAAGCAACCAGGAGCCGATTGTATTCCTCCGAACATTTGGAAAATGAAAAAAGTTTTAATTCATTTGAATTAATTTTGTATTCAAAAATTAGTTTGTTTTTTAAATTCACTCAGTTTGTTTATTTTTTGCTAATTACATTTAGTATTTTTTTAAGGAATAAAAAATATTTTGTTTATGAAAATAAACTGGGCTTTAATAATAAGCGAAAAAAATTAATAATCATTAACGTGTTTTTTTGAATGAATTGCGGAGAAACGGTTGTCCGCAGAAAAAAAAGTTTTGGAAAAAACTAAAACTGTAATAAATTCTTGATTGGTTATAAAAATAATCTTACGAATCGGACGTAGTTTGGCAAAGATAAAGCCAGTTAAGGCAAAAATCATAAAAACCGTTATAACTCGAAAACGGGACGAAAACGAGAAAATTACCTCTTAAGTTTTTCGACTTAAAAATGACCTCGGGAATCCATGGTTTTCGTTTGAGGCGGTGACTGTGAGACACCGTGTATATTGACTTTGCTAAGGAGTTCGATAAAGTAAACCACCATATACTAATACAAAAATTGGAATCCAATGGCTTCCACTCAAATATTTTAAAGTGGTTTGAATCCTACCTAAACGGAAGAAAATAGTTTGTGGGTATTAATGATGTACTATCAGATCTAATTGAGGTCACATCAGAAGTACCACAAGGAAGTTACTTGGGCCCTCTTCTATTCTGGCTGCTGATCAATGATATCACTGATTTCTTAAAAAATGTTTCTTGTTTGATGTTTGCGGATTACATTAAAATATTCCGTCGTGTTACGTCAATTAATGATTGTAATTTACTCCAATGTGACCTTCATCGCTTGTCTGAATGGTGTTTAGCTAATCAGCTTTTGTTAAACGTATCAAAGTGTCAATCTTTATCATTTTTTAGGAGCCTATCATATATTCCTTTTCAGTATTCTATAGAAGATACGGAACTCTCAATATGTACTTAACGAAAAGAAAGATTTCGAAACTCCGCTTTAAATCCCATATAGACTGTGATTGCTAAGGCTAACTCTATGTTAGGATTCATTAATCGGAACTCTAAAGAGTTCTCTGATCCTTTTACTCTTTGATCTCATTTTTTGCGTATGTAAGGTCATCATTAGAGTATTGCTGTGTAATTTGGGATCTATTTTTTCAAGTTCATTCTAATAGGATTGAAAACATACAAACATACAATATTTATACCCCAAATTATAAAACTCGGTGTCAACTTCTTGGCTTATAATATCTTGTCGTTCGTCGTAAAAATTTTGCAATAATATTTTTGCGCGATATTATTACATCCCATATAAATTGCCCTTTTCTTTTGCCTCTTTTAATTGTGTATGCTTCGTCAAGGAATCTACGATCCCTTTTCCTTTTTAATGAACCTCATCATCGGGTAAACATGAACCTTTAACTCGATGCATTAGAGAAGCCAACAGTATTATTTGTAATTACATTGATTTTTTTTTCTCAACAAAGTCGAGAATCTTTTAAGAAGCACATATTGATCTAATTCGTAATCCGGTGGTATTAAGTTATTATTTTAGATTAAGTTTATAATTTTATTTTGTTTGCTCCACTAATTAATTATTTGGTTTTTCTATTTTTCAATGAAAAAAATGATTCGGTAGTCTGTAAGATTATTATATATTATTTGTATAAATCTGCTTGATGAAATAAAAATAAATAAATAAATCGTATAGACATTTGTTTTTTTTTTCGCCGCTTGTTGTTTATTCGTTCGTTGTCCATTTATATATTGAATTAAAATATGGAAAAGTTAAATAAATATTTAAATAATATTACTGGAGTGATTTATATTTTTTTAAGATGTTTTAGGGTAATTCCCAAGAAATTAAATCAGACGACAGGGTAAAGATCTGCTTCTGCTGCCTATTACAAAGATTTAAGAAATGCATTAAATAAATAAATAAGAACAAAAACAAATATTAATGTATTGTAGTTTAATGTTTTAAGGACGGATTTGTAAGTAAAATATTTGGCCCCAACTTTTGTCAAATGGCCCTCAAAAAATTTCAAAATGGCCCTCTATGTTTTTTCCTTCGCGGCAACGCTGGTCGTAGTGTTAATTTTAAATGGACCCATTTTTTAAAGCTCTAAAATCAAAAGCACCTCAACAGAAACCCAAGGAAAAAAAACTGAACAAGTTAGCAAATGAACAAGGGTAACTCTGAATGCACATCAATATTTAATGGGGGTTGAAACTGAATATCACCAACAGCCATAGGCCACAGCAATTCAGTGTACACTCAGATGTGCGATCGATAGGACGTCGGGTCTGCGTCAGATGCAATCGAAAATTTACGGGCGCACAAACACTTTTTTATGGAGGAGTTCTTTCAATTTAGTATGGTGCAAAAATATAGCACGCTACTGATTTTGAAAAAGCTCTCCCATAAGACATGTACTGCATATTTTTGTTGGATGAAGTATACCAATTTAAGTTAGAATCGGAAACAACTTTCGAATAGGATCAAAAGTAGAATCGAGTTACATAAGCTGTGTTTTATTTTCCCCCAGATCTGATCCAGATTGGATCTTCATTCAAAATTACATGTATAACAAAAACAACACAAGACCCATTTTTGTTTGTATTTGTTATTTTGAAAACAAAATCCAATCCGGATCAGATCTGGGGGAAAATAAAACAGAGCTATAGTTGGGATGGGACCTAATTTTCGAGAAAAACTCCCATAGTTGTTGTACCGAAACAAAAATGGAAATCCAGGTGAACAGCAATTCAGGCTTTGTGTTGACATTGGACTTAGATAAAAACTACCACTAAATTGAAATGCCTCCTAGAGTATTTATAAAATTGCATTATACTTATCGATTCAAAATAGCTTTTATTTGCCTTTATTCCGCAAAAATTGGCGTTTCGTCTCGGCGATCTCACATGAACTCATCAGTTGAATGTGAGGGTCTTTTTACAGACTAAAGGCCAATAAAAGCTATTTTGAATCAATAATTCAACAAGTCCCATAATAGTGCTAAGTCTTCTACTTGGCTGATTTAATTCACTAGTATAGAGTTTGTATTACAAAAACCTTCATATTCGGCCCTATTGAGGTAACCGTCGGAGCGGAATTTTTTCCGATTTCCTACGAATCGGAGACATTTTGCTTCAAGGTATTTCACCGATCAGCTGATCGGAAATTCTGTCCGACGAAATTCAACGCATGCGAATCAGTGTCCAATTGGTATGCCCGCTTAAAAAAACGGGCTATGGATTGTAAGTTTGGAGCACAATTAGATGTCTTCGTATTGAACAAATTTGTAACCGGCTGCGGGGGCAAAATATTTGAGCGCTGTGCGAAGAAGACGAGGAGATCACGTTGCCCAAAGCTTTACAAAAAGCATTAACCTTAGAAGCAAAAGTGTTGGCGCAGGTGAGTGTGCACCAAGAACACGAGTTGAATTATCTACATAAGAGGCAGCAGCGAGGGCGCAAGAACAGTAATGAATGTTCTACAACAGTTGTAACGGGTAGCAGTAAAATATCATCAGATGACAGCAGCAACCAGAAGGCAAGAAAGAGATGCACATTGCAGATGATAAAACCATGCAAGCGACAAGTGCAAATACAAGAACAGCAAATGTCATAAATGTAACCGCATGGGTCACTTAGCTAGTGTATGTTTCAGTAAGCATATATTATGTATCGTATTTCTCAACCTAATTTTAGTCAAAGTTATAGAAATTCTGAATTAATAAATTGTAAAGATTTTTCTATTTAAAGTATATCCAGTGGACAGGCGTCTGTGCATACTCGCCACGCTCCACTTACCATGACGGTGGAAGTCAATCGAATTTTGCTCGATTTTGTTTTGGACTCGGGCTCTGCTGGCTCACTGATACCGAAGGCTATGTTTGACAAATATTTTGATCCTTCAACTTTAAAGCCCTGTCCTGATAATTTCTGCTCGTAGAATGGAGATTCCATTAAAGTAACCGGTGAGTTTGTTGCAAGGGTAGGGTTCCGTAATCAATTAAAAGAATTACGATTAGTTGTTACTATAAAATATGTACTTGTGGCCCACCAATTTTAGGGCGAGAATTTATGTTTTTTTTCGGTATCGGTTGTAGTGACTGCGTCACTGCGTGATACAAAACCGTCACTACATACATACTCGACCTGACACACACAAACCTATCTACATAATTATTCTCTTCCTGCAGCTCTGTAGCTTCTGAGTTAGTTGATTGATGGCGGTTCTGGCTCGTGGTCGTGGCTCTATATTTCTACATTGCAATTATATTAAAACTAAAATCTAAATGATGTGAATAGACTAAATTACACAAAAAAAGTACCTCAACAAAAAAGTATTTTCTAGACTAATTTTGGCTCTCTGAACACGAAAATGGCAATCATTTATTTTTCAAAAGAAGCGTTTTCGAGATATGACCAAAAAACGTGTTTTTCTGCTCCTTTTCCATGTATAAGCCTAATTCTCAAAAACGGTCGAACTAATTAACATATGGGGCATTTCACGTGAAGCGGACAACGAAAAAAGTGATGGGTGTTGAAATTCATTCATCTTTGTGTTATTTATACTTCATTTGAATCTAAAAATACATTTAGAAGGATTTTGAATTTTGAGGTCTGGTACTCCAGTTATGGGCTTGTAAACTTTCGACAAGCAATGAGTAATGGTTTTTAAGAAAAATGTTGATAAATTAAAAGAAGCAATATAAAAATAATTTTAATAGTTGAATATATGGTAAAACAGATGTTCTTTTTATTTATGAAATCTAAACCGGAAATGAAATTTTTTCTTATATATAAAACCGGAAGTTAACATTTCAAATATAACTTTGGTAAACTTGGCCCATTTTTATATTTTTTTTGTATGTCTCAAAATAAAGGGTCAAAAAAAGCCCAAATTCGAATTCAGCGATGCTAAAAACATATTTATATAGGTTTTCAGATTTGTTAACGAATATTTAGCGATTTGACCTTCAAATGCCCTTAAACCTGACCTGATTGAGTCAAACGGACCGCGGATTTGAAATCAGCGGCCCGAAAAACCTATGAGACACATGTTCACATCCCAGAGTCAGAGAAGTTTTTTTTTTTTTGGGTCTGTGTAATTTATTATTAAACTTAAATTCAAGTGCGAACTAACTAAACGTTGTATTCATTTAAAGCAAGAACTTAAATCAAAAAAACATACAATGCAAATTATTGTAACGTGGCCGCATATTATATCTTTCTTTTTTTAGCATTTAAGTTACACTCTCAACAGATGGCGTCTCTTCATACTATGAGAATTCAAGAAAGCTAGACCAAGAGGGGCTTATCGCATGACACGAAGTTGCCACCTTAGCACTAAAAAATATGTAACTTCTAAATGAATGGAGATCCCATCTTCAAACTTGGTATTTGGAATCTTTATTATATAAAGAACAATAAGAGAAAAGAAAAAAAATATCAAAATGGTCTAAGCTACTTAAAATTAACATTGAATCGCCAACATCCGGTTTTCTATAGGTATAATAAATCTGTTTTTTGCACGAGGTCCACGCACTAAAAATTATGTATCTTCTAAACGTATGGGTATCCCACTCTGAAACTTGGCATGTATTATCTCTAATATGTGGGCTTTATTTTGAGACATACAAAAAAAATATAAAAATGGGCCAAGTTTACCAAAATTATATTTGAAATGTTAACTTCCGGTTTTATATATAAGAAAAAATTTCATTTCCGGTTTAGATTTCATAAATAAAAAGAACATCTGTTTTACCATATATTCAACTATTAAAATTATTTTTATATTGCTTCTTTTAATTTATCAACATTTTTCTTAACCTTCCTCGCGCGTTTTGACAACACACGTATACTCGCGCACGGTCTCTCAGACCGAGACTTTATTTCGTCTGTATTTTCTTGAATATCTATTATCTTTAAGTAGTTCTGCCATTTATTTTTAAGAAAATAATATAATTGAATAAAACAAATAAAAAAATATAGGAATTATTACTTTATTTGGAAGCAATACCCTTTCAAACTAACCTCTCAAAAAGTTAAATTTTTTTTTGGACCTTAACTAAAATAATAAAAAAAAATATTTTCTTTAAGAAAAAAAAAAAACTTAATAATTATATGAAAAGAAATATAATAGTTATAAAAAAGTATAAAAAAAGATTCAATCTTCATATTTTCGTAAATCGAAGCAATCTGGACTTATTCTCGCGTCGGTCTGATGGACCGAAAACTCACAAAAAAGGAACACGTCTACTCGGCATATGCGCTTGCGCCCAGCTAAACGATGGAGAACACATATTTAGGAAGCTACTGAAAACTTCAGGGGGGCAAGGATTATATTTTTCAAGAAAACAAAGAATTAATGATTTGTCGGTCTGAGAGACCAATGCGCGAGTATAGGAAGGTTAAAAACCATTACTCATTCCTTGTCGAAAGTTTACAAGCCCATAACTGGAATACTAGACCTCAAAATTCAAAATCCTTCTAAATGTATTTTTAGATTCAAATGAAGTATAAATAACACAAAGATGAATGAATTTCAACACCCATCACTTTTTTCGTTGTCCGCTTCACGTGAAATGCCCCATATACTTTATAGTTTTGAACAGATATTTTGTTTGTCTTTCCAACAGTATACGACTTGTGTAAATCGGCCCAACAATCATCAAGAAAAACCCGTTCAAAGTTTCAAAAAACACAATTTTTCGCCGTTTTTTGAAAATCGCTTGTTTTAAGTCATTCCGTAAGGATAGAAAAAAAAATATTTAAAATAGTTTTAAGATCTCAGGTGGAAGGTATTGTTTTTACAAACCTAAAACGCACAAGATCAATGAAATCGGATAATAAATGTGGAAGTTATGAAACATTACGTGAAGGCAGACCATTTCAGTTTTTTTTTCAAAAAAATTTATGTTTTTTAGTTTTATCTACCTGTTTAAGAATTGTTGTAAAAAATATACAAATTCAGAACGGAAATATGAAGTATTTATCGTTTGGAAAGAAAGTTGAATGGAGAAACCCAATTGATCATGTGACTGACTGTTACTTCTGCTTAACTAAAATACAAGAAGGGAAATTTCGGAAAGCTTTTTATCCCGAAGTGCAATAAGTAACAAAGACCAGGAACAAAAATAACAGCCGGAGAAGTATCAGATTTGAATTCCAGTATCATCAGCAGTTTGGAGATTGAAAGTCCAAAACTAAAGCTATTTAATCAATTCCAACTCAATGATTTATGCCGTGATCTCAACTTATCTTAAGAGAAGTCTGAGTTGCTCGCTTCGAGATTGCAGAAATTTAACTGCTTGGAAGCAGAAACAAAAGTCACTTATTACAGAAATCGGAATAAGAAACTTGAAAGGTATTATTCAAAAACGGGTAACTTTTGTTATTGCAATGATGTGACAGAGGATTATTTGCTGAATTTGGAGAACACAACGAAGCTAAGGAAAGGCGTCTTTTTATCGACGGTAGCAAGTATAGCGTGAAGGCTGTTTTACTTCATAAAGGGCACACGAAACCATCAATCCCGATTGGTCACTCCACAAATGTAAAAGAGGCTGTGATTTAAAAGTCGTAGCTTTACTTACTGGCCTGCAGGGTGGCTACACAAAATACTGCTGTTTTCTGTGTTTTTGGGATAGCAGAGCAGATGAAAAGCATTTTATCCAACGAAATTGGCCACTTCGTGAAAATCATGTAGTGGGAAAGAGCAACGTTGCTGAAAAGCACTTGTTGAAAAACAAAATGTAATACTTTCACCATTGCACATAAAACTCGGCATTATGAAAAATTTTGTAAAAGCCTTAGCAACAGATCCCGAAAACAAAGGATTAACATATTTGAAAACAAAGTTTCCCAAGCTGTCGACCGACAAAATTAAGGCGGGTATATTCGTTGGTCCACAGATAAAAAAATTATTTAGTGACACCGGATTTTTGAATTGTCTAAAAACGAGAAAAGAGCATTGAATGCTTTTCAAGACGTAGTTCATAGATTTTTGGGAAACCACAGAAGTCGAATGATGATTACATTTCATGCTATTGGTGAGTATTTAGAAGATTAGTGTTTCAAAAACAATGAACTCTATTGACAACTAAAATTTAAATATTTGTATTGCTTTCAGGTGCTCGCATGTCTTTGAAAATGCACTTCCTGCACAGCCATTTGGAAACTTTTCCCTCGAATTTAGGAGCTGAAAGCGTAAACCAGGACCTTGCTATCATGAAAAAGAGGTATGAGGGCTTTTGGGACCAAGGGATGATGAGTGACTACATCTGGATGCAGCTCCGCGAAGATTCAACGCCACATAAAAGAAGAAGTGTAAACAATAATTCATATTTTCAATAAAAATTACGAAAAAAAGAAAAAACCTGAAATGATCTGCCTTCACGTAATGTTTCATAACTTCCACATTTATTATCCGATTTTATTGATCTAGTGAGTTTTAGCTTTGTAAAAATAATACCTTCCACCTGAGATCTTAAAACTATTTTAAATATTTTTTTTTCTATCCTTACGGAATGACTTAAAACAAACGATTTTCAAAAAAACGGCTAAAAATTGTGTTTTTTGAAACTTTGAACGGCTTTTTCTTGATGATTGTTGGGCCGATTTACACAAGTTGTATACTGTTGGAAAGACAAACAAAATATCTGTTCAAAACTATAAAGTATATGTTAATTAGTTCGACCGTTTTTGAGAATTAGGCTTATACATGGAAAAGGAGGAGAAAAACACGTTTTTTGGCCATATCTCGAAAACGCTTCTTTGGAAAAATAAATGATTGCCATTTTCGTGTTCAGAGAGCCAAAATTAGTCTAGAAAATACTTTTTTGTTGAGGTACTCGCCAAAAACCGAAAATTTGTAAACTAGTGTTATTAAAAAGACTTAGTTATTTATAAGAATGAATTTAATATATAAATAAATAAACTTTATAGAAACTAATAACGCATCACGGTCTTTCAAATATAAATTCAATTAAAACTATTAATGAGTAAATACAAGACATTTAAAGGCGATTTAGTGATGTTTTTAGGTTTGCATTGTGCGGTTATATTTTTGCAATATACATAAAAATCTGTTTTTAATTTTTCAACACCAGAAGAGAAAATAACGGAACTTTTTTTTCTTCTCAATTTACTTGATTAGTGATGCCATTCAATAAAAAAAATAGTAAGGTGTCATTCCCATTTTAATTTTCTACAAAACTCATTTTTACAGGGTGCGGTTATACTTATGCAAGGCACTGTATGTTAAACTAGCGTTCTTGAGAATATCATATATTGAATTATTTTTGAATATTATTTTGATTACGGGCTGTGACAACGGACAATGTTCCAATATATGAACATATGTTTGAGGTCCAGGCAGGTATTGCAAGTAGATCATGTTGGAGGGTTGTTTTTGTTGAGGAGGTGTTGATGGGATGCAGTGGTGTGTCCTAGTCGAAGTCTTACGAAGTGCGTTATTTTTTGTTTTGAACAGTTAGAAGGCTATATCGGTGTAGATTTTGAGGGATTTATATGGGTGATTCTACAAACGATGGAATAAAATGTTACAAATTTCGGCACGACGTTTTTGAAAGGCAAAAGTCGTAAGAGTTGTCCTAGTTAATCATTAGAATGTCTCTTTGCGTTGTTGAAAATGACGATTTTAAGGACATTTTTTGAAAAAGGATGTTTAGGGGACTGAGTTTTTTTAAGGTGACTGAATAAATCTTTATTTTTTTTGTATTTACTCTTGGGTACACATTGAAATATGGAAATTAAATTTAATTAGTCTTCATAAACATACAAATTCATGGTTAATACATATAACTTAGCATTTATAAAAGAATAGTGTATTATAATTAATTTTTTTTTATTTAGAATCAATTTAAAATAAATTATATTCTTTTTAAAAATATTCGCAATGAAGTTCGAAGTTCAACATACATAACTAAAAATTTCTAAGGTTTGTCAATAGAATATCATTTGTTCATTTATTATTTGTTCATTTATTGATTTTGTCGACTGTTTCAATATTCCAGGGGACTGATATGAAATGCGGGGGACAAAGTTTAATTAAGTTTTTTTTTGTAATAAAATCAATTACTAACAAATATTTATCTATTTGCTAGCAAAGATGTATTGTTTGGCGTAATTTCGATGGGATTCATCTTAGTATGAGAACTGAAGTAAGATATCTGTAATAAGTTTTCTTTGTAAAAACGCAAAGGGGACACGTCAGGGGACTGATAATCAGACACTGAAGAATTTTTTGAGCAAAATAAAATAAGGTCACCCTAATAATATTGTTTGGCCAGGTAGATATCAATCAGATTTAATTTTATAAAAAAATTCAGATTAAATTATTGAACGGTCGCCGAAAATTCCATTGTTTGTAGAATCACCCATATCCTTGTAGTGATGGTGATACAGGCTCCAGTCGTGGCTATTTTTTGCTCCAGATATGTTTTTGGTTTTTTGAGGAGGTCAGTTTTGGTGAAGATGTTGAAGGTGAATACAGGTAAGCTTTTGACTGAATTTGCTGCGCTGTCGGCATATTCGTTTCCGCGTATTCCAACATGGCCAGGAGTCCACGTTAATCTAATGTTTTTTAATTTGATGAGTTGGTATTTAATTACTGATATAATTTCCGTATTATTCCAGACAGATTGGCTGCAGGTTTAGTAGTTTTAGAGTATGGCGAATGCTTCTGCTGTGAATACCGAGGCTAAATCTGGAAGACCACCAATGCTTATGGTTGATCCGTTTTCATCGGTCACCGCATAAGATGTAGTGTCTGGAGTTTTAGAGCCGTCGATGAAGATAAATCGCCATCCGTCAGATTTTAACTCAGATGCGATACTTGAGTATATGTAGTTGACGCTATGTGCTGTTTGCTGTTTTTAATTTTTTGTATTTCGTAAGATCCAATATGAGAGATTCTGATTTGATGAACCACGATGGGTAACGTGGGATTATGGGCGGTTATCTTTTAGTATGCAAATTGTTAAGCTTTGGTTGTTAAAGAACTGTAGCGATGGCGGATAGAGTGCGTTTTGTTAGTTTTTGATTTATTGTTTTTAGATATCGTTATCGATGAGTGAATTTTTGGAGAATACGAGTTTTGCGAGTATTCTTAAAGTTAACGTGTCTCTTCGCTCTTCAATGCTAGGATATTTTTTGCTGGGGTTGGTGGAAATGGCTGGCTGATGTGGGGTAGATCGGTTTTATGATATTTAAAACATACTTTGAGCAGTTACCATATTATATACACAACCCATAATCAATTTTGCTTAAAACTAAAGTTTTGGTTATACATATATGATCAAAGTGTTGTTTATATTAATGTTGAGTTGTTGACTATTTTGTTTGCGACATATATGAAGATGTTTACATTTTCGACAGAAATTTTTGAAGATGATTTTTTCGACCATTCAATTATACTCGTATCTATTAAGGCAATTTGGAATAAGGCTTTACTTTTACGTAGGTCATTAATTTTGCATAACTGTAATGGTCTAAAAGATGATGCTTTGTAAAAATTTCGTTTATTTCATCAAAAGCAATAATAAAGAGTATTACCGAAAGGAGTAATCTCAGGCGAATACCGTTATGAAGTGGGTAGCTGGAAGAGTAAACGGGTTTGGTTTTCGCCCACAGTTGGTTAGATAAGATTTTATGTACCCGTATATGCAATGCAACCTCTTTGGGCTTTAAACGCAACTTGATTATTGCTAATAAGGTTATTCGTCTCGGCGAACCACAACAAGCGTTTCGAAATTATCCTTTCCATTATTTTGGACAAAATTTGGATTAGAGGGATGGGTACCCTTCATATTTATTTTTATCTTTGTTGGGTTTTGGAATAGATATGACTGTTGCAAGTTTCTAGGTTGTTGTAGAGGGATATGATTCTGTGAACCTTTCAAATTCAATAAAAGCTATTGGGTCTTCTATTCTAAGGGCTGTTGTGTTGGCTGGCCGTAGGGATGGCGCTATTTTTTTCTTCTACAAATACGTTAGAAAAGCTTATGTTTTCTGAAGCATTGTTGTTGATGTCTATATTAATCATCGAAAGTGTGGAAAAATCACCGATGAGGACGCGGATATTTTGCCATATTTCGACAGTGGAGGTGTTAGGGTTGATTTTGGATGTCATTTCCGAAAAACTATTAGCTTTGCTAAATTTAAGAAGCCGTCTAAATTTTGCATTTGAGTTTTTGTAAAGTATCAAGTTTTGAGTTGAGAGATTTTTTTGGAAGTTTTCAAGTGCCATAATTTTTTCTTTACGTAAAGATGGCAATTCAGGGTTCCACCATGATACTACCTGCTTTCGTTTCGTATTTGGGACAGTCTGAGAGATGGCGAAGTTCGCAGCAGTTCTAATACTTTCCGTTATATAGCAGCTTCCTTGTTGTTGTTGTAGAATACGTGTACGTTAGGTTAGACAATAGTTCTGAAGTTTTTTCTTAAAAAGTGGCTAGTTGGCTTGGTCAGTTTTAAGTTTCGCTTTTTGTGGTTGGAGTTATCATCCGTCCCTTATTTACATTCGTAAGGATTATGTTATGTAAATCGTCTAAGGTTTTCCAATGTGTTTTTGCAAGTAGCTCTGATGGGCAACAAGTCACGTCAATGGGCCTTACTAATAATCAAATTTAGTGTTAAAGTTAAAAAAAAATCTCCAGGTTTTAGAAAATCCCCATACCAATAACTTATTTATTCTTAGTTAATGTCAAAATTTTATACACGGAAATCCATGATTAAAGTCGAACACTAAATAAAAAGTGTTGCCTTAGTGCTGTTTTATGGTACCTAAATTTGTATTTAACACTTAAATCTACTCCCATGTTATCAGGTCGATTTTTCAGATTTTTGTTTACAGTGAAAAGTAAGTACTTTATTTGTTTGTTTGTATGTTTATGTGCAACATGAATAGATTATTTTTTTTTTTTTTTTTTTTTTTTCATAAATATTTAGTACGTCTGGATTTTACTTAAAATACGTGGTTAATTTGTTGATTCCATTTTATGTATTTACATAATTACGTATAGTATCTAAAAAAGTACTTTTTGTGTTGAAAGTGAATCGATTTAACATTATTTTTGTCTGTTGCTGTATTGGTATAATTGTGTGTATCCAAGTGTATTTATTTTGAAAGGTGGGTGGGAGAATCGTCGCACACTGGGACCCATTGTATGGAGACCGTACTCAAAATGCAAAATTGAGATTAACGGTTTCTTGCAAAACAAATATTTTGATGCAAAGTTGACATAATTGTCTGTCAACTGGTAAAATTTAGAAAGTCGGAGAGGCTGTAAGTTAAAATAAAATCAGTGTTAAAAGTTGTGTTTTACGTAACTAGGTGTTTCTGTTGTGATTTAGTCTATACATTTAAAGTAAAAAAACAGTTTTCGCCGTGAATTCCACAAATGTACAATATTTTATCGATTACTCAAGGTCAGTAGATAATAAAAACGTATTTTTATCAGCAGCAAAAATAAAACACACGGAAATATACACAAAAAAGTGAAAAAATCCGTATAAAATGTTTAAACACATTTTTTCCAAATTGCCACAGAGGCAATTAGATTTTAAGAAGAAACGGATTTAGTTAAAAAAAAATCAAAATAACCTGAAACTTCTCTGTGAAAGAAATGATATTAAACTCATGCGAGTGAAGTATCCGAGAAAAATCCGGGAATACAGAACAAAAGGATATGATATCATTTATTTGAACGAAAGCTATATTCATAGCTCACATACAAGGCCATGGGCTTAGACTGATGACAGTAGCAGTGGGTTGAAGACGCCAATTTCAAAGGGAAAGAGGCTGATAATGGCGCATGCAGGTGGTGAAAAAGGTTTCGTGAAAAACTCCGTTCTTTAATTCAAATCTGGAACGAAAACGGGAGACTATCAACTGTCTACACCACAAGACGAATTGTTTACGTTAAGCGTCTCATGAATGAAAATGCTGTACCAATCGAATTCATCGAGGATTTGGACAGGGTTTCCCGCTCTGCAGATTAATGTTTTATATTTTTAATTTATTATTCTTAAATATTTGTATTAGATATTTTTATTTTAAAAATAATCTCTTAAATTTTCTCTCTTCTTTTGCTTAATTTCTTATTAATTAGCTTTTATTATCTTTTGTTTTGTATAATTCTTTTATCTAAAACTTCATTTCTTTTCTCGTGCTCGATCTAATTTTTTCTTTCTTTTTTTTTTGGCTCGTAATTTTGTATATGGATTATGGGCGATTTATATTTACGCACCATGGTAAATGTGTTGTGCAGTCAACAAACTGGCCTTCGGATGTGTCACATTATTGCACAAAGTATATTAAGTAAAATTGATGAGCTTCGTTATACATTTGAGGATTCTAAAGTTGACGTGGTTGTGCACAAAATAATAAGATGTGCTGTCTTTCAGGATATAAGATTTTTCGTTCGGACAGGGTGCGCTGTAGAGGTGGGGGGGTAGCTATATATGTAAAGGATTCCTTAAAATGCAGGCATATTGTTTCTTCTCCTGAAGATGGTGAAATGGAATTTGTTTTTGTTGAGTTATCAAATGGTGACGAGAAGATATTAATGGGTACAATTTACCGACCAAACAGAAACATATGCATTTGGGCACTTATTTCTGCTCTTGAACAGGTTTGCGTTTCTTATTCAAATATAATTCTTAACGGTAATTTCAACTGCAACCTACTCGAAGAAAATGATTTTATTGACGAATTCTCATCCCTTAATCTCTGTCCTGTAAATACAAGCGCACAAGCGCATGTTTGAATGAAGACTTGGAAATGATTGATCGATGGTCTATTGAAAACTACCTCAATTGAATCCCAACAAATCTAAATGTCTCGTTATCTCCAAAAATAAGGTTGATGTATCATACTTTCCTCTAATCCTGCTCAAGCAAAGTCCTATTGCTTATGAGGAGTCAGCTAAAAATTTAGGTGTAATCTTCAACCGGACTCTAACTTGGGAGCTTCATATTAATAATACGGTTGCAAAAGCTTATTATGTCCTTCGAATGCTGTGGCCTGTCTAACACATAATTCCAATGAATGTCAGTAATCTGTTGTGAAAACGTTGTTTCTTCCTCTGCTTACTTATGGTTGTGAAATTTTTTCTAATTTGAACTATGAGAGCAAGAGAAAGCTAGCAGTCGTATTCAACAGTGCAGTGAGTTATGTCTACTTCGTCGTTTTGATAGAATCTCGCAATATTCTTCACACTTTCTGGGTATGACCTTTTTGAAATATTGTTCAGTAACTTTCTTCTCTGATATCCTCATAACCCGCCAACCCGTGGATCTTTATAATGAAATCAGTCTTTTAAATTCTAATCGTTCGTTAAATGTCTTGATTCCGCACTTTAGTTGTACGACGTCAGTTTTTTGTAAGCTCTGCACGAATTTGGGATTCTCTGCCGCGTGAAATTAAAGGTTTGAGTTGCACGAAAAAGATAGGAAAGGAATTAAAGAAACATTTTGGTAACTTATAATGGATCTGAATACAACACTTAAATAACTTTATTATTATATTTTTTCGTTTAAATATGAAACAACAAATTTTGAAAATCTTTTAACGTAGCTGTTCTTAATTTAAAAGCTTTATTATAAATAAGAAATGTTATCTTAAATGTAAGCTTATCATGAATAAATGAAATACTAAATACTAATCTACAATATTAATCTCAAAACCCCACAGGTCAAAAAATAATAAATACATACATATATCAAATAAACACTAACACCATAAAATAAATATAAAAATAACGCCCCCGGAACCTTTCTGTTGCCAAGCCACAAATCATAAAACATAAAAATAAACAATAATCCCTTAACTATTTGTCAAAGCAAAGTTGAGTTAGGCACTGTAAGATTTAAAGAAAAATCTGTACTCATTTTTGTTCTCTTAAATCCTCTCTCTGCGCAACCGACCGTTAGCCAACTGAATTGGTTCAAGCTATACAAAATGTTCCCGTGTCAGTGAGACAAAGAAGTGCCCGTAGTGTCGAGAATATTGCTGCCGCTGAGGCTTCAGTTGCATAAAGCCCAAATGTGTATCTCACACGTCGTTCTCAAGCTTTGGGCATCTCTGTGACATCGTTGTGGCAAATTGAAAACCGTCGAAAATTGGGTTCAGCGTCTGGACTTCTGCAAGCGTGCCCGTGGTGGCCATGCAAAATAAATCGAGTTCCATACATAATGGCATCGAACGTACTTTCACAGGAATAAAAAATTTCATTGATATCCAAAACCGTTTTTGTTTTATTTAAAAAAACTTTTGTAGCGCTCTTATTGAAAAACCCGATACCTTATAGGACAAAAAAGAATGTCTCATAACCTCCGTGGTATATCAAAAGGTTGACTCATTTAAAAAAATTTTAAAATAAATCATATGCCAAGTATAAAATGTCAAACACTTTAGATGACAAACAAAAATTTTATAAATTTCGTAAAGAATTCATGGTTCTCTGGAAATTCTTGCACAGAAATCATATTTCGAATATCAAACTTAATCTGAAGAGTGATCCGAAACACTTCAATGAACTTTAAAGGAGATAATTCTACTGATATTAATAAAACTCTCGAGCTTTTTGCTAATTTTTTTGAATCAATTTACACAACTTCACAAGGAAACTCTGTTTTTCTTTCAGATATTGCCCCTAAAGTGGATATTGGCTCAATACACTTAGATTTCTCTGATGTATTAAATGGTCTACAACATCTTAAGTTCAATCACATTCCTGGTGTCGATGGTATTCCTGCTCTTGTTTAAAAAAAATGTTCTAAATCTGTCTGCTTTCCATTGCTAATTATTTTCAGCTTATCTTTATCGTCCGGATTATTTTTGAACGAATGGAAATCTTCTTTTCTGATCCCAATTTATAAATCTGAATCGAAAAACAGTTTAGTAAACATGGGTTTATTTCGGGTAGATCAACTGTCACTAAACTGGCATGTTTTTCATCTTTTGTTATTAATTGTATTGAGAGTCAAAGTCAAGTAGATGCTATTTACACGGATTTTAGTAAGGCATTTGACTCAGTGTGTCACAACATTGCTTCGTAAACTCGAAAGTTTTGGGACCTTACTCAGCTGGTAGATGAGCCCACCTGAATACCAGATGTTGCTGGGCAAAACGCTCACACTTTTGATTTGTTTCTTACTTCTAACCCTGATAAGTATACCATAACGCTGAAATCTCCATTCGGCACTTCGGACCATTGTGTAATATCAGCCAATTTCTCGTGTCCCATTCATCCAGTTAAAGAGAAGCATCCCACTAGGACCGTTTAATAATTAGAGCCAACTGGGAAGGTCTGAATAACTTTTTTAGAATTTTTAACTGGTCACTATGTTTCCTCGATAGTGACGTTTTTGCCAGTGCTGATATGATCACAGAAGTGATTTTTCTTGGGATGCGTACTTTTATTCCTTACAGAATTATGAGTAAAAAGTCTAAAGAAAAACTAGCTGAATGGGTGTTCTTCATCGCTGGCAAAACCATTGCGTTTTTGGAACATGCTGCATTTGTCTAGCATGTTCCTAAAAAAGGTGACCCTTCCTCCCCCTTGTCCTATCGACCAATCGCACTTACGTCCCTTCTTTCCAAGGCCGTGATAGGCTGATAAATCATCAGCTCAAGAAATATATCGAAGATGGAAAGCTTCTTAATGATCGGCAACACGGCTTTCGCAGCAATCGTTCCACTGGTAATCTGATGGCATATCTCACCGAAGAGTGGAACAAATCTTTACATTGTTTTGGAAAAAGTATGATTATTGCGCTTGATATTTCTAAGGCATTTGATAGAGTTTGGCACCAGGCTCTTTTATCGAAAATGCGTGCGTTTCGCATCAACGAAACCCTTATTCTTTGGATTTGAAATTACCTTCTAGATCGTTCAATACATCGTCGCTTTTCCGGCAGACTGGCATAAGTCGAAATTTGCAAATTTTCAGGAGAGCCTTTTAAAGTTTTTTTCATACTAAAAAAAAAAATTCGTTGTTCATAAAAAACAAGACTCAAATGTTGAATACATGAAAAAATTTCATTTTTTGTTTGTTAAATTTTATAAAAAACGAAATATTAAAAAAAAAAAAAACAAAAATTGATTTATGCCGTATTTAAAATGAAAATGACAGGGATGTTTGTGAAAATTGAGAGCGGCGCTTTCTCATAACTCGGAAACAAGAAGAAGTAGGTTAATGCCGATTACACAGAAAAATTGTGTTTTTTTTTCAGCTCAGTTCTGTGTTCTAAACTAAAAAACGACAAATTTCGACTTATGCCACTCTGCCGGAAAAGCGACGATATGTTGTATTGGTATTTCCCAGAGCTCCGTTTTGTCTCCGACCCTCTTCCTCATTTTTATAAATGATTTCTTGTCTAAAACTTCTAATCCACTTCATTGTTTTGCCGACGACTCTACTCTCAGCTTTTCATACTCGTTCTCAAATTCATACTCGTTCCCAAATTCTCCTTCGGAAGTGAATTTGCAACGGTATGATAAGTCCATTAAACTCCCATCTTAACAGCATTGTTAAATGGGGTATAAAAAACCGTGTGGAGTTTAATGCTTCGAAAACTCAATGCAGTCTATTGTCGTTAAAGCAAAGTATACCCCTATGCCATTGTCCTTAAATGGCACTTGCATCGAAGAAACCGAAAAGCTCTCAGTACCCGGTATGTGTGTTAACGACGATCTTCGTTGGAATGATCATTCTCGAGACCGCCAAAAATGCTGCTAAATGATTAGGATTTCTATATCGATATAAGAAATTTTTCACCCCTTCTGATCTGGCTACAATTTATAAGGCGTTTATACTTCCAAAACTCGAGTATAACTCACACCTTTGGGCATGTGCAGCACCATCTTCTCTCCATTTATTAGATAGAATTCAGAACAGAGCGTTAAAACTGATAGGAAACAGAGCTATCATGGATTCATTCCCATCTCTTGAACACTGTCGGAATGTTTCATGTATTTCCCTGTTTTATCGCTTCTTTCACAAGCAATGCTCACTCGAAGTAGCCAGTTGCATTCATCCCCTTTATCAATTCACCCGTGATACCCGCTTCGCTAGGAATGCTCGTCAGTTCACCCTTGATCCTAACTTTGGTCGTACCGTCAAATATAGATTCGTTTTTTAGTAGCACAACACGATTATGGAATAACTTAACCGGCACAGTTTTCCATCGCCATTTCAATTTGCAAACATTCAAAACCAATATTCATCGTCACCTCCTTTCTCTCCATCCCTAATTTCTCCATCGCCCTTGCTGTGTTTAACATTATAAGGGTCTCTTAACATACCCTTGACCGCGAGTGAATTATATAAGTATATATAAAAAAAACGACCATCAGCACTGATCAAGCCGACGTGAAGATCCTAAATTTAAGAAAAACGCCATAGACTTAAGGCTCTTATGTAATACAAATAATGTAAACGAGAAAAAAAAACAACCTAACGAAGCAAAGCCCCCTTGAGAACTTGAGACTTGAGAAATTAATTAATTATAGTAAATAATAATAGTAACCAATGAAAATATTTTGAGCGAAAATAAAAAATAACTACTGTCTGAAAAACGAAGGTACCTGCATACATAACATATTGAAGGAACGAAATAAAAAAGAAAAAGGGGGAAGGAAAGAGAACAACAATATAGATAGAAGAAGAAACATCCCATCTAACATTAGATATTTTACTACAGTCAAAGACACAAAATACTGGCGAAAGAGCTTTGATTTTTGTAGATGAGTGGAAGTAATTAATTAAGGCTGGTATTCACCGAGCGCTCATAACTTAAGAAGCTCATAAACCTATTCACCAAGCAATATTAGTGAAGATCTACGAGCGCTCTCTTCGAAAGTTTGTTCGCTTGTGCGTGTGCCACGCACGCATTTGACTCGAATCCATGTGAGCAATGTGAGTATCCATTTGCTGTCAAGACCAACATTCCACAACATTTCACAGTTTGGGTATGCCTGAACAAGAGAGAGTGGCTCTCATTTTCGAACTTCGAAAAACACTTGCGAGTGGTTGGTGAATACCGCACAGAAATTTCAAGTTAAGAGCCTCGTAAAGTTAGGAGCCGTTTAGGAGCGCTCGGTGAATACGAGCCTAAATCTTTCCTTCGGCTTTTTTAGGTCACTGTATTTTTGGCAATGAAACAACGAAGTTACATTTGCTTTCCCGACGTTTCGACAATGGTTGCTGTCTTCTTCAGGGGAATATTTGTAAATTATTAAGTTTTAAAATTAATATGATTATTAAATCATTAAAAGAAAATATAGCACTTCAAATGAAGTTTTAGACTCAAATATTCCCCTGAAGAAGACAGCAACCCCTGTCGAAACGTCGGGAATGCAAATGTAACTTCGTTGTTTCATTGCCAAAAATACAGTGACCTAAAAAAGCCGAAGGGAAAATTTTATTAATAACTTACGTTCATCAATGATATTCCAAATTGGTCAATAAATCATCTTGATTTTTGTAGTTTAAAATGCTTTTTTCATAGGTCATTCCCATACATAGCAGTGAGACATCTGGGTTTGATTTGTAGTAGAATTGTTTAAGGGGAGGAATATTTGATCTTGTGAGCAATGAG
The DNA here is from genome assembly GCA_911387755.1 of Chrysotoxum bicinctum. NCBI lineage: Eukaryota > Metazoa > Arthropoda > Insecta > Diptera > Syrphidae > Chrysotoxum > Chrysotoxum bicinctum. The sequence goes on along the minus strand of OU426987.1, from coordinate 109,794,259 downwards.
GGTCATTTTAGGAGATATAACCACCGCAACCTCTATGAGCTGTACGAAGATGTAGATGTAGTCCAGAAAGTTAAAACACGTGGACTACATTCGCTCTGCCACTTTGAGCGAATTAATAACAAATAACTTATCACAATGTTCCACCCAAGTCTTCAAATTACAGCATACCAGAGCACTTGGCCTAGATGACGGGCGGATGGAAAGCCAGTATCTCTAGCAGATACTATTTATATTTCAAACGACAAACGAATAATTCTGATAACTCTTAAGAGTTACGGCGCCCTGACGACAAATATTTCGGTTTAAAACGTTTTCCATTGGAACTTTTTGCTAAGAAGAGAAGTCAACAAAATTTTGTGAATTTCTAAGACCCTTTTTAAAACATTCAATTTTCTAATCTAATATGTCAACGAAATTTTCTTATTCTTCCCACACAATTATTAACCCTGCACTCGTCGCGCGGATTACTATTGTAATCCACTAATGCAAAATTGAGAATTCCCCAAAAACTAGTGGTGGAGATTTGTTCTCTTTTAGTACTTACAGTTAAATAGTTTGCGCGTGCGCTCAGTGAATCGCGAGTCCCAAACGTGTGTGGTTGTGTCACGAGAGCTTTGTGAAGTTGAGTGGATTACTATTGTAATCCGCGCAACGACTGGTGCAAGTATTTTCGTGAAGCTGTTTTTGTACTGCATGAAAAAATCGATTGTCCTGACCATTCCAGATACATACATAATGTTCATCATGCTTAGAAACCAATAATTAGTTTAGAGATTTTAAGTTTATTTTATTGAATTGACTTGAATTTTAAACTAAAGTTCCTTTTTTTTCCAAGAAAGCTGAAATTTTTAAATTTTTAATTTTTTTTTTGTTTTTTTTTTGTATTAAGAAATAATAATTTATATTTTTTAACTTTAAATATTATGTAACTGCATTTTCCAGCAAAATAATTTTGAAAAAATTAAAGCATACTGGTTTTATTCTAATTTTAAAATGGATTACATATGTATGTATGTATGTATGTAATCCGCGCGACGACTCGTGTAACTTTTTGGTGCGCGACGACTGCAGGGTTAATAGTACCTTCATAAGTATCAAACATTGTTATCACATTTTTACCCTTTTCTGAGGGGAACAAATTTCGATGGTATCAAGAAAAAAGATTATTGACATTGGCACAAAATTTTAAACAGCCTCTTATTAAGGTATTAGTATGATACTACTTAACAATTTGCTAACTTTATAGTAGTTTACAAACTCATTCTTAATTTTAAACATTCTCTAACTATACTCTATCCAACAAAAATTGTCAGTACAGGCCTTATGGGAGAGCTTTTTCTAAAGCAGTGGCGCCTGATGCACGCTCACTACAATGCGTTAGGAAAAATGCCACTAAAAAAAGAGCAAGCCACTGACTTTTCTTAAGGAATTGTTGTTGTAATTCTTTGCAAAAAGTTGTACACCCCAACACAACCGTCGTATCCCACTGCTGATGAGATACTGTCAAGATCAAGACCAAGAGTGTCAAGTGTCACTCAATACGATCGTGCGCTCTTAATCTACATCAAAACAGAGTTACCATTATCATTCTCAATTGCAAGCAAGGAGCTTTTTCAGTGGTTTCTATTAAGGAGCTTTTGGCATTTGAAGCTTTTGAGAACACATTTTAAGAAGATGAGTATGTTGAGTGTTGTCGTATTGCTTTTCAACTTAAAAAAAAACGCGCCTATTATCTTACGCTCGGCGTTGTGGAAAAAGGTAAATTGAATATTGTTTTCAGTCGTTTTGAATCGGCAGGCGGTAGCCCTACGCGTTTTTTACTCTCATTTGCGGCGATTTATAATGTAAACTACGGAATCTCTGCGAGAGCTTTAAAAGGCGACACACTTATGCATGGCAATGCAACCAGAATGAGAAACAAACGTCCTATCTTTCCTGTACTGACAATTTTTGTTGGACAGAGTATAGTATCGTACTAAAAGAATTTTCTTCATAAATTGCTTCTGAACGCATTTAAAACAATGACATTTCGTGTAAAAAAAGTAAGTACACGAACCTTTTTTGATGTTTGCAAATGTCAAAGAGTCATATGAAGATAGCACGATACTAAAAAAATAAAGTAGGTATTCGATGATTTTAACTTTAATAAAAGGGCACGTGCCGTAACTATTCGGAACTGGTGGAAGTGTGATCATAGCCTCTCCGCGGCGGCCGCTAGAAACAAGCCTTTTAAAAAAGGTTTGGCTAATATGATCAGGTTGGCGAGAGGTTAATTCCCTGTCCCGTAAAACTAAAGAATTACGAGACCGTCAACAAGCCTCGGAAACGGACTGATCACACGACGACAACCCACGCAACGAAAACGGAAAAACGATTTACGAATTTTCTTATGGAACGTACGATCGCTCTATAGAGCTCGAGCTGCTCAGCAGCTAGCCGATGCCCTGTCAAATTATAAAGCTGACATAACAGCTCTTCAAGAAATCAGATGGACAGGGAATGGTGTTTTACAGAAGAAAGAATATGACATATACTACAGCTGTCATACAAAACACCATGTGCTCGGGGTAGGCTTCCTAGTCAGCGAAAAAATGAAGTCTACTATCATCGGCTTTAACGCTATAAGCGAAAGGCTATGCACCTTTCGCGTGCGAGGCAAATTTACGAACATCAGCCTCATTAACGTTCACGGACCTACGGAGGAGTCCTCAGACGAAGAAAAAGAGAGTTACTACGAACAAGTCGAGAGGGCCCTCAATGCTTGTCCAAGGTATGATGTTAAAATCATCCTTGGGGATTTGAACGCAAAAATAGGTCGGGAGCCGGTATTCAGGCATTACGCAGGCACCCATAGTTTGCATGAGAACACTAATGACAATGGACTTCGAGTCTTAGAATTGGCAGCATCGAAAAACATGGTCGTTGCGAGTACCAGGTTCCCGCGTAAAGATATCTACAAAGCCACCTGGGTATCACCTGATGGAGTCACTCGTAACCAAATAGACCACGTGTTGATAGACCGTCGCCACTACTCGAACTTGATGACGGTACGAACGTACCGAGGTGCCAATATCGACTCGGATCACTATCTTGTTGGTATGGTTTTCCGAGGGCGGATTGCCTTGCGAAGACGCATTGCATCCGCCGATCAGGTTCGAATCAACACGGCTGCCCTGCGCAATGAAAACACCAGTAATACCTTTGGTAATGCGTTAGGACTCGCCCTAGAAACACCTGATTTAGGGAGAGTAAGTCCTGGAGCCAGTATGCTGGGCGTCAATGAGAAGTGGACACGTCTTAAAAATACTGTCATTAGCACTGCCAACTCCATCTTAGGCAGCAGTCGTAAAAATCGGAACGACTGGTTTGATGATGAATGCAAGCTAGCGACTGAACGTAAGAATGTTGCGTACCGAGCAATGCAACAATCTCATAGAACGCGGGCACGCGAAGAGGAATATAAAGAGCTCAGAAGAACAGAAAAACGGCTTCACAGACAAAAGAAATCAGCCTGGGAGAAGAACCTAATCTGTGAAATAGAAAACAGCCGAGAGCGAGGTCCGCACCAGGCGCGTAAGTTCTACCAATCTGTCCGAAACATGACGCAGTACACACCACGCTGCACATACTGCAAGGACGGAGAGGGAAATCTGATCACCGATCCTGAAAGCATACTGGAGCGATGGGAAGTGTACTTTAATGAATTGCTAAATGGTCAGCTCACTGCAGAAGTGGAGGCTCCACTACTTCAAGAAGAATATCCTATGTTGCCGCCACCAAGCATAGAAGAGGTTGAGAAGGCTATAGGCCGGCTTAAACAGAACAAAGCCCCGGGAGCCGATGGCATACCAGCCGAATTATTTCATCACGGCGGGCCAGCTGTTACGCCTATGATAGCATAGCCAGGGTAGAACTTTACAAAGCCATGAGAGAATTCGGCATCCCAAATAAATTGACACGACTATGTAGGTTGACCATGACCAACGTAACAAGCCAAGTAAAAATAGCCGGATTGCTATCCAGACCAATCAACATCTTTAATAGACTCCGACAAGGGGACGGTTTGGCCTGCCTCCTCTTCAACCTGGCGTTGGAGAAAGCAATCCGTGACTCTGGCACGGCAACAAGAGGGACCATCGTCAACAGGTCCAGCCAGTTACTGGCTTACGCAGACGACATTGACATCATCGGAAGAACCGAACAAGCTGTACAAGATTCCTTCATCCAGATCGAGCAGGCGGCACAAAATCTGGGGCTGCACATTAGTGAAGGTAAAACAAAGTACATGGTGGCGTCGAATGCGAGTGGAACAGTTGGTCAAACAATCAAGGTTGCGGAGCACGAATTTGAAGTGGTGCAATCCTTTAAATACCTTGGGTCAATAGTAGCAGCCGATAACAATATAGAAGAAGAAATACGCGGGCGGCTTCTCAAATCCAACAGAGCCTACTACAGTCTGTCAAAGCTCTTCAAATCCAGAAATCTCACCATAACTTCAAAACTGCTGCTGTACAGGACCATGGTCCTGCCAGTACTCACATATGGATCCGAGACTTGGGTGCTTAGCAAAAGGCACTCCGACCTCTTAGCTGCGTTTGAGAGAAAAGTCTTAAGGAGAATTGTTGGCCCCATATGTGAGGAAGGACGATTCCGGAGACGGTACAATCATGAATTGTACGCAATCTACCTAGAAGCAGATATCGTGACAAAAATTAAGCTCGGTAGACTCCGGTGGGCAGGGCACCTAGCTCGCATGAGCGAAGAGGAACCTGCTCGGAAAGTTCTTTGTGGTACATTCTATGGTAGACGACAGCGTGGTAGACCATGCTTACGCTGGAGAGATGGCGTAGACCAGGACGCCCGAAGCCTTGGGGTGCGCAACTGGATGGCGTCGGCTAGAGACCGGGATAGGTGGAGAGACTTGTTGAAAGAGGCCAGGACCGGAACCCGGTTGTCGAGGCGATGATGATGATGATGATGATGATGATGTAGAGAAAGTATGATTCTATATTCGATTTAAGTTCGTTGAAGAGTCAAGACGTGTTTTTGTGGAGCTCTCTTTTGCAATGTCTGCTCTATGTTTTGAATGTATTGTGCGGAATTTGTTCATTAACTTTTCATCTTTCGTGCTCTAATATATGTGAAAGCATTCAAAATATAATTGTATCTAATGCTAATCTGTGCTGGAGGTGTAATACCTGCATGAATAATGCCAGTCTTAAATCTTTCGCAAAGCTTGATTTCATACTGTCCTCTCTTAATAATGTACAATTGTCTCTCAGTGAATTGAGATCTGAGTTCTATGCCCATAAAAGTGCCCAGTGCCAAGTGGATGATAGTCAAATTCTTTCCACAAAAAATAAAATCAAGAACAAAAAAAATGCAAATTCAAATTTCGTTTCACAGAGAGTTCTTCGGTCTAATCTACCGGTTGATAATCCTTCTAGTCTAAATTCACGCACCTAGGAGACTCTTGATTTTGCGGGGTCAGGGACAGCAGCCAAAAAAAAGAAAAAAAATTTAGTTGCTGCACTCTCCCCTCCATTAGTCAATCTACCACCAAGTCCAAATAAAAAGATTACAATACTCTCTCTTACATCCAACAAACGTCAATGCGCCGATCAACACCAACATGAAAATAATATAAACAATGTTGATGTAGTTTCAAAAATCGGTATGGGTGAGGATGGATGTGTTGTTGTCAATGTTGATGCTGTTTATAATGTGGATGCTGTTGATGCTTCTAAGGCTAAATTAGGCCTCTCAGATGATGTTGCTATAGACTATGTTGGTGATGCTTCTAAAGTTGCTATGGTTAATTATGCTGCTGTTGTTGATGCTACTAGTAATGTTGCTGCTGTTGATGTTGATGCTGCTGCTGTTGATGTTGATGCTGCTGCTGTTGATGTTGCTGATATAAATGTTCCCAAAAGACTCGAAGCTAAAGGTGCTGTTGTTGTTGATAAGTCAACTATTGATGTTGCAAACCAAAGCTTAAAATCAATTCATCTTGATAATCCAGGATTTGAAGGCATTGCTGTTGCTAGGAAACTTAAATGGTTTCATGTGTCTAGTTTTCTTCCTACAACAACGTTTCAAGCCATTATTAATTATGCTGCTCAAAAATTAAAATTACGCCCAATTGACATTGCCTGTTTTGCGCTCATAAGTAAAAAAATCAGCACTGAAACTTTGAGAACTATAAACTTTAAAATTGGAGTGCCTTTACAATGTGCGACGATTGTTCTCAATTCAAGTTTCTGGCCTGAAGGTGTTCGAATTAGGCAGTTTTTGCAAAACCAAAAAAACTCGACTACTTTGCAGAACCAAAAAAACTTGACTACCATAACCCATGTCAACACCACGTAATTGATGTAACATCGAATCAATATCGTTTCTCTATCTACTACCAAAACACCGGTGGTATGAGAACTAAGACTAATCAATTTTTTGCTGCTGTAGATGACCATCTTTTTCCTGTCTTAGCCCTAACTGAAACATGGCTAACTAATGGAATACATTCTGCCGAGTTATTCGACAATAATTACCACGTTTATAGAAGAGATACCTAGACATGCTAACGGGGAAGAGAGAGGAGGGGGTGTTCTTTTGGCTGTAAGTTCTAAATATATTAGTTATGAGATATCGTTGCCTTTTGCTAACATTGAACAAATATGTGTTAAGATAACCTTGCCAGATACTCTAATAAGTATTTATGTGTTCGTTTCATATATTCCACCTGCAAGCGATATATCGATATATAATTCACATATGAATAATGTTAAACATGTTTTTAATGTAATTCAAGATAAATCTCACTTAGTTATTGTTGGCGATTTTAATCTAAGTTATGTAGATTGGGTTTTTTCTGAAGATGATAAATGTTTGATTCCCTTAAATGTAACAAACGATATCGAATGTGAAACTATTGACTCTCTTTACTCTGTTAATTTAAATCAGATAAATTCAATAAAAAACGACAATTTTCGATTACTTGATCTTGTTTTTATAAGCAACGACTTAGAAGCTTTAGTAGATCCTGTCATTGAACCATTATTAAGGAATTCTATCCATCATAAAGCCTTAGAGATCAAGATAAGCTAAATTTTCATAAAAATGATTTGAATTTTGAATATGATTATGTAAAAGTTGATTACAACGCGTTGAATAATTATTTCTCTGAGGTGGATTGGGATAACCTTTTGGATACGAATAATTTAGAAAATAACTTTTCCAAATTTAGAGATAAAATTGAAGAAGCAAAAATTGGTTTTGTGCCAATGAAAAGAATTATTAAAAATTGCAAACCTGTTTGGTTTAATAAGCGTTTATGTAATTTAAAAAATAAGCTCATTAAGCTTCAAAAAAAAGTCAGTGCAGTTCAATTTACCGTGAGCAATTCAAAAACCTGAGAAAAGAGTACGAAATACTTAAAATGTTTTTGTATAACAAGTATAATTGGAGTATAGAAATGAAAATAAAATCTGACTCGAAAGCTTTTTGGACATTTTTGAATGGTAAAAGAAAATCTATGGTCTTCCATTTAATATGAGATTTAAGGATAAAATTTCATGCGATGAAACTGAGATTTGTGACATGTTTGCTGATTTTTTTCAATCAAATTTTGTATTGGAAAATTCAAGTTCAAATTTAAGCATTAACTACCAGCCAATTACATGTTTAGGTCAAATAGTATTGACTGAAGAAGAGGTTTTAGAAGAACTCTCGTCTTTAGATGATAATAAAAAACCTGACAGTAATGAAATAGCTCCTTTATTTTTAAAAAATAATTACCGACCGATTTCCAAGCTTTAGACAATTCCAAAAGTTTTTGAAGCCATTGTCAAAAAAAGGATTTATGAAAATGTGAAACAGGGGATTTCAGATAATCAACACGGGTTTGTGAGTCAACGATCAACTACATCAAACTTGTCTCTTTTTTCAAACTTTTGTACGAAAGGAATAGAACGTGGAAGTCAAGTTGATGTCATATACACAGACTTTTCAAAGGCTTTTGACCGAGTTCAGCACGATGTTTTAATAAAAAAACTAGAATACTTAGGTTTTCACTCTCAATTGTTGAAATGGTTTGATCAATATTTGAAAGAACGTACACAGTTAGTGAAAATTGGTTGTCAAACTTCGAAGATAATACATAATTTATCAGGGGTTCCTCAAGGGAGCCATTTGGGACCACTTTTGTTTGTGCTCTTCATAAATGACTTTCCTCACTGTGTAAAATTCTCTGAAAGCCTACTATTTGCTGATGATTTAAAAATATTTAGACGTATCAATTGTTCGGTTGACTGCAATTTTTTGCAAGTTGATCTCAATAGTATTTTTCAGTGGTGTGAAGATAACTGTTTTTACTTAAACATCTCGAATTGCAAGCAAATGTCTTATACTAGGTCCCGAATCCTATACAATTTGAATATAAGCTAAATAATACAGTTCTTGAAAAAGTTTCAGTTTTTAAAGATTTAGGTGTATTTTTCGATACTAAATTGACTTTTAATGATCACTATGATCACATGATTTCTAAGGCCAATAAAATGCTTGGATTTTTAATAAGAAATTCAAAGGAATTTACTGATCCACATACTTTGAAAGTTTTATATAACTCTTTAGTGCGATCTTCGTTGGAATATGCCTGATGCATTTGGTGCCCAATATATGCAGTAAGCATCAATAGGATAGAGGCTGTTCAACGAAGATTTACTAAATATGCTCTTCGGAAATTGAACTGGGTAGACAATATTATACCATCCTATAATCAGAGATGCTTACTTCTAGGCATAAAAACTCTCGAATTACGAAGAAAACATAGTCTAGTTTTACTAGCCAGAGATGTTTTATGTAACCATGTTGATTGCTCCATGCTTCTCGCACTTTACCCAATTTATGCTCCTCCAAGACCTCTTAGAAAAAGAAACATCTTTTTTTTTTGTCCCGCGCCATTATACTAACTATGGAAAAAGCGATCCCATATCTCGATCTTGTTCTTTATTTAACTCTGTATGTGATGTAATGAACATACAATTAAGTAGATTAAAGTTTAAAAATGCTTTGAATGATTTAGTGTTATGACACATTATTTTTTATAAATTTGTTAACTAATTATGAATATATTTATTATCATTTGTATATAAACATTGTTAATTTAGTATAGGTATGGTAGTCTATAAGAGATTGTACTCGATAGATTGAAATAAATAAATAAAATTTGCAAGTTCGTTGTTTTAACCTAGTATCATACTAAAACAGCTTTAACATCGTACTAATTAAATTAAAATTTTGCGCCATTTTTTAAGTTATTAAAGGATCAAAATATCCTTTTTTAAATTAAAATAAATAACTACAGTTAGCTATAGTTTTCGACAATTCGACGGACAAAATTGGAGTTTAGAATTCTCAAATTCGTAACATATGCAGGTTCCTAGCCATAAATCTTACTGAGAAACGAATCAAAAACATTGAGTACCTATAAAGTAACTAATACACATACCAATAAAGTAACAATCGAGTGAGATTTTTTTTAATGCCAATACCCCAGGGATTAGAAAATCCAAAATTGTTTTATTAACAATTTTTTGTGGTAATATAGATTAATTTACATATCTTTGATTTGAATCTGTCAGAATTGGATTTTGGCAATTCTTGCTTACCATTTGAGCGATTCTGTACTAATGCTTAAACAATTTTCACATTAGAAAGAAATTTAATTTGTATTCGTTTATGAAAATATAAGAATATAAAATGAATTATGATTAACATTTTTCTTTGGATGAGATTTAAAATAAGACTAAAAAAAACTATCTAAACTTTTTATGAAAACATAAAACCGTGAAATGAATGAACTACTGAGTGGGAACAAATATCTGAAAAGCAAATTGTGTATATACAGTGTATCACAAAAGTAAGTAAGCATAGAAATGTTAAAATAAAATTAAATTTCGTTATGAATATTAAGAAAAATGCATTCGTAATTATGGTTAGCATGTGAACATCATGTTGTAGGCAAGTTTTAGCGTTTAACATTTGGTTTATCTGCAGAACATCACTGTGTGTTTAGTTAATCGCATTTTCTATGCCACAAAAGTAAGAAAGCACCTGCAACATTTTAAGGTTAAATATTTAATGGTGTAGTTAACTTTGACTTTTTATTAGTTTTTGGTTCCTTATCTCTCTTTTCTATAATTTTTTTTTTTCAGTTTAAGATTAATTAATAATAAATAAAAGGAAACGGCTCCAAGAGGTAATCAAGTTAGCTTAGATTTAAAAAAAATTATAATCAAACACTATTTGCAAAATAAATCGGAGTGCGAGAATGGTAAAATTGTTAACAAAAGTCCATCTACTATACACAAAATATTAATCAAATATGATAACATTAGAAGTTTGGAAAATGACCCTCGATCTGGACGTTCTCGCAAGCTCACTCAACAATAATGCCGTATTATTGTTATGAAAGTGGAGAGGAATCCCCAAGTAAGCGCATCAAAGATATCAGCAGAAATAACCAAAGAAACAGGTAAGTCATGTAACTCTCAAACTATTCGACGATGGCTCTACCAATCCGGTTATCATGGTCGAAACATTAGAAAGAAACCTTACATAAATAAAATAAATCGCCAAACGCGGCTCTTCTTTGCAAAAACACATGAATCTAAGCAAGCAGAATTTTAGAACACAGTTGTTTTCTCCAATGAAAGCTAATTTAATATCCACGGCTCAGATGGACGCACAAAAGTTTGGAAAATAAAAACACAGAGCTTGAATCATCGACCATGTCAGGAACCGTGAAGCTCGGACGTGGAAACGTTGTGGTATGGGGGTCTACGGCAGTATCTGGTGTCGGCAATTTAGTGTTTATAGATTATTTGATGAATAGGTTCGACTATTTGAATATTTTAAAGAATAATCTTCAGGAAAAGTGCCAATAAGCTGGGTATGGGTAAGTCATTTATCTTCCAGCAAGACAATGATCCCAAACATAATTAGCATGTTGTCAAAGAATGGCTGCTTTATAACGTCTGAATCCAGCTCAAATCACCACCAGTGTCGCCCACCTTAAATGTCATTGAACATTAATGGCAACATCTTGACCAACAAATAAGAAAACATGAAATCAGGACGAAAGATGATTTAAGGCGTGTTCTTCAGCATGAATGGTCTAAAATTGGACAAAACGTTACCCAAATTTTGGTTAACTCAATGCCTCGACGTATGAAAGCAGTTATAAAAGCCAAAGGGTATCCAACGAAGTACTAAATGGATAATATTTACAAAATAACTGTAATGAATTCAAGGTTTATTTGAACTGCTTACTTACTTTTGTGATATAAATGTTATTTTTTTTAGTTTAAGTCGAATATTTCTTAAGTTTTCTTTAAATATATAATACATATCAATTACAGACAAAAATATAAATTTTTTTTTAACATTACTATCGATTGTTTGAACTTTGAAGGAAATGAATTTTTAGCTACTTACTTACTTTTGTGATTCACTGTATGTAATTAATACAATTACATATGTATGTAGATTATAAGAATTAATAACATTTTGCACTCAACTCTGTAATCGAGCAACGGATACACATATTTATATATTAAATAGAAGAAATATAATTCTGGGTATTAGAAAAAAAACAAGTACCTGCAACGCAAAAAATAACATAATGTAGGTACCTTTTCTTAAAAATCCGGTTCGAACAATGTATTTTATATCCTCAAATTCAATACTAATACTTTTTAGTTTTGTTTTGTTTTCATAGACAGATTTCGTGGTGACCGTTGTTGTTTTATAAATATCATCTAATTTTTGGGAACCGATTTGTTCTGGAGGAAAGTAACACAAACATAAATTTAATTCTACTCGTTTTATAAATAATATACTCAGATAAACTTACCAATTGTTTGAGTTTCTAGTTTACTAATTATAGGTCTAACAGTTAGCTCCATTTCAATTGTTCTCGATGGCACCGCATTCAAGTTTGTTTGGAACTGAAATCAAATAGAGTTTTCATGTTATCAGTACGGACTTTTGCTACCTTAGGAAGATAATTTTTAATATACAATAATTTTTACATTAAAGTGAAGAACTCCTTTATGATCCAAAAATTCTACAAGTCAAATGAAAATTAACTTAACTATTTTCCTTGTGTTGATTATCACAATCTAGAATCTAGACTAAGATTCTAGAACAAAAACATCGATAGTAAAAAACTATCGAATTCATTGATAGTTTAAAAATATCTATCGATAGTTTTTCACCTCTAAAGTGCTTTACACATGAGACACGAACTGCGAACTGCGAATTGCGAATGGTCGCGAATTTTGACATTTCTTTCACATGAGTAATTTTTTTGGTCGCCGAACAGTGCGAATAGTCAACAAAACAAAACCAAAAGTAAATAAATTAAAGTAAAATGAGTGCTAAGAAAAAATATTTAAAGAAAAGGTGGCTTTTATGCAGTTTCATTTGTTACCAATTATATTATTTTAAATTATTTTACCCTTTTTTCCATGGATTCGCTCATTTTTTTTTTTTTAATTTTCCGTCTAGCAACGAGCAACACAACACAGTAGAGATGTTATACATTTGAGGCTAGATTCGAACGAATTTTTTAGTCGCCGGTTTGTGGAATGCGTTCACTAGTTGTGGATAGTAGTAAGAGTAGTAATTTTTATTGAGATTTCATTTTCATTACATTGATATTATGTATAAGTCTAATTCACAAGCGAAACTTAAAGATATTTAGTTCAAGTTGCCGACTTAGAAGTGGTCTGGCTATACAAATGTTTAGTTTTTATTTGTTTAACAATACAAAACTGAAATATTTTGAGGCCTTATATCCACAGAAACTAGTTGTGGATTGCGAATTTACATTTGACAGTTCGCAGAAGATACGTTGTTGGTCGCGTGTAAAAAATATTAAAATACAAAATATTTCAATTTATAGTTATTTTATGGAGTGTTTTCCTTTTAAATCGTTGATTCGATCATTAATTCACTTCATCGTAAAGTTAGAACAAAACAAAAATTGATATTAGCTGTGAAAATTGCTTAAAAAGATTTACAGCCCGATTCTCCCCAAAGTCAGTGAGCCTCACAAGTCACAAGAAGAGGTGAAATTGATTTTGTGATTTTTTCGAATTCTGCCGCTCAGTCACAACTTGTGAGAGTCACAAAAACAATCGAAACTGTGATCTCCTTCAGAGCAGGTCACAACTTATAAATTTTTAAAGTTTCTTGGATTGATTCAGTATATTTTGTAAAAAAATTTCTAGATTTGTGAATAATTGTGAGTACCTACTCAAAAATGGAAGTGGGCTTTGTTCTAGTGAATATTATTACTGATCTTTCCCACAAATTTTTTTAAGAAACTAATCGTATCAAGAAGTTTGCAGCGCTGACCGCTTTTAAAAACTTTGAGAGATACAAATGATCCATTCGCTCTACAAAACAATTCATTTATAAAGTAATTTCTTCGTTTTGAATAATTAGCTATTCAAAATATTCAAATAATGACACTTAAAAATCTCACCATGCTGTGGTGAGTTTTGTTGTGAGTTTTCTTGTGACGATTAGGGGGAGAATACCAAAATGTTATCGAATCACAACAATCCTCACAAGGAATAGTCACAAGAGCTTGTGACTTGTGACTCCTCACAAGGGGGAGAATCGGGCTGTTATTCGCATTCGCAGTTCGCAGCTCATGTGTAAGGGGGCAGTTATAGCTCATCAGAAAAGTCCATCAGAAAAAATTTTGTCTTCCAAATTTGACCATATTACGACTCGATTTTGAGTAAAATTTTAATGCAATTAGACGAATACTTGCTTGGACTAATTTTTACAAAAAGAACTACAACATTTTGTTGCTAAATTTACTCAGAAAATGGATTTAAATATTTTTTCTGATGGAATTTAATTTTTCTGAACAGCTGATTGCCAAAACTCAAAATATATTCCATTTCGTTTTTTTTTTGTTCCGATTTTTTTCTGTTCCGAATGCATCAGAAAATTTTTTTCTGATGAGAAAAATTTTTTCTGATGATATGACAAAAAAAAATGTTTGTTTTCTGACGTAAAATTATTGGTAGCTATAACCGGCCATCAGAAAAATGTTTCAGATTTCGATTGTTCTAATTTTTCTGATGGACTTTTCTGATGAGCTATAAGGCGTTTTTCTTTTTTAGTTCAGAACAGAGCCTGAGTTGTCGAAAAATAAATTGTGTTTCTTTTTTAGTTCAGAGCGTTCAGAGCTTCGTAAATGTGTTTCTTTTTTCGTTCTGAGCATGTTCTGAGCGTGTTCAGAGTGCGCTCTATAAGCTCAGAATAAAATAACTGAGCAGACAGAGTACAATGCTTAACACAGGCATTTGACAGATGGAAATTAAAAAAAAAATGTCGACAGCTAAGTGTTCAGGTGTGTTTCAAAAAATACTCAGAGCGCTCAGAGCACGCTTGGTTCAGAGGATGTTCGGAACATGCTCGACATGCTCGGACTCTGTTCGGAGCTCTATACTGAACTAAAAAAGAAAAACGCCTATAACTGGCCCTAAGGCGCCAGTTATAGCTATCATTGAAAACCATCATTGAAACACAAATCAGTGGAACGGTGGAATATTTTTTGACAAGGCGGTTATAGCAATCATTAATTTCGCTGTCATTGAAAAGATCTGCCATTGAAAAGGTCTGTCATTGAAAAGATATGTCATTGAAAAGATATGTCACTTGAAATATAAAATAAATAAAATAAATTTGTTGTTATGAGATTTTAAGTTTATCTTTCGCAGTGACAAGGGGGGTAATCCCGATAAAGTTCGCGAAAATCAAACTAAAAGATTCAAGGACGTAGCTTTAGTTGAGACGGTAATTAACCAGGACACTGAATGGCGCCAGCGGAGACACCGTGCAGACAAACTAAACAAAGTTAAAAATGTCTGCAGCAAAGAAATCGGTGAAAAAATGAAGAAGAAAGAACCATTTGGCGATGAAAAGGAGCCAGTACCCGAAAATGTAAAGAAAGACCTTACTGCAATTACGGGAGACATTCTTAAAAGTCTGACTGTGAACCAAATCAAGGCAAGCATTAGCTTTGTATATAAAAACTATAGTACTCCCATGAAGAGGAACGAACGACGCGGTGCCATACGAGCGTATTCCATAACTTTTTACGTAGAGTTGTGGAGAGTAAGGACAGACGATAATCAGGAAGGGGTGATAATATTTTCGGTAAAAGCAAACCGAAGGTGCAGAACAAAGCGACAACAAGAAAGCTATTTTTTGTTTTGTTTTTATTCATTTTCTATACAAATAAGTATGATGTGGCATTTTTTGCTTCACGCATAGAGAAAAACGGTATATTGTTGGAATGAAGGTTTTATTATTTTCGTTCGCTGTGTTGTATCTATATTGGAGCAAATAAATATATGTATGTAGGTACGAGTATAGGATTTTAATTCAAATACACGATTACCACTCAGAACAATTTTTTTGTATAGGTAGTTAGATAATTATTTTTGTAAGCAGATTTTTAAAATGCAGAATTTCAAGAATTAGAGTATTAGAGTTCTGAAATAGGTACAGAAAAATTATAATGAAAGCTAAAATTTTGAAGAGTAGAATTTTGGAATGCAGATTTTTGGGAAATGAAATTTGAAATGCATAAAACTTAATAAGTAAAATTTTGAACAACAGAAGTTTGAAAAAGGAATTTTGAAATGCAGAAAGCTTAGCACCTAAGTAAAATTTTAAAAAGCAAAACTTTGAAATTCAGAAATTTAGAAAATAAAATTTTGAAATGCAGAATTTTAGGAATTAAAATTTTGAAATGCAAAATTTTGGGAAATATAATTTTGAAAAATGTACTTTGAGCAGTAGAATTCTGAAATACAGAAAACTTAATAAGTAAAATTTGAAAAGCAGAATTTTCGAAAAGAAATTTTGAGAAGTAAATTTTGAAATACCATATTTTGGGAAATTTTAATATGCACAAAACTTAGTAAGTAAAATTTGGAAATGCAGCATTTTGAGAAGTAGAATTTTGAAATGCACAATTTTGAGAAGTAGAGTTTCAAAATGCAGAATTTTGAAAACTTTAATTTTGACAAGTAGTATATTGAAAACTAAAATTTTATCAATTAGAATCTTGAAATTCAAAATTTTGAGAAGTAGAATTTTGAAACGTAAAATAACAAAAAAAAATCATGTGATACATCACTCCCTACATCACGAGTATGCAATTTTTAACTCGCTAAGATGCTTAGTTTAGCCAGAAATCACGTTTGAAAAAGTCAACTTTGGGGGGTCTACGGAGCTCCGTTTAGTCGCAAATCGCATTTAAAGATAAACATTTGTTTTTCGTTACATGCGATACGTGGATTGAAAGGTGGCACTCCCTAGATCCTGAATATGCAATTTTTAACTCGCTGAGATGCCTAGTTTAGCCAGAAATCATATTCAAAAGTACATTGGGTGGCCCGCTCTGCAGGACTTAAGAATTTTAAGTCCCTTTTTCGGGGACACACCCTTTCACGTGACTCCATCGCTCCGCTTAGGGTATGTTAAGTCACCTGGCAGGCGCCAATGTAAACAATGTATGAAAAATCAAAATTTCTTCAATTTTTAAAATAAATATTTCAAAACTCAATATTTCGAAAACCCCATGCTAGATTTATTTTAAACTTGATAAATAAAAGTTTATCAATATAATCTACAAGATGTGAGAAAAAAAAAAATATTTTACGTAAAAATAAAGGTACCATCCATACAAATGTAAAAAAAAAATAAAAATGGTTTTAAAAATCGTATTTTTCTCGAAAACGGCGCCTGGAATTTTGATAAATTTTTTTTTGTATGATCTTTAATTTAATAAAACAAATTTTGAAATTAAGATATTACAGCTTGGGGGAGAGTACGATAACTTGGCCGCCAAGATTTGATTACGGGTTTTTGTAGAGAGGTCAAAAACAAGCACTTTTTACTACGGGAGGGGGGGTCTATCTCCTCCCCCCGTTTAGGAGGTAGGAGCACTTTTAGAAAAAATGGTTTAAATTGAAAAAAAAAAATATTAAAAAACAACGGCAACACTTACAATAAAGTGCTATATTGCGTTTGAAAGCCAGAAGATTGTTCTATAATCCTGTATTTAAATTAAATTACTCATGTCAATGGTTTTTGAGAAATTCGCATTTAAAGTCCAAATAAAATAACGTGAAAAAAAAAGTTTAGACCGATTGTTTTCAAAATTGTGAAATGAAATTGTAAGTTAGCTTATATGTGTTCCATGTATCTATCAGTTTTTAATCGAACACAAGAAACCGCATGGTTCTATGTCTTCTAGTTTTTGAGAAAATCGAAAATTACCAAAACTGCTTATTTTTGACCCCTCTAAAAAAATCCGTCATCAAATCTTGGCGGCCAAGTTATCGTACTCGTGCCACAGCTTGTACCTACCATAGAACCATTTTTCCAAATTTTGACATTTGACAATTTTCTCATTATGGAAATTTTTTATATAGATGCTTCCAAAAAGTTTAAAAACATTGCGTCTCAAAGCTTTGAAAAAAAATATTTTTTTTAATTTTTGGAAAGAAGTAATTTTTTTTTCTTGGAAAACTCGATATCTCAAAAACGGCTCAATATTTTATTTCGAAACCTAATTTCCATTCGTACAATAATAAAAACTTAAGGTTGGTGTACCAAATTTTTTTTTATTTTATTTTCACTTACAAAATTATGTACATAATTGCAAATTTTGTATGTGGAAAAAATTGAACGCTAGATTTTGATCAAAGTTGACTTTACGATGATAGACAAAACGGAAAAATATTTTTTTATCTAAAATTGTTTTTTTTTTGAAAAATCAATGTCTTAAAAAAGTTTGAGCGATTAATTTTTGAAAATATTTCTTAGAATCTTTATTTTTAAATACTTCAAATTAATATCCCAAATTTTTTTCTAGAACAATTTTAAAGAAATTTCTTATATTTAAAATTAGTTTAATAATAAAAGGTTTATTAAACTTTGTTTGCATAAATTCGAATTAATAATTTCCAAATTTGATGCAAATTCGTAGACAAACATTAAAAGAAATATTTGTTTGTTCAAAATTCGCAGGGCAAATATCTTATTTTTTTACAAAATATATGGATAAAAACTATTTTTTATAAAAAAATGTTTATTTTTATTTTCAAAGTTTTTCATGTGGGGTGCATCAATAATTTTTTAAAATTGACACCAAATTTCTTTTTTTTTTTAAATTTTTCTAAAATTGCTTATGAGCAATATGTAAATGCATACAAAATATTTTTTCCAAAAAATGTATCTGATTTTTTTAAAATACCTATTATGTCAATAATAATTTTATTCTATTTATTTTAATTTTTTTTTAATTAATTTAAGTTTTCTGAAATTATTTTTTTCTCGAAAAACTTATTTAATTTTTTTCACAATTGCTTTATGTGAATATTTATACATTTCTGAAATTGTTTATACACACATAAAAAGTATTAAAAATTTTCTATATTTTTTGCAAACAAAGTTTATATGAATAAATTTTAAGAACTGGTCTATACCTATATCAAATTTCTTTTTTTTTATTTTTAATTATATAAATACCTATCAACGCATAAAAATATTTTTTTTTGTAATCAAAATTATTTTCTACCATACCATATTTTATATAGGTATGTACATATGTAAAAGCTATTTTCTTTAATACAAATAAAGGTATACGTACCTGGTATTAGTTTTGCTTAAAGAAATAGTTTTATAGCTATATATGTACATAATTATTTTAATTGCAAAAAAAAAAACAATTTCCACAACCTAACCACCCACTGCATCTAATGTAGGCAGTTAAACTAGTTGATTGCAATTATTATTTTTGTTCTTCAAAATTACTTCAATTATTATACTTTTGAATAACAAAAATAATAATAATTGCAATCAACATAGATAAGTTACCTAATATATTAAGATAAAGTTCCTATGTAGATATACTAAAAATCAAAAAAGCCTAATCCTATCAAGAATCAATTTTCAAAATTATTCCTACTTAAATTTGTGTCCATACAAATAAAAAGCAACGTTGTATTTTGGTTAGATATGCCGAAATTGAACAACGTTGCTTTGTTGCGTATGAAATAGCAAAAACAAAACAAAAAATATTCTTGACAAAAAAATATAACAACAAAACACACAGAAGATCCCTCAAAAGGAAAATGATACAAGACAAATTTTATTTTCTCTTTCTCGTCTTTCTCATTGCCAGAGCTGATAAAATTTTCTCGCTCTTCCTCACTACTACCCCACCCTAAATCAAAAGTCTCTACGACAATATTTTCCTACGACAGCGCCCTCGGTAGAGTGTATTCCATACCACTTTTTTCTGTTCCATGAGAGTACTATAGTTTATATATACAATGCTATAGTTCTTATATACAATGGAAAAATGCTACAAAACAATTTTGATTTTCTCATTCTCGTCTTTCTCATTGCCAGAGCTGATAAAATTTTCTCGCTCTATCCTCAGTTACCATCCCACCCAAATCAAAAGTCTCCACGTCAATTTTTTCCGCCGACAGCGACCTCAGTAGAATGTATTCCCCAACTTTTTTTTGTGTTCCATGAGCGTGAAGCAAAAAATGCCACATCGTACTATTTGTATAGAAAGTAGTAGTAGTAGTATAATTTTATTTAGTATAATTAACTATTATATATACATTCGATTTACTTTTATACAATAAATAATGTTTAATATACATTTTATGACGTGTTTTTTTGCTTATAAAGGTACCGTTCTTCTTATGTTATAAATTAATTCTTTTTTAAATATTTTCAAATTTGTTTCATTCTTTATGTTATTTGGAAGTTCATTAAACAATTTTAATCCCTTATAAAAAATCATATTTTGTGTTCTAGAATCTCTATAAAATCTATATCTAAAGTTATTATTGTTTCTTAAAGAATATGGTTGTACATCTTGGACGTATTGTAGATTTTCTGTAAGATACTTTGGCATCATTTTGTACTTCATTTTGAAAATAAACGTCAGAACATTTAGTGTAATACACTGCCGTACACTTAGTGAATAAAAACAAAACAGAAAATAGCTTTCTTGTAGTCGCTTTGTTTTGCACCTTCGGTTTGCTTTTACCGAAAATATTATCACCGCTTCCTGGTTATCGACTGTCCTTACTCTCCACAGCTCTACGTGAAAAGTTGGTGAATACATTCGTCCAGGCGGCGCGTCGTTCGTTCCTCTTCATGAGAGTACTATAGATTTTATATACAAGGCTTTACTGCAAAATTTTGAATTCGCCTCTACGGTGGCGCGTCGTTCGTCCCATATAATGATAGAACCTAATTATA
Source organism: Chrysotoxum bicinctum (assembly GCA_911387755.1). Taxonomy (NCBI): domain Eukaryota; kingdom Metazoa; phylum Arthropoda; class Insecta; order Diptera; family Syrphidae; genus Chrysotoxum; species Chrysotoxum bicinctum. The sequence continues at coordinate 109,773,877 of OU426987.1, read as the reverse complement.
TTTATTTACAAAGCTTTACAGGTTTACGTACGAAAGTTTTCCATCCTGGTCATTCATATTCTCTGGTTTTGGGTCGCGGTCGAATTCGATTGATTTTCATTATTCAGTCATCATTTACAGGGTTGGCTATCTTATCTGCTAACGTTCTTGTGTACCTTTTCTAATTAGTGTAGCTCGCTCGATAGATATAAATATCTTTTATTTTTAACCCTGGATACTTGGAGGCAATCATTTATTAGTGCTTCATTTGGTAAATATTTTAATATCTAAGAGGGTTAAGAGAATAAAAAATAATAGAAAAAATTAAAACATTTACCCACAAGATCTACAATAGTGTTATTTAGTTCGCGGTAGTAAAATCATAATTTATATTTTAAAAGTAAATTCTATAAGAATTAAGTTTGTAATAGCTTTCAAATTTTGAAAAATTCGATATGGCTAGAGAATAATAAATGGCTGCAATATTAGATCAGCAGCAAAAACAATATCTTCGTTTCTTTATGTATACAAAAATTTTCCGAAGAATTTCTTTTTGTAAATTTGTACTGCTTTAACGACGGTTTCTTTCGTTTTTATTGGTTCTCTCGGTTTTTAGTTCCCATCTGAATCAGTATTGAAAGCAGAAATAATAAGCAAGTATGGATGCGAAAATTGTGGGACTATTATTATTTATCTCTATGATTGTAGTGATAAATTGCCAAACTGCTGGTAAGTTTTTTCTTTAATCCTTTTATTCTACATAATATTCATATATAATTCTTTTCCATGCTTCATAATTTAATTTTATTTGCTGGGATCTAGCAACCATCATAATGAAATTTATGATTTCACTTCACTGCTATGTCCTTGTACATACATATTTAACTAAAGTGTAAACTCGATAGAAGTTTTTATTTCGAACACATGCTCAATCTATTGTGTCATCCTGTGCTTTTGTGGATAATTATTATATGAATTTGGTCATTCACTCTTCCTTGCGTAGCTTGCCTATGATATGTTATAAATTTTGTAAAAGTATTGTAATGATAGCAAAAGTGTATTCGCAATGACAGTACGAAAGAAAATCATCAGATTTGTATAGTTTTCCATTTATATAACCTAGACGAAAGAAAATGGTACGAAACTTCATCTTAAAAGGGTTAATTAAATGGTTAATTTTGTTTCTTTTCTCAATATACAGTGCTTTGCATAAGTGAAGGTACTCTATTACTGTTTTTATGAAAACTGAAAAATATACTAAATAAAAATAAAAACGTAGGCGAAAATGTTCATTTTAATTTATTTATTATGTACAGAATACCATAAGTAACTAAAAAGACAAACAAAAGTAATATTTTACAAAAGAAATGCATCTTCAAAAATTGAGTCATAATTTCATCGAGCAAAATTGATGGTACATTCCTTTAAATAAAACATATTTGTTAGCTATTTTGTTTCCTTAAAAATATTCAAATTTGTACTTAATACTTAGTTGGGAATCTCTTTAACCTCAAAACTTCTTGGAAACGCTTTGGCATTAAGTGGACTAGTTTCTTAGTCACTTCAGGCGTTATTTCTGGCCATTCTGCAAGAATTTATTCTTTTAGTTTGGGATTTAATCCTTATCTCGTGGTTCCGTACACGCTTTTCAAGGTGGTCCCACAAGTGCTCAATGGGATTCAAATCAGGACTTTGTGATGGTGTTAAAAACATCTGTGGTGTATTATACGCGATCCACATCTTCACATCTAGAGCGGTGTGTTTGAGATCATTGTCTTGTTGGAAATAAAATCTGTCTCTGATCCCCAATTTCTCAGTGCTTTCGTGAAGGTTTTCCTTCAAAATGTTAAGGTAAGCAATTTTATTCATTATTTCCTCAATGATTACCAAATTACCAACACCGCCACATGACATAGATGCCCATACTACAACACCACCACCCCATGCCTGACCTTTTTATTGTATTCTTGGGATTGAGGGCTTCTCCCTTTTTCCTCCACACCTTAAGTCTACCATCTGACAGAATATGTTAAACTTGGATTCATCTGAGAATATGACATCATCCCAAAAATTCAGTGGTTTTATTTTTATACCCATTAGCAAAAGTTATTCGTTTTTTCTTGTTGACATCGCTCACATAAGGTTTTTTACGAACTACGCAATTGCTGTAGTCAGACCTATGGAGCGATCTTCTAACAGTCAACTCGGAAACCGTTTTGTTCAAATTACTTGCAATGTCGATGGCTATTTTTTGTGCACTTTTAAATGGATCCTTTTGAATAATTCGCTTACGAAGTCGCCCTGATCGTTGCTTGCTTTCAATTCTTTTTTCATTATTGAACCGATTAACTGTGCAGAACCGTTGATTTTGATCTCCTAACAATTTCATTGATTTCTTTAGAGGATTTGCCGTTTTTGTGATGGTTTATTATAATACTTTTCTCTTCAATTGTTAATTCTTTTCTATTCATTTTGTCTATCTTTAAACTTTTTGCACGTTAAAATATTTAGTAAATACTATAATATTTGTATTACAATAATCAATTATGACACAATTATATTATAATATTTGTATTACAATCATCAATTATGACACAACAAACAAAGCCTTAACTGTTTTATTTTTAAATTGCATTATATCGTTTCAAAATGAAATAACTGTATAAAAAAAACAATAGGTACCAACAATTTTGATCGATAAAATTGGAGTGCATTTTTTTAAAATTGCGTTTATTTATCAACAATTTTTTTTTTCGGTTAGTCAAATAATGCAGTAATGCAGTATTATGAATAAACTAAAGTACACATTTTTTCCTCAATTCGTGTTTTCATTTAGCATGTAAAAATACATTCATTATACTATTTCATATTTGGGGTCAAACACAGCAATGCCATTTGGCACCATGTCTTAACAGAATGTCAAGTGATAGATCCCAATAATTTAAGGAGTATTAAGTAGATAGTGACCCATCCCATCTTTACACTTGAAGCACTAATTATCTAAAGCCATTATATATGTATATCTACATATAGCTTATTAGGCCAAAAAAAAATATATGAATTTGAGGCAAACGGGAAATTATATTTATTTTATTATTTCATCTTTGAAGTAAAAACGTAAAAAAATGTTTGCTGTGCCAACTCAGGAGCAAGCCACATACCGTGTGAAAAACATGAACATGAAGTTTCGAAATCTTTGGCCCTATTTTAAATACCAACTCAACTCAGTTCAGTATGAAAATTCTTCTTTTATTTAGTTGTTTCTAAGACAACGGAAATTTTAGGTGCTATTATTGTATTCCTTATTTTATGGAACCTTTCTCTTTTCACTTGAGTTAAAAACACAATTTTTTTCTAAAAGGCATTTGTTGTATGTCGAAGTTGACAACTGAACTCGGATCATACACACATAACAGACCCATTAAGCAATAGTCGTTTTTTATTGGTAAATGTATAGGCAGCGCAGTAAAATTTTACACAGTAAACAACAACAAAGGAATAGTGCACATAAACAAGGCAGTAATAAGAGTGCACATAATAGTGTTGATAAAGTTTTGGAGCATCTGGATTACAGTGACACTCAAATTGGTTGCAAAAGTTTTATTTTTCGGGAGGTTGGCAGGTTTTGATTAATCGAGAATGTGTTCGGTGATACCTATTTGTTCATTTTATGGTAAATTTTCACAAGAGCCAAAATTATGTGGTTTGAAATATTAATTTACGATTAAACGGTAAACGTTAATAGTCAATGGTCAAAATGGTGCCTCTTAATGCGTGTGCATGTTCCCTATCTGTCACGTGAGAGTATGAAATTCATCGAAGGATGGCTGCGATGCCAAACGATTAAAAAGGACACCGAGCCTTTATTTGACTTTGTGTACATACATACATGCCATTCAGATTTGATTTTATTAATAATTTTGCCAATTGTTTGACAATAAATTTGTCAGTGATGTTAATTCAGCATAAACCACATCAAAACGTATACTTTTCCAACGCATACCTTAGCTTATTCAAAAGTGGATTGGTTATTCGTAGATATATTAATATTTCATTTTTAGTTTTCGTATCCTTTTACTTTGTTCACTTAATGAGTCTGAAATATCTACTAAATTAAGATGATTTGTTAAAAGAAACTCGGAAATTATGTATAGCCCTTTTCTGTTTTGGATCTTTATTCAATTCAATTTGTATTATTTTTGTAAGAAATTACATATTTATTTTACTTCTTTTCCAAATCAGCTGATTTTGACACGGGTATAAATGCAAAGCATACGAACTCTAAAATTTAAAGTAAAAGTGTACCTATGTGCAGTCAAAAAAGCATTTTATTCGGACTTCCATTGCTACACTATGTATACATAACCAATAAAATACGCTTAAGATTGGTCTTATGCTTTGATGTTGATGAAAAAGCAAAGGCAAGACGGATTAAATTTACCTCGACGGATTAAATTTACCTCGTTTAAATTTGGTGACAATTTTTTGATCGCCAATCTAGTTTGCACAAATTGAATAAGCATCACCGACGATCAAACATTCAATGTTCATATTTGCGGAGGCATACATAGGGGTTCCAATGAATTCATACGGGTAATTGATGGCTTGTTCTTCGTAACTTACATTACATATCGATTTGACGGATTTGCCATCGTTTGTAGTTGGTTGTATATACAGCGGCGGGAACAAAATTTATTTTGTGGGGCGAGCAATTGGAATTTTACCATTTCTAATGTCCAAAAGATGTTTTGAGAATGTTTGGGCAGAACGCCATGACGCCAATATTTAATTGATGAAGAATAGTTTACCTGTTCCTCCAGGTGCGTCGAGTAAAAAAGTCTATCTTTTCTGTTTGTTGCACGTTGCATGACTGTCGAAGATTTTTTTTTTTTTTTTTGATAAGCAACCAACATTTTTGTTTGAGATTCCACTTGTTGCAAGTTTATATCAACCAATATACCTAGTCTTGCCATAAATACTGAAACGACTTAAAATTGCAATAAAAAGAAGCAAAACTACAATTTAAAGAAAATTCTTTTTGTTATATTTTGTAAATTATATAAGAAATAGCACGTGTACATTTTTCTTCAAAATGATCGCCTTTGGAATTAACACAGGCCCTCAATCGGTCCGGCCTAAGATCAATGGCGGCAGGAACCCTTTCCATGGGAAAATTTTGCACTGCTCTCACAAGGGATGATTTAAGCGACTCAATTGTGTGGTGTTTCTTAGAGCAGGCCATACCCTCCAAAACTGACCACAACTCATAATCCAGAGGATTCAAATCAGGGCTAGACAATGGCCAGTCTTCAGCCTTTATAAAATCCTCAACGTTCTCCTCCAACCATTTTTGAGTGGTCTTGGCTTTGTGGCCAGGAGCAGAGTCCTGTTGGAATGACCACGGCTTTTTAAAAAGAGAATTGCTTAGTGGTTTCACCATAGTCATTACTCGTAAAACGGTATTTTGATATCCTTTTGCCGATGTTTTGATGCCTTTTTCGTAAAAATGCAGTTCAGTAACCCCTTGATATGAAACACCCAACCAAACCATTACGTACGCCGGATGGTGACCTCTCTGCACTCTGGAAACCAGTTGCGAAACTTAGAGTTACGTGCATAAATTTTGTCGTTTTGCTTATCGAATTTTTCTTCAACCGTAAAAATTTTCTCGTCGGTAAACAAAATGTTTCGATATTTTTTTCCTGCGTACCGTGATAGTAGTTTTTTTTTACTTCCGTTCTCTATTTTTTTAATGACTGTAAGCAGATGTCCTGTTGTTCTGCGGTACGCACCAAATCCAAGGTCATCTTTTATGATCCTTGAGATTGTTCTGGAAGCAATATTCATCTCACGAGACAACACTTTCTGCTTCCGAAGTGGATTCCGACGGATTCGAGCACTCACCGCTTTGATGGCATTTTTTGTTCGAACTGAACGCGGGCGCCCCGATCTCTGGCGATCATTTATTCCTCCAGTTTCTTCAAATCTTTTGATGGTATGATATACAAAAACACGACTTATTTGTAGCGGCAACAAGGTTTTCAAAATTGACTTCGCAATAACTGCAACTTTTTTTCATTATCTCCCCATTCCATGTTGACAGCTTGAAATTAAAGCTTAAACTGAATAGTTCTTACAAGTGAAAGACGTGCTCCACACTTAGCTGTAAAAAACCGAACGGTATTTGCTCTCGCAAATATTTTATGAAGGGTGTTTCAGTATTTATGGCTAGACTAGGTACATACAATATACAGTGCAAAATATTTGTAGCTATTATCAACTGGAGACCAATATTCGTCATAAGTTGCTAACTAAATTATTTCGACCACCGCGCACTTTGAGCGTTAAAAAAAAAATTAATGTCCCACGTTTTTTTTTTTTTTTTAATTTACACTACTATCTGTTGCATGTATTAAGAACTGTAATTGCAAATCGTAGCCCAACCTATATGGGCTTATCCCTGTAAATTTTAACTTCTTGAGTTTGAAAAAAAAAACAAAAAAAAAAAATTAAGGCACGCATGTAAATTTGAGTTTTTCTTCAATTATAGACCACGAATAAATAAAAAACTTCAAAATAACTCATATGTATTCCTTGTTAAAAAGTATAATCATGAAAAATGAATTTAAGGTACTAGTACGGTCTAGAACGCTAAAAAAACGCACGATTTTTGGAAATTTTTTTCTCGGAAACCTTATTAGGTAATAACATAATTTTTTTTTAAATAATGAATACATATGTCAAGAGTACAAAAAAAAAATTCTTTTGTCTTAATTTTCGAATTTTGGCCGAATTATAGAGGGCAGCAACGTCGACTCTTCAAAAAACACATTGTCCCATTGCGGACAGTTAATCTCAGGATTGGCTAGACTGAAACAAAAAAAACACAAAGTGGGTTATTTAAAGGAGGGTTTTTTACGAGACAATTTACCACAATTTGTTTAAAATGTCAAAAATAATAAAAAATGTCAAGCTTTGAAAAACAAATTTTTTTTTTTGGCAATTTTGTTGGTTATTTTTGGGTCGCCATTTTTTTTGTTCATAAATTTTTTGTCAAATTGTGGTAAATTGTCTTAGGAAACATAAAAACAATCAAGATGCAAGAAGTTTTTTGAAAATCGGTTCAGTAGATCTGGAGATTAACTGTCCGGTCCGCAATGAGACAATGTGTTTTTTGATGAGTCGACGTTGCTGCCCTCTATAATTCGGCCAAAATTCAAAAATTAAGACAAAAGAATTTTCACTCGAACAACTTTATTTAAAAACAAAATTAAAGAATGTATTTCTGGCTTTTCAAAATGCTATAGCATTACTTTGTAGGTATCACCGTTATTTTTTAATAATTTTTTTTTCTGTTTTAAGTGATTTTTTTCTTAAATTGCCCCTCCCGCCTAAACGGAGGGAAATAGACCCCCCTCCCATACGATTTTTTTCTTGTCTAAGTCCAACCTACACGCCCTATCTTGTTGTCACACCTTATGCAAATCACCCTGTATATAATATTATAAGTTCCAAAACCTGAATATTTAATAATAATGTCTATATATTTCGACGCATGGCAAAAGTTAAAATTTGCACGGATAAGCCCATATCATTTTTGTAATAAAAAAACTGAGGTGAAATTAAAGTTAAATTTGATCTTATCTGTAATCATTTTTATTAAAATAAACAGGCTTTGAATTCAAAATTTATTTCATGTGAAGTATGAATCTGATGAATATTAATTAACGAGCTCTTTAATATCAGACTCGATTTCACTTAAAAATAGCCGTAAGTCGCCTCGACTGGTTACTTATAACCTCCTCTTAGTGTACTCACTTTGATAAAGCACTAAATCCACGTTAGCGCAAATACGACGTTGGAAATGCTGTGAGAAATCCTTGGACAATGGAGATTTCTTCTTGGCGACAAAATTATTGGTACACATTTTTGAACTTAATCTTCGTTAGTCGTCCAAGTTGTTTTTCTAACTGTGTGGATTCTATTGAGTTAACGTTTGAAAAACGATTCAAGATTTTTAGCAATCAAATGCTGGCGATAAATGACGCAATGTTTAACAAGCACGTCGGACCTTTATATTTTCGCTACGCTATGAAGCCTTCATATCTGGAGCTCCATCTGTAACAGGTGACTTTATATTCTTCAGTGGAATTTCCTTTTTATAGGAAAACTTTTACAGCGTTTGTCTGTTTCTAAATTTTTAGCAAATAAGAATTCTTGGCATAAATTCTTATCTTTGATAAACCTCGCATAAGCCAACAATAATGCTTGTTTATAGAGCACAGTAGTTATTACTCTTTTAGTACCGGTAAAATTATATCCGCTTTTATGTTCATTTTTATAATTTTTCTGACAAACCTAGCACCCATGAACTTGAAATCGATAAAGGTTTCAATGGTGCAACCTTGTTTTTGCCCAAACGAGAGAACAATCGCGTTCCCTTCTTAAAATTGACGGTATCCAACAGATGCCATAGCATCTTCCCTGGCGTCCACAAAGTTATGCAATTAAATGTTAGTCATCTGCAGTTTTTAAACTTGCTGCATTACTACCTTTAGCTTCACAAAGTAAAAAGCAAGAAATCTTTTGGGTCAAATAAGGACAATCGAAGAATATCCTTTTGCAACTTTCCAAACCGCAGCGAGAATTCCAAACAATCCTACCAGAGGATCAATGTTTTTATGGTACGTACGTCGGTACTAAAATTATCCAAAATTGTTGTAGGCGTTTGGTCTTTTTCTTCAGGTTCAGCTTGCAAGACATCTTCCGAATTCGACAGCCATTTTCGAAAATTAAAGCTTTCTCTACAATGGAAGTAATTAACACCTTTTTCCAATTGTATAGCTTCCACGATGGTATCGAGATAGTCGTCTAATGTAGCTTTATAATAGCTTGGAGAACACGTTGCACCAAAGGTCAACACCTTCAATATGTAAACATCTGGCTCCAAATTTGATAATCCATTGCTCCATAAAAATCTATAGCAATGTTGATCTTCTTCACAAACTTTAGTTGATGAAACATTTTTCGTATGTCCCCAGCTATATAAATCCTATTCATCCGGAATCCGCAGTAACGGAGTTGCGTGAGCGGGTCTGGCCCCAGAAAAGGGAGTTAAAATCCTGAGAACACGCGAAGTGAGCCCCCACAGTACTGTTAAGTTAAACTTTACATAATAAATGCTTGTATATATACATATATGTATATTTATTATATATATGTATATATTTTATATATATTATATATATATTATCAGAAGCACATATTACAAAAAAATAAATGCAATGGAGTTAGAAGGTGACAACTTACTTAATTGTGAAAGTAAATCAATACAAACGGAAGGAAACAAATTTCAATTGTACTATTATTAAGAAAATCATTATTATTATTATGAAAAGCTTTGTTAATGTCATTATAGTATACATAAATTTATTTTTAACAATTTACCAATATCTTCACAAAATAAAATTAATTACAAAATTTGTTTTTCATTCGGCATAAGCCTCCCCCATTGAAGTCCATAAGTTCCTGTTTTTTGCTGCATTGTACTATTGTTGGTTATATTCGTTTAAATCATCTTCCCATCTTATCCAGGTCTTTTTCCATCAGGTTTTTACTTTGTTGTTAGTTGTGTCCATCGCTGATCTTGAATTCTCGAAATATGGCTAGCCCAACTCCATTTCAACTGTTTAGCTCTTTTTACTGCATCTGTTAATTTGTTTGAATTCTTATTTCCTCATTTGGTATTCTTTGAGATATTGTTATATTGAGTATTTTGCGTTCTATTTTCGCCTGATAAATTCTTATTTTCCCCAGTACGCTTGTGGTAAGTCCCAGGGTTTGTTTGTAGTCCGTATGTCAGGATTGGTAATATACATAGTTGAGTCAAGTATTAACTTTCGAGTTTGATTGCTTAAATTGCTGTCGAATATTTGTTTTATATTCCAATATTGTTTCCAACTATTTGAAATACGCCTATTTACTTCCTTCTCTTCTTGATTGTTAAAAGATTTAATTTGTCCTAAATAAATATATTCTTCATCAAGTACATATATCGGAATTTTAACGTGGTTTGTCATAGCTTTCGTTCTTGACAAGTTTATCATGAGATCATGTCTATTACTTTCAATAGTAAGTTCGTTGATCATTGATTGGATGCGGCTGGGAATATCCGAGATGAGGGCGATGTCGTCAGCAAATCTTAAGTTGTTTAGAGTTTGTCCAAATATATTGATACCGTATTTATGTTTCCAATCTAGCTCTTGAAAGATTTCTTCTAAAACTACTGAAAATAAAGGTGGTTACATTGGTTCTCCTGTTTTGACAATTTTTATTCTTGCATTACTGTTTTTGTATATATTTTTAAGTGTTTGAATGTAAGCTGGATGTATTTTATGTTTTTCCAGAGCTTTCTATGTGCTGTCATGTTCCACTGTATCGAATGCTTTACTAAAATCTATGAATAGAAAGTAGAGCGGCTTTTTATACTCGTTAAATTTTTGGATTAGTTGGTTTGTTGTTTGCAGGTAATCTGTTGTCCCTAGGTTGTTTTTTATTTAATGCCTGTTTTGTTTTTCGATATATACCTTTGAAAAAAGTTAATAAATTTTAGAAATGATGGTTATGGGTCTGTAGTTGTTTACCTCATCCTTTGCTCCTTTTTTATGTATAAGCAGAATTGTGATTTTTTTCCATTGATTGGGTATATTTCGTATTTTTAATATTGAATTAAAAAGACGCGTTAGTATTGGCGTTAAGGTTTTTTTTTATAGTATTTCAGAATTCAGCTTCTATCCCATCGTTGCCCGCACTTTTTTCATTTTTGAGGTTTTCAATTGATGTTTCGATGTCCTGTGGTTCTAAAATCGGTGTTTGAAATGTTGTATGGTCATAATCGTTTAAATGTTTTTGGTTGTTTTGGGAGTTATTTGGGAGATTCTACAAACGATGAAATTTTCGGCGGCCTCAGAAATATTTTAAAATCCGTTCAATCAAAGGGCACGGTAGTGCCCAGCCAAGTTCTGGCACTACACCCTTTTTACAGGAACAAACTCAGGCGACTTTTGACCCCCCTATCTTCAGTACCAATGAAGTCAGAAACTTGAAATTCCGAATATTTGCTAAGCTAGTCAAGCACAGGCGCCTTACCAAATGTCAAGTTTTTAAAACCTTTCGAATTTGGGCATACAAAAAAACTTGCCAAGTAAGCCCATCAAATTTTAGTCAGTAATTATTAAATAATAAAATTTCTCTATTACATTGTAGCTGTTTCAATATTATTCTACTTTAAATATTCGGTATTAAACCTTCATGAAGTAAGAACTTGGCGTACTTTTAGATCTCAGTACTTTTCACGGCTGACTTGTTACACAAAGGTTTTTGTATAGAAGAACTTGGCTCTTTTTTTAACATTTATCTTTTTGGTCTGATTTATTTAATCTAAATTTCTTTTATAAAATTAAATCTGATTGATATCTACCTGGCCAAACAATATTATTAGGGTGACCTTATTTTATTTTGCTCAAAGTGTCTGATTCTCAGTCCCCTGACTTGTCCCCTTTGCGTTTTCACAAAGAAAAATTATTACCGCTCTCTTATTTCAGGTCTCATACTAGGATGAATCCCACCGAAGTTACGCCAAATAATACATCTTTGCTAGGAAATAGATAAATATTTTTTAGTAATTGATTTTTATACAAAAAAACTTAGTTAAACTTTGTCCCCTGTATTTCATATCAGCCCTCTGGAATATTGAAACAGTCGAAAAAATCAATAACTAGGATATCGATCGAATTTCCAGCTCTGACAATTTGAAGTACCAAGTTTCCTTACAATAAAATCGTGGTGCAACTCGATTCTGTTTTCTATGTTAGTATTGTGAAAAAGACATTGGTGCAAGAAGTCGTGGATTGTCCGTTCAATTTATCAGTCCTCTGGTGAGTTTTTACAAAACAAATTTGTATGTAAGTAGACATCTTTGTTGGCAGTATAGTATAGGTTTAATAAAACTTTATTATTATATAATATTTTTTTTTTTACGTAAATTCTAAATGTGTTTTTTACGCTAAAACCATGAAAAAACTCAGTAACCTGGCTAATAAATAAACAAATGCTATTCTATTCAGAAACATGAGAAATTTTTAGTTATCTTAAACTTCGAATTTCATTGCGAATATTTTTAAAAAGAACATAATTTATTTTAAAATGATTCTAAATAGAAAAAAAAATAATTATAATATGTATGTTATATTCTTTTAATAAAATGCTAAGTTATATGTATTAACCATGAATTTGCATGTTTATGAATTATTAAATATTGAAATCAATTGATTGAGGGGGCTAATTGCACCATAGTTTGATCTACTAAATATATGGCATAATTGCTGCTGTAGTTTTATACTTGTACGACTAAATCTGAAATTTAACTGACTTAGAACTGATGGGGATGATATTGACCCATTAATAATTCCAACAATAAAACAAAATTGCAAATACCTTCTATGATTAGAGAGTAAAGGAAGGCTTATTAAAGCAAGTCTTTGAGAATAAGGAGGAAGTGTGTTTGCTCGTGACCACGGAAGAAAACGAAGGCAGCAACGCGAAAATCTTCTCTGAATTGCTTCAAGTCTTGTTATATGAATGGAGTAGTAGGGTGACCATACTACACAACTATATTCAAGTATAGGTCTTACAAATGAAACAAAGAGAAGCTTAAGAATATAAGGTTCACGGAAATCGCGGCCGAATCTCTTTATGAATCCTAAGACCCTGTTAGCTTTTTTAGCTATGTAGTTCAAATGATCATTAAAAGTTAACTTAGGATTAAGAATAACTCCTAAGTCAGAAAAAACGGAGACTTTACTTAAAGGATATACATCAAACGTATAATTAAAAACAAAAGGAACTTTTTTGCGTGTAAAACTCATTGCCTTACATTTGTCAACATTTAAAAAAAGACGATTTTTATTGCACCATTCCCTAAATATTAACAAGTCTTCTTGCAAAAGTAAACAGTCAGAAGTAGATTTAATACTTTTGGAAAGCTTAATTTCATCAGCATAAATAAAGACGGACGAACACATAACGGATAATGACAAATAAACAACACATTTTTTTAATATAGAGGATGGTACACCATCAGGGCTTGGATTGGAGCACTCATCCAATTTCATGATTCTCTGTGTAACGATATCTTCGTTTATTTCAAAACTAATTGAATTTAAGTGAGAGAAATTTACTCCAGCAAAAGAAAAGTACTCGTAAGAACTGTTGGCTTGGTTTGTATCTTCGAAAGCTTCTTTGAAGAAGTCTGTAAACATGTTTGCGATAACTTTAGGCTCATGATTACTAGACGATGAATTTGACATAGAGTTTGGGTAGCCACTAGTTTTCCTTTTACAATTTACAAATTTCCAGAAGCTATCTGGATTCGATTTAAGATTACATTCAATTTTAGAAATATAATTTTCATATAAAGAATTAGAATAATCAGTAAAAAAATTCATAATATTCATCAGCTCTTCATCATCATCGGCTCGACAACCGGGTTCCGGTCCTGGCCTCTTTCAACAAGTCTCTCCACCTATCCCGGTCTCTAGCCGACGCCATCCAGTTGCGCACCCCAAGGCTTCGGGCGTCCTGGTCTACGCCATCTCTCCAGCGCAAGCATGGTCTACCACGCTGTCGTCTACCATAGAATGTACCACAAAGAACTTTCCGAGCAGGTTCCTCTTCGCTCATGCGAGCTAGGTGCCCTGCCCACCGGAGTCTACCGAGCTTAATTTTTGTCACGATATCTGCTTCAAGGTAGATTGCGTACAGTTCATGATTGTACCGTCTCCGGAATCGTCCTTCCTCACAAACGGGGCCAACAATTCTCCTTAAGACTTTTCTCTCGAACGCAGCTAAGAGGTCGGAGTGCCTTTTGCTAAGCACCCAAGTCTCGGATCCATATGTGAGTACTGGCAGGACCATGGTCCTGTACAGCAGCAGTTTTGAAGTTATGGTGAGATTTCTGGATTTGAAGAGCTTTGACAGACTATAGTAGGCTCTGTTGGATTTGAGAAGCCGCCCGCGTATTTCTTCTTCTATATTGTTATCGGCTGCTACTATTGACCCAAGGTATTTAAAGGATTGCACCACTTCAAATTCGTGCTCCGCAACCTTGATTGTTTGACCAACTGTTCCTCTCGCATTCGCATTCGACGCCACCATGTACTTTGTTTTACCTTCACTAATGTGCAGCCCCAGATTTTGTGCCGCCTGCTCGATCTGGATGAAGGAATCGTGTACAGCTTGTTCGGTTCTTCCGATGATGTCGATGTCGTCTGCGTAAGCCAGTAACTGGCTGGACCTGTTGACGATGGTCCCTCTTGTTGCCGTGCCAAAGTCACGGATTTCTTTCTGCAACGCCAGGTTGAAGAGGAGGCAGGCCAAACCGTCCCCTTGTCGGAGTCCATTAAAGATGTTGATTGGTCTGGATATCAATCCGGCTATTTTTACTTGGCTTGTTACGTTGGTCATGGTCAACCTACATAGTCGTGTCAATTTATTTGGGATGCCGAATTCTCTCATGGCTTTGTAAAGTTCTACCCTGGCTATGCTATCATAGGCGGCCTTAAAGTCTATAAACAGATGGTATGTTGGGATGTTAAATTCTAGACATTTTTCCATCGCCTGCCTAAGGGTAAATATCTGATCAGTTGTTGATTTGCCTGGAATGAAACCACACTGATATTGTCCGATAACGGTTTTAGCGTATGGGGTTATCCGGTCTTGTAGGATAGAGGAGAGTATCTTATAGGCGGTACTCAACAACGTGATACCTCTATAATTGCTGCACGTTGTGACATCTCCCTTCTTATGTATGGGGCATATTAAACCTTTTCGCCAGTCTTCTGGCATTTCTTCCTGCTCCCATACGTGTACTATAATATCATGAATTGCTTGACGTAAGGCTGGCCCGCCGTGATGGAATAATTCGGCTGGTATGCCATCGGCTCCCGGGGCTTTGTTCTGTTTAAGCCGGCCTATAGCCTTCTCAACCTCTTCTATGCTTGGTGGCGGCAACATAGAGTATTCTTCTTGAAGTAGTGGAGCCTCCACTTCTGCTGTGAGCTGACCATTTAGCAAGTCATTAAAGTACACTTCCCATCGCTCCAGTATGCTTTCAGGATCGGTGATCAGATTTCGCTCTCCGTCCTTGCAGTATGTGCAGCGTGGTGTGTACTGCGTAATGTTTCGGACGGATTGGTAGAACTTCCGCGCCTGGTGCGGACCTCGCTCTCGGCTATTTTCTATTTCACAGATTAGGTTCTTCTCCCAGGCTGATTTTTTTTGTCTGTGTAGCCGTTTTTCTATTCTTCTGAGCTCTTTATATTCCTCTTCGCGTGCCCGCGTTCTATGAGATTGTTGCATTGCTCGGTACGCAACATTCTTACGTTCAGTCGCTAGCTTGCATTCATCATCAAACCAGTCGTTCCGATTTTTACGATTGCTGCCTAAGATGGAGTTGGCAGTACTAATGACAATATTCTTAAGGCGTGTCCACTTCTCATTTACGCCCAGCATACTGGCTCCAGGACTTACTCTCCCTAAATCAAGTGATTCTAGGGCGAGTCCTAACGCATTACCAAAGGTGTTACTGGTGTTTTCATTGCGCAGGGCAGCCGTGTTGATTCGAACCTGATCGGCGGATGCAATGCGTCTTCGCAAGGCAATCCGCCCTCGGAAAACCATACCAACAAGATAGTGATCCGAGTCGATATTGGCACCTCGGTACGTTCGTACCGTCATCAAGTTCGAGTAGTGGCGACGGTCTATCAACACGTGGTCTATTTGGTTACGAGTGACTCCATCAGGTGATACCCAGGTGGCTTTGTAGATATCTTTACGCGGGAACCTGGTACTCGCAACGACCATGTTTTTCGATGCTGCCAATTCTAAGACTCGAAGTCCATTGTCATTAGTGTTCTCATGCAAACTATGGGTGCCTGCGTAATGCCTGAATACCGGCTCCCGACCTATTTTTGCGTTCAAATCCCCAAGGATGATTTTAACATCATACCTTGGACAGGCATTGAGGGCCCTCTCGACTTGTTCGTAGTAAGTCTCTTTTTCTTCGTCTGAGGACTCCTCCGTAGGTCCGTGAACGTTAATGAGGCTGATGTTCGTAAATTTGCCTCGCACGCGAAGGGTGCATAGCCTTTCGCTTATAGCGTTAAAGCCGATGATGGTAGACTTCATTTTTTCGCTGACTAGGAAGCCTACCCCGAGCACATGGTGTTTTGTATGACAGCTATAGTATATGTCATATTCCTTCTTCTGTAGAACACCATTCCCTGTCCATCTGATTTCTTGAAGAGCTGTTATGTCAGCTTTATATTTTGACAGGGCATCGGCTAGCTGCTGAGCAGCTCGAGCTCTATAGAGCGATCGTACGTTCCATAAGAAAATTCGTAAATCGTTCTTCAGTTTTCGTTGCGTTGGTTGTCGTCGTGTGATCAGTCCGTTTCCGAGGCTTGTTGTCGGTCTCGTAATTCAAAAGTTTTACGGGACAGGGAATTAACCTGTCGCCAACCTGAGGAACCAGCCTGATCATATTAGCCAAACCTTTTTAAAGGCTTGTTTCTAGCGGCCCCCACGGAGAGGCTATGATCAGACTTCCACCAGTCCCGAATAGTTACGGCACGTGCATGTTTTCATCAGCTCTTGCCCTATTATATTTTACCCAGGCTTTGTTTCTTTTATTTTTTAAGATGTAAATCAAACCATGGTGGTACATTGGAGTTACTACGAGCTCTTTTAAAAGTAATTGTTTTGTAAAAGCAGTTAAAGAGGGTATTATAATAAACGTTACACATTTCATTAATATTGCAATTAATAAATAATTGATTCCAGTCAATGGTATATAACAAATTAAAAAGTTCATCAAAATTACACTTACTAAAATTAAATTCAAGTTTGTTAATAGAGTTATGATATGGAGAGGATATGTTTAGGTTAAGCGCAATATCTAATGCGGAATGATGTCGATATTCGTCTATTAGCTTAACAGCGGAGGCAATTACTGCAGTTTCGGCGCTCACAGTATCGGAGAAGAATACTATATCCAGTGTTTTTTCTAAACGATTATTCATCGTCATCGATTTCAACCCAATACAGGTTTGGTAGGTTAAAGTCACCTACGATTATTTCATCTTCAGGTTCCAATAGGACATAGATACTTTCTATGCAGTCAATCAGATTTTCATAAACGTCGTTATTAGAACTCGGAGGAATGTAAGCCGAGATAATAAATAGATTCCCGGGCTCCAGTTTAATCTTCATGCATAAAACTTCAATATTGGAGGACCTAAATTCGTCGATCAGGTAGCAAATAAGAGAGTTTTTTTTATCGCAAAAAGAATTCCGCCGTGGTGACGATCACGTCTGATAATATGGTAGGACGTATCAAAAAGCTCTGAGTCGAGAATAGAGCTAATCAGCTAAGATTCTGTCAGTATAATGACATCGTGAGCAATATTGTTTACATTTTTGTAGATCATATTGGTGTTTGTCCAACTCTTACGACTTTTAGCTTCCAAAAATGTCGTGCCGAAATTTGTAACATTTTATTCCATTGTTTGTAGAACCACCCATTTATGTTAATGTTTGGTGATCCTGTTGATCTAAACAATGATTCAAAACATTTTTGGCAGTTTTGTTTATATCGATTCTTTTTTGCAGGACTTTGTTTTGGTTTTTTAGCGATGCAATCCAATCTTTCTCTTTATTTAAAAAACTGTTTGTCTTCTTTATAGATTAACAGCCTTATTTATTAGAATTCGCTAAACGCGTGAATAGTTATGCAATGCATAAGGACTTATTCATCCACTATACAAATTCGTATTTATAAAACATTTTCCTACCCAGCATATTTATAATGAGCTTGTGTCAAATAAAGTACTAAAAAGTAAGAATCTATTACATTAAGCCTTCATAACACTCAGCTGTTTATCAAAGAAAAAAAAAAAACATCTTGAATTTAATAAACAAAAATGGAACTACTGAAAGCTAAAATAATTCGAACAATTAACTTTGATTCATCAGATAATGTAGATAAGGTACATATGTCATTATGTCTAGCACAATACTGGTAATCAAATTGTTATTCATTTTATCCTATAGCTGGAAATAGCTACTCCTCAGAGAAACTTATTGAGGATAAAATTCAATAATTCAAAACAAACTTTGTAACACTAACACCGGGAGTGAGATCACCAACAAGTCTATTTATATATTTAATTCTCAACAATTTGTTTTTAATATTATAAAAATTAATATAAAAATTCAGCTTCAATAAATAAAAATAACATAAAGTTTTAGTTTCAATAACAAGAAGCATTTTATTTTTTTTTAATAATCACAATAATTTTATGATGTCAAAGTGAATGTGACAGTTCCTTATGTAGCCACTATTCAACCTCCAAACACGTTTAGCTTATACTGCCACTGTTCAACGTCACATAAGTGTTATAAATAACAATTTTGCGTTTAGAGGCATTATAAGGGCTGTATAGCCTTATGTACTCGGTTTATCGGTTTTCGATGATTTGGTTTTCTGAAGGATCATTTCAGCCGTGTTCCTTATATTTAATTATATTTTCAATGAGTCATACATATTTAGGATTCCATTCAATTCAATTTTGTTTTATTGAACATACTATTTACAATTTGGCTTACAACTAATAAGATACTACATATGTGTGAAAATTTAAATTCGTTGGCTCATAGGGGGCCTAACTATATACAGTGACTTAAGTTTAATTATTTTTATATAAAATTTACATGACAAAAAATAAAATTTAAAAGGTCGGTTCACTGTATTGTTGATGTTTTGATTACGTTGTCATCCAGAGTTTCCATCACACTGAGTAACCTCGGTTCGGGATACCGTTGTTCTGTGGTCATCCTTCTCATAAGCTGATTCGGGTGGTTCATGATGTTCCCCATTAGTTTCTTCGTTGAATGAACTAGATATTTATCCAGTGGGATTAAATTCGCTTCTGTATAGAGATGCTCGTTCCTGTAGTGTTTCTGTCGTTGACGATCGAAGTAGAGTCCAGTGCAGATCCTCAGTATCTTCCTTTCGAGTAGTTGAAGTTCCTTCAATATGGAAAACCATACTGGGAAGGAATAGCTGATCACTGGTCGCAGGAGCTGCTTGTAGATCAGGTATCAAAGATCAATATCTTTGCGGTTGGCTAAGACCAGATCTTCTTTCTCGTATTAGTCTGTGATCACTGTCGAAATCAAATCTTTTTATTACTGATACATCAGTTACTGTTTTTAATTTGTTTGTTAGAATTAGATCTATTTTATTTTTAGTTTTACCATCTGGAGCAGAGAGCTGCATGAATGTACTCATTTACCATTGTGAATCATTCACAAAAATGTGAGCCTCACACAGTCACATACACTATGAACGAAAACAAGTGTGAATCAGTATTAATTTCTTACAAAGATTCATTTTCGCAATGCATTAGAGTGTGACTAGTAACCTTGCTTGCACTTTGAATATCGAATGCGTGGACGGCTCACACTCAAACCATTCATTCAATCACTTGTTTCACAAAAGCTGTGAAACTTATGAGTGGCTCACAATTATTTGAATGGATTCAAAATTTAACAATTTTTTTTAATCAATATCTTGAAAATGTGAGAACGATTGGTTTCTCTTTATTATTAAATACTTAAATTTTTGCATTATATACAAAATTAATTTGATAAAATACTCGTATAAAGGTATTCCTTCTTTTATCTATCCAACGCAACGTATGTAGTGTAAGATAATCGTGTGTCACACAAATATTCACTGTCTTAAGTATTCATCCACATTCATTTTCTATCGAGCACACACATTGCAGCATTCACTACAATTATTGCAGACAGTACATGAATCGTTAAAAATGAATCATTTACTCAAACGAATGTGAGCTCGTTTCAGATTCATTTATAAAAAGGCATACAATGTGCCTATTTCTCCAAAACGAAAGTGAATGTGTGTAAATAGTGTGTTAGACAATCAATGTTGTGAGTGGCTCATAAAACGAGCTACTTGTTGAAGATCTCTGATCTGGAGCTGCCCAGGTCCAGCTGTCCTTTTTCTTGAAGAATGAGTTGGGAAAGATGAGATTTAATTGTTGCATTCATTCAATAAGTTTTTCTCCTCGTTTATTTCTTTTTACGTATCCAAAATTACCTACTTCCTTTTTCTCTGCACTGTATTTTTTTTCCTATTTTGGCATTATACGAGTAGTCTCCGATTATATACATCATTTCCATTTTTGTTTCTTCACATGTTTTTTTCAAGTTGATTGTAAAATGTATCTATGGCCCCAATTGCCGTTGTCGATTGCCAATCGAATAGAAACTTTTCGATTGGTTTTCATATTTTGTATTGTGTAACTCAATCGATCGAACAATGTACTATTGTGAATAAACACACAGAATATTGCGAATATTTCAAATTTGAGAGTTCTACGATGTGTTAGCTTTTGAAATCATTTGTTTTTTCTGGTTTTCTTTGATGGGAAATCGTGGAGTTGTCCGAGAGTGCAGACGTGTGGGCCGTCTGCACTCTCCAAAAAATTAAATTATCTAACCAAAAATAAAAACGTGGTACGGTTTAAATTAAAATTTTTCCGTTTTTAATACGTCTAGTGACGAAATAATATTCGCTTACATTAAGAGCGAACTTCTTTAACACCCTAAAATAATTTCCAACGCCGGATGGGCAGTGATTAAGCAAAAAAAATTGGATCATTAACCTAAAGTAGGAGTGGACGAGTGGTAGTGCAGAGATCTAAATTGTGGAGGATGACCCGGAAAGGAGAAGCTTGATGCAACCCACCAACGCTATGCATTAAACAACAGTGTTTTATACAACACAGAAATCGATGATGCCGACACGGCTCATTTCCAGCAGGAAGCGAACCTACAGTTCTGCGGGCATTAGTCTGCCGAACAGCAAATAAACTTCAATCCTGGACCTGGGACTGAAGATACTACTAAACCGGGTGTACTATCTATGTCACCAAAACTGAGAACCAAGTTTCTAAAAACTGGTTATACAACAAACTCATCTGGGCAATACATCGAGGGTACGGAGGCTCAGAACCCTAGCCGCAACAAGATTCAAACCTACTGACTACTCAGGGCTTGCCCCAACAACAAGAAGCTTCCCTGGCTGAAGCTCCTCGGCTCGTGAACTGAAGCCGTAACATGACTCATCATCAATTGACTAATCAGGACTAACCCCAATAACAAGAAGGCCTTTCCGGCCGAAGCCCTCAACGCAGCTGAACACGGATGTAGCTCCTGAGGCTCAAAACCTTTATAACTTTTAAGTTTTAACATTCAAAACTAAGTGACTTTATTGAAATCGAAAACTAAGTGACATTCTTGTAATCGATATGTGATAATTTCTCTATTATATACATAATTACGATTGTATTCAATTTGCAAAGTGCGCTATCGATCGCTCTATTTTAAACATAAAAAAAAAAAAAAAAAAGAAAAAGAAAGACAAAAAAGAAAATACAACACATAAAATGTAAAAAAAAAACAAAAAATGTAAGGTAATCTACCTATACAATGCTCAAGGCATTTTCGTTTGTAACCGTTTATACGTTAGTTTTCTCGTTATCTAGTTTTAAGTTAGTATTAGTTTCCTGTATATATTGTACATACTTATTAGTGTTAGTGACCTTCCGTCAACGCAAATGTATAGCACTCTCTGTCATGAGCAAGAGTAGTCAAACAACATATAAAAGACAGCCACGAGGCATTTCATTTCAAGCAACTCTAAAGCAGGCAATACATTATAGCCGCAGTATTACTTAAGATATTGACAATTATACACTATTGTAAACTATTTTCAAGACTCAATAAAGAATTCAATTCAATTCAATTCTGGTTTTCTTTTTTTAATATAAATTAAAATAGTTTATTTACATTTTAAAATGAGTGAAATTGAGTTATGGCTTAGCGATAGCAACACAAACCGCCAATACCCAAGAACATTTTGAAATTACCAGAAAAAGAAGACATATCGGAGACACCTCTAATACTCTGGAACTGGAAGAAACGATGTAAGATTTATGTTAAAGTGAGCATAGCTTTGTTGCTGTAGCACTTTAACAAAGTACCTGCCTAAAAACTGTGATATAAATGTCATTTTTTGTCTAATTTGATAGTTTTCTTTTTGTTTTCGTGTTTGTCATTTATTTTTAATTTGTGTCAGTGCCGTCGGGAGGATGCAATAATGACATGATATGATTTAGTACAAAAATTAAATAAATACAAAAACCCTGAAGAAGTAAGGAATTCTTACGAAACGTTGGGTGAAGAATGTAATAGAGTCTTTTATTCGCATTCAAAAATCAAATAGACCAAAAGAGCCTAAAGGAATAAAATCATCAATAAACTGAAAAATTGGTCAAATACATACAATAAAACTTGCTAGTACTTCGAGATGCTGTGCTCATGGATATTACCAAGTTATTGTTGGTAATTAATTTTGTATTGCCCTTGTACAATCCACAGTGTCTTTAGTGCTAAATTAAGTGCTCGCAGTTCTAGAAACGCATATTTGCTCCAAATGGATTACTTTTAATTACTCTGAAGCAAAACAAACTTCGGGCTAGAATGCATACTATTTGCGAAAAATTGGAATACCAGCTGTGATAGGGTATATTGATGGTACACATTCATAAATCAAGATAGCGTCTCCAAAAAAAAAAAAAATCAGCACGCATATTACACTCGTTAGCGAATTTCTCTCATCTTTGTTTGCTTTGCTCTTAGCACAATAATTATTTTATTTTGATGGGTGATCTAAATATTGATTTCAATTTAATGATACATATCTTTGACGAATTTCAGAAATAATTAATAATAATAATCTTTCGATGTTAGTATCTGATCCAGCTATAGGATAACATCATCATCAAGAACGTTGATTGACCATATTATATCAAATAATTCTCCAAAAGCCGCCTCTAAAATCGATCATAGCTTGAAAATAACTGACCATGAGACTTGAAATTTGAACTTTAATTGCAATTATTATACAAATATGTATATTAAAAAGTAAATTAAGATACAATCGGTTTTTTTTTCAATTTTGAGCAACCTTACAGTCTTAATACATTGAATAAAGGCGTTAAACTGTCTCATTAGTAGTTACTAAAACAATACTTTTTTAAAACGCGGAATTATCCAATTTTGAATTGCATAAATAAAAAAGTGATTTTAAATTTTTAAATACCAAAATGCTACAAGGATCTGTAGATACAGTAGCGACAAAATAAATAGCACATGTGTCTAAAATTTCTTTGATGAAAGTTTTTTCCACTTACTTAAACTTCAAAAAGCTGTTTGAATTATGAGGAAGTATGAATGAATGAATGAATTGTATCGGGGTTAATGCACTTCGACCTGTAGATCTATTGTGCCCCCGCTTTAAGAATGATGAGCTGGCTCATCCTTTAGTTCCTTCTCCAAATCTATTGCTTTTAGGAATTTTAGTATTTGGGGCACTTTTAGAGAGGATAGGTTGCTCCCTTTTACCTGGTATTGTACCAGATGTGTTTTCCTTTGGTGCATGATTGGGCAACACTTTTCCAATATGTGTTCCGGTGTTTCCTCATGCATGTTGCAGAATCTGCTAGTGGCACTGCTTACCACACCAAGTAAATTAAGGTTTCTTCTAAGTTTGCAGTGTCCTGTTAGAATACTTGTTATTATTCTTAGGTTATTCCTACTTAAGTTAATACAGTATTCAAAACGTTGCCGGTTGTAATTACCCAGTAGTATTTTCGCCCGTCTCAGTTTAGGGAGTTCATTCCAGTTTTTAAATCTGTTTGCCTCCTCTTCTTGTTTAATTTTGGTTTTGATGACATTTTCTCCTATGCCGCAATAGGGTTCAGGCCCTGTTGGAGGAGTTGAAGTGCCTATTTTTGCTAGGGAATCTGCCTTTTCGTTTCTATGAACACCAATGTGACCAGGTACCCAGTAAAGTTTGACCCTGTTCTTGTTACCAAGTTCATTTAGCCTGCTTATGCACTCCCACATCAACTTAGCGCTGATGGTGTATGAGCTTAGTGCCTTGAGTGCTGCTTGACTATGTGACATAATGGCAATGTTCTTCATACGATAATTCTTTTCGAGATTACGAACCACGCATTTCCCTATGGCGTTTACTTCCGCTTGGAAGATGCTGGTGGACTGCCCCATCGGTATGGAAAGGTTGGTTTTTGACCCAAAGATTCCTGCACCAGTCCCTTCGCTTGTTCTCGGTCCATCATTGTACCATTTGATGGTATTTGTTTCGAGTGTGTAGTTTGTTTCCTCTCCTACCCAGTCTTTCTTGTTACTAAGCTGTGTGAGAAAGTTTTTCTCGAAATGTCAATAAGGTTTGTTAATGTGGGCCTGTCAATTAAGTCCCTTTCTCTGAGACCAATATGAGGAAGTAAGAACAAATATAATGGGTGATTTTTTTGCTATCTTCATTTTGGCAACACTGCATTTGACAGCTCACGTACGATTCGTGTTTTGTGTCATTGTCAAACATCTTCAGTTTGGTCTATAATTTAACCATGAATCGTCTTACAAACGAACAACGCTTGCAAATTACTGAATTTTATTATCACTCGTGACATATCTCTGATTTAAAAATAAAATGAAGTATATTGAACTCTTAAAAAAAACTACAACAAATTCATCTATACAATACCAAATACCAGACAAAAAAAAATAGCAGATTTCATAAATTACAAATAAAAAACATATTTAATAACAAAATTTCAACATAATTAAAAGAAGATATCCGGTATTGGTCGAGTAACCCTTATTTTTAATCAGCGGAACGCCGCACAGTGGTGCTTTTGCGGAAATAAATACAAAAAATGGAATTTGGAATATGGATTTGTTTTATTTATTTTTTCATAGATATATAACTGTTCCATGTTTTTCCCAAATTTGGGAAATTTTTATCGAGAGATATGCGAGATACAGCGGTCTAAAGTTACCCCATCTTTAAGCTTTGAAATGTTGTAATTTCTTGCATAAATTGTTTTTCATGAAGATTCGCATTTTAATAATTGTTTGTAAAAACAATCTTTAATAAATAATATGCTATTGAGCTTTCAAAATAAAAAAAAATTAAAAAAATACATTTTTTTTCGTCTTTTGGTTGGGACTGAGTAACCTAAAATTAATATTTTAATGTTCTTTCCTTAGATCCACAGTTTTAGCTACTTTAAGCTACGTCTAGTGGCTACTATTTTTGGAAAGCTACGATATTCAAGTAACTATTCTCGAAAGAATTGTATCGGTCCTGATCCGATTTTGAAGGCAGGGTACAAATTTGTTTCACTGAATCCGATTAAAAAAACACGGTTTCGATTTTGGTCATGTTACAAAACTTGTAATTTCATGGCCAATAATGGTTGGAAAGAATGCAACCAAGATTTTATTTTTGTTAAAAATATATATCTTTCATTAAAATATAAAATAAAATTAATCCTTTGACAGATATCTTATATAATTCAATTTTAAGCTGAATAATTTTTCTTGCTTCAAGTTTTTTTCCAAATTCAAACTTATTTTTTTTTCGAAATATGTGGTGAGCTTAATTGTTTTATGATGTTATTAGAATAAACTAATAGTACTTTAAAAAATGTGTACTTTAATATTTTAATCCAACATTTTAGAGACAGGTAATAAATAAAAAAGTAAATTTATTTGTGGGTTCTTACCTGCATACAAGTTTTTGTCTCCAAACATAAAACAAACAATTCGTAGGAATTTTATTGCTTTCTATTGCTTTTTATGATCGTGAAAAGATTTTGAAGGGTGTTCGACAATATTTTATAACCAATGTTCTGAAAACTTTTTCAGAATTAGTACGGTTTTAAAAAAATGATAAATGGAAAAGAATATTGTTGGGACCAAAAAATCTTGTTATCCGAAGAAAACGAGACATCTGCTAGAGTAAGGCTGCAATATTTGCTGGATAATACTGCTAGCCCACTTTTGAAAATAATTCCTAGTGATGAACTTTAACAATTAAAAGACCAAACTACTGGAGAAAACAATATTACATGGATTAATTCCCGTCCGTCTTCAACGAGATATTGCAGAGCTCTAAAATTTGAATATAAGAAGGAAACACTTGACATCATACGAGAAGAGAAAAACCGTGTGGGAAATGAAATTCAAGAACTGGAAGAGAGCTCAATCACTGTTGGAATGCATGTTGTCAAAGTTAAACACCTTCTTTATTTTACTATGATAGATGGAAAAGTAGCTCAAGTTGTGACAAATACTACTTCAGCGAGCAATTGCATTATTTGTGGAGCTAAGCCTTCAGAGATGAATGACTTATCCAAGTTGCAATCTAAGATCCTGAACGAAGAAGCTCTTGTTCTAGGAATGTCATCACTGCATGCGCGGATTCGATTTATGGAGTACATATTGCACCTGGGATATAACTTAAGCTTTAAAGCGTGGAGAACTAATGATACTACTGGTGCTATCAAGGAAGAGGAAAAAAACGAATTCAAGCAGAATTTGTATCAAAGGTTGGAATAAAAGTTGAAGTTATAAATCAAGGAACTGAAACAACGAATGATGGCAATACTTGACGAAGATTTTTCGGAAATCCAAATGTGGCTGCAGATATCACCAAAATAGACATTAGACTGATAACTAGACTCGCAGTCATATTGAAAGTTATTTGCACCAATTTTTCAATCGATACCCAAAAATTCAAAACTTATATTGAAGAGACAGCTAAGCTCGCGATATCGTTATACCCTTGGTATCACATGCCCGCAACTGTTCACAAAATTTTTCTACACGGAGCAGAAGTAATAGAAAGTGCATCCTTGCCAGTTGGATCACTTTCAGAAGAGGCCCAAGAATGCAGGAATAAGGACTACAAGCACTATAGGACCCACCACTCCAGGAAGTTTTCTCGGTTATCAACGAATGAGGATATATTCCATATGATCCTGATATCATCGGATCCATTTATAACCCAATTAAGACCTGAACCAAAGAAAAACCATCTTCTTTTGAGTGAAGAAGCTCTTGAATTAATTAAATACCTTGTTAATATTATTGATTATGTGTACTCATTTATTTATTTCTTATATTTGGTATATGCTTGTGTTATTATGTATGTATTTGATTATTTAGCTCAAAAACAAAAACACAGAAAAAGAAATAAAAAAAAATTGTTTCGATATACGGTGATCCACAAAAGTCTGCGTACAAGGAAGATATTTTTAGAAAATTGCTGTTATTCACAAATGTAAAGTGAACTATTTCAAAAAAGGTATTTTTCACTTTTACAACGTTTTTATGTTCAGCTAAAAAAAATCAAAAAAAAAAAATATTCGTATCAAAAAAAAATTAATAAAAATAAAATAAACCTCAGAAATTCTTCCACAAAAGTCTGCGTACAGGTGAATATTTCTTGCATTACACACTGTTTAAGTATAGGTAAATTTGTTTTTGCATAATATGATTGATTGTTTATTTTTGATCGTTCTAAACGCGTATTTCAAATAATTGTCTTTGGTTTTTTTTTTTTAAAGCAAAAAATGGCAAATAAAGAGTTGCGTTTAAGTGAACGGCAGTTGATTATTAATCTTTACGTTAAACAAAAAAGTCGTATGTTGAAATATCAAAAATAACCTCAAGAGCTCGGTCAACGATACAGAGAATGGTAGATTGCCTTAGAAACGCAGGACAGATTAAATCGAAGACAAGTTCCGGGTGACCTTCGAAGCTCTCCGAAAGGGATAAGCGTGTGATCAAGCGAATGGTGGAGCAAGATCACTTTATAACGGCTAAGACGATAATCACACGGCTCGAAATATATAACAACAATACAGTGCATCCAGAAACGGTAAGAAGAGCTATTGTTAGAGAGGGGTTTGAGTCACGCACACCCAGAAAAAAACCATTGATCAGTAAAATAAACAGAAAGAAACGGCTAGCATTTGCAAAAGAGTATGTTAACAAGCCTCCAGACTTCTGGCGTAAGGTCATATTCTCCGACGAATCAAAATACAACATTTTTGGTTCTGACGGTCGTTTGAGGGTGTGGCGACGACCGAACGGTGCTCTTAATCCCAGATGCACAATTAAGACTGTCAAGCACGGTGGTGGAGGTGTTATGGTTTGGGGCTGTATGGCGTCTTCAGGAGTCGGTAAGCTGGAAGTAATAGAGGGAACAATAGATCAATATGTACCAATTGATATCCTCAAAAGAAATTTAAAAACAAGTGCTGAAATTCTGGGTATATCCAATGACTATTACTTCCAGCAAGATAATGACCCCAAATATACCGCTCATAATAGGCGCATATGGCTGGCATATAACACTCCGCACCTGCTATGAGCCCCACCACAGAGTCCAGATATTAAACCTATCGAGCACTACTGGGATGATTTTGGAAAAAAGATCCGAACCCACGATATCCGCAAAAAAGAGCAGTTAAAAGAAGCCTTGTTGCTTGAATGGAGTAAGATCAATAGTTCTTATACAGAAAAACTGGTAGGGTCAATGCAAAACCGTTTTAAAGAAGTTATAAGGCTTAATGGGTATCCGACCAAATATTAACAGCGAAAATAATAAAAAAAAATAATTATTTGTCTATATTAACTAACTTTTTTCAATTTCTGTTACAGCTGTACGCAAACTTTTGTGTAGGAATTTCAGAGGTTTATTTTGTTGTTATTAATTTCTTCTTGCTATGAATAATTGTTTTAATTTTTTTTGTTGAAAATAAAAACCTATCCTTCTTTCTCTTCCTTAACTTCACGCCCGCGCTGTGTTCAAACATTCAGGGTAATCATAATCCCTTGAGCGCGTGTAAATTATAAAAAAAAAAAAAAAAAATATTTTTTTTTGAAACAAATCACTTTAAATTTGTGAATAACAGCAGTTTTTAAAAATATTTCTTCCTTGTACGCAGACTTTTGTGGATCACTGTAAGTCAATAAACCCTGTAAATCCGAAAAATGTTAATAACTTTTCTCTCTCTCTCTTTTAACCAAATTTTGTCAAAATGTTTGTAATCCCAGTCCAAACATGTGTTTCATTTCATTTAATTCCGTTACATGGTTCAGATTTTACGGATTTTTTTCCAAGTCTTAATTGGGTTATAAACGGATCGGATGATATCAGGATCATATGGAATATATCCTCATTCGTTGATAACCGGGAAAACTTCCTGGAGTGGTGGGTTCTATAGTACTTGTAGTCCTTATTCCTGCATTCTTGGGCCTCTTCTGAAAGTGATCCAACTGGCAAGGATGCACTTTCTATTACTTCCGTGTAGCTAAATTTTGTGAACAGTTGCGGGCATGTGATACCAAGGGTATAACGATACTGCGAGCTTAGCTGTCTCTTCACTATAAGTTTTGAATTTTTGGTTATCGATTAAAAAATTGCTGCAAATAACTTCCAATATGACTGCGAGTCTAGTTATCAGTCTAATGTCTATTTTGGTGATATCTGCAGCCACATTTGGATTTCCGAAAAATCTTCGTCAAGTATTGCCATCATTCGTTGTTCCAGATCCTTGCTTTATAACTTCAACTTTTATTCCAACCTTTGATACAAATTCTGCTTGAATTCGTTTTTTCCTCTTCCTTGATAGCACCAGTAGTATCATTAGTTATCCACGCTTTAAAGTTTAAGTTATATTCCAGGTGGAATATGTACTCCATAAATCGAATCCGTGCATGCAGGGATGACATTCCTAGAACAAGAGCTTCTTCGTTCAGGATCTTAGATTGCAACTTGGATAAGTCATTCATCTCTGAAGGCTTAGCTCCACAAATAATGCAATTGCTCGCTGAAGTAGTATTTGTCACAGCTTGAGCTACTTTTCCATCTATCATAGTAAAATAAAGAAGGTGTTTAACTTTGACAACATGCATTCCAACAGTGATTGAGCTCTCTTCCAGTTCTTGAATTTCATTTCCCACACGGTTTTTCTCTTCTCGTATGATGTCAAGTATTTCCTTCTTATATTCAAATTTTAGAGCTCTGCAATATCTCGTTGAAGACGGACGGGAATTAATCCATGTAATATTGTTTTCTCCAGTAGTTTGGTCTTTTAATTGTTAAAGTTCATCACTAGGAATTATTTTCAAAAGTGGGCTAGCAGTATTATCCAGCAAATATTGCAGCCTTACTCTAGCAGATGTCTCGTTTTCTTCGGATAACAAGATTTTTTGGTCCCAACAATATTCTTTTCCATTTATCATTTTTTTAAGACCGTACTAATTCTGAAAAAGTTTTCAGAACATTGGTTATAAAATATTTGTCGAACACCCTTCAAAATCTTTTCACGATCATAAAAAGCAATAGAAAGCAATAAAATTCATACTAATTGTTTGTTTTATGTTTGGAGATAAAAACTCGTATGCAGGTAAGAACCCACAAATAAATTTACTTTTTGATTTATTACCTGTCTCTAAAATGTTCGGATTAAAATATTAAAGTACACATTTTTTAAAGTACTATTAGTTCATTCTAATAACATCATAAAACAATTCAGCTCACCACATATTTCGAAAAAAAAAAATAAGTTTGAATTTGGAAAAAAACTTGAGGCAAGAAAATTTATTCAGCTTAAAATTGAATTATATAAGATTATGTCAAAGGATTAATTTTATTTTATATTTTAATGGAAGATATACGAGTATGATAGATGGAAGTGTTAAATAAATTAACTCATACAAAATCAACATTATCATGTCCAATTTGCAGTAGGACAAAAACAAATTATAGCAAAAGAAGTAGATGAAACCATTGGCAATAAGGAAGCCAAAAAAAGAAGAAAAACACATATACAAATGGAATTTAGTGAGCAACTCGACTTAATTATGGTATTGATACATCAAAACAAGGGACTTAAAAAATCATTTGTAACGGCAACGATGACGAAGAATGCAACCATATTTATAACTTTGAAAACAGATTGGCAGGACATAAATCCAACTTAACAAGCTACTAATCCCACAGGACAGCACTGGCATCACATTACACACCACTCAATCACTCCCAATTTTGATAAAATCCAAATACAGTCGACTCCATCTAAGTCGAACTTTCACGGGATATCAAAACTAGTTCGAGTTAGAGGGAGCTTTAGAAAAAATCGAGTCAGAGAGTTTTTTTTAAGGATTTATTGAATTAAATAACAAATAAAATAAATCAAATAAATAAAGCTAAGCTTCTTGCTTTTATCGCTCATATGTATTATAACAAAATATTTCTTTAACTTAATTGTTTTAAAAAAATTCTAACTGTAATTTGTAATGTATTGCAATGGGAATCTCACCGCCACGTTCCCCTTTTCTTTTCCAATACACAGACCCACAATGATTTAAGAGAACTTCAGTGATATAGTTTTACTGCTTTCAAATAAAGCACAAAATGTTTGGAAGTTTGCATAGAATCCAACCAACAAATGCTTTTTTTATTGCCTTGCAATTTTTTTATGAATATCTTTTTAGGAAGAGATTTTTGTGTTTGATAATATTGGAAATTGCAGGTAAAGCAGTGCAGCACACTGACATGACGATGACGGTGCAGGCAATGCAACAGAGAATCAAAGTGTTCGAGTGTGTGCTTGATGTTTTCATAAGAATTACAAACAATAACGAGTTGCGGTTTGAGAGATTTTTTTTGATTTTTTTTTGTCGGCAAAAGAAAAAAAAAATCGACTTAGTGGAAAAGAAAATAGGTCAATAATCTAGAGAATGTGTTCGAGTTAGAGGGAACTTCGACTTAGAGGGAGTTCGACTTAGAGGATAGTTTCTGTATGGAAAATTGAGGGGAATGTAAAAGTACGACTAAAAAGTTCGAGTTAGAGGGAACTTCGACTTAGAGGGAGTTCGACTTAGATAGAGTCGACTGTACTTCAAGAGAAGAACATCAAACAAAAGAATACTAATGGAAGCTCTACATATCGCCAACGCTGAAAATACTAGAACCTAAAAACTGAAATGGAGAATGTCAGCCCGCAATACAAACACCTATTAGAGGGGAAGGGAATAAAAAGTTTCGAATTATGTATTATCTATTGCCATTGTGTTTTAAATTATTAAAACAGTGCCGGGTAAACTATTCCATAATCGTGCTGTGCGACTAAGAAAAACAGATCTCTGTATTTCACAATACGACCAAAATTAAGGTGTGTTCTATTCATTGCTGCATAGCCAGCGCAGCATTCAAGTGCGAATAAAACGATCAAACTCGCTGCATATGTAAATTTTAATTTATACATATTTCAATGTTGGCCATTATTACAAAAAATATCAAAATCTGATGTCAAAACATGTACACACAGTCACAAAAGTAAGTATACAGCAGGAAACAAAATGTTAAGCACATTTGGCGTATATTTTTAAGAAAATTTTATTCTCTTTTCGTAAAATCAATTATCAAAACATTTTTTTTTTAAATGGCTTAGATATCAACTTAAAACTAAAACTCTCAGAATTTTGGTTACAAAAGTAAGTATACACTAATAGAAATTACAACATTTTTAACTTAATATTATAATTTAGTAACTTGTTGGGTAATCTTTTGATTTAATTACGGCGTTTATTCTCGATGGCATCGACGAAACAAGTTTTTGGGTAACACTTAGGGTTATTTTGTTCCATTCTTTTTGAAGGATTCTTTTAATCTCTACTTTTGATTTTATCTCATGTTTGCGTATTTGACGTTCCAGATGATCCCATAAATGCTCAATAACATTTAAATCTGGCGATTGAGGAGTTGTTTTGACTTGTCTTCGCACATTATATAGCAGCCATTCTCACGATTTGCGAGGTATGTTTGTGGTCATTATCTTGTTGAAAGATGAATGACCTCTCACAGCCGAGTTTTTGTGCACTTTGATGAAGATTATTTTTTAAGATGTCGAGGTAACTAAAACGATCTATCGTACTCTCAATAAAAACCAGATTACCCACTCTAAACCATAACCGAAGCACCACCATGTTTAACAGTTCCAGTCAGGTGGTTAGGATCTAACGCCGTATTAGGTTTTCTTCACACTTTTGCACGTCCATCAGAGCCATGGATATTGAATTTCAGAAAATATAACGGTATTTAGAAAGCCAAATCGGTCTGAATATGACTTCTGGCAAATTCAATCCGCTTTTGGCGATTGACCTTGCTAATAAATGGTTTTTTCCTAATAGCACAGCCTTATACCCGACTTCGTGAAGGATGCGACGTATGGTTTGGGTACAGCATGACTTACCTGTCTCTTCTTCTATCTCGTCCTGCAGTTTTGGTGCGCTCATTTTCGCATTTTTCTTTACTTTGCGAATTATTAGTCGCTTCTCACGTTTAGAGAACGTTCGCGGGCGGCTACTGCGAGCCGTGTTCGTAACTGTTCCACATTGTTTCTGCTATTCCAATATTTTTTGGACGGTTGCTGGGCTCCTATCAACAAGTACATCTACTTTCCGAATCCACTTTCCTTCACTTGAGTACTTAACTATTAATTTTTGTAAGTCCAAGGAGAGCTCTTTTCCACGTGGTGCCATTTCTAATTTTAAAAGGAATAATTTGAACTAAAATAGGCTAGTCTAGTAGCTTTGCCTTACCTTTTTAATAAAAAAAAACAAAAAATCGACTCAAAAGTTTTTATTGATGCAACATCACATAAGAAAAACTGTCTATACTAACTTTTGAAACCTATTTTTTTCAATCGTGATTAAAAATAATGAGATAGCAAAGAAGTGGATACAAATTGTACCGTTATTTTGCTTAACAGCAGTAATGTGTATGATAAGACACTTATGCCATATGCAGATAATAGATATGGATTTGATATTAACGGTATTTATTCGTCTATTTACGTATTAGCTTGGTTGTATACTTACTTTTGTGACTGTGTGTATGTATGTATATATGTTTAATTCTAAAATTTAAAGCATAGCGCCATTTTCATTTCAATAATTTAAAGTTCTATCACCAGCACAACTGTCATTTTTTTTTACTGACTTCTTCTTCGCCAGCAGTCAAATTGTTGTTGTTTGTCGAGAGAAATTTTGCTGCGTTAGCTATGTAGCAGTGAATAAAACACACCTTTAGGCTCGAGGGTAAACTGATGAAAATTCCCAGCGAAACGGGTATCACGTGTGAACTGATTGTGGGGAGGAATGTACCTGGCTACTTCGAGTGAACATTGCCTGTGAAAGAAGCTATAAAATAAGGAAGTCATACGTCTTATAAATTGTAGCAAGATCAGAGGGGTGAAGAATTTCTTATATTGATATCGAAATCCTAAGCATTTAGCAGCCTTTAGCAGGCTCAAAGAAAAATTTCTAACACTGATATCGAAATTGGTCACTGAAATAGTTTATAAGATATGTCGATAAAAAATAAATTAAAAGCATACAGTTTTAAAACCAGCTGAAAACATCAAAAATTTGGATCCTAAACTTTATGCATCCACTGCTGTTGAAAATTGTACCACACTCTGTGAACAATTAATTAACCACAGGTTTTTTTTATCGGAAATTTTAGCACTGCTCTTAAAGTTTAATTTTAATTCCCTTTCTGTTAACCCTGCAGTCGTCGCGAACCAAAAAGTTACACCAGTCGTCGCGCGGATTACATACATATGTAATCCATTTTAAAATTAGAATAAAACGAGTATGCTTTAATTTTTTGAAATTTATTTTCCTGGAATATGTAATTACATATTATTTAAAGTTAAAAAATATAAATTATTACTTCTCTTAATACAAAAAAAAATTAAAAATTTCAGCTTTCTTGGAAATTGGTTTCTAAGCATGATGAACATATGTATGTATGTTTGCAGTTGGAATGGTCAGAACAGATACTTTTTTGACAACCGGTACAAAAACAATTTGACAAAAATACTTACACCAGTCGTCGCGCGGATTACAAAAGTAATCCATTCAACTTCGCAAAGCTATCCTGACACAACCACACACGCCCGGGACTCGCGATTCACGGAGCGTACGTGCAAACTATTTAACTGTAAGTACTAAAAGTACTACTAGTTTTTCGGCAATTCTCAATTTTGCATTAGTGGATTACAATAGTAATCCGCGCGATGACTGCAGGGTGAATTCCTTTTTATAAAAAAATCAGACTTCAGCCATTGATTTCGGAGTCACTTTGTGAAACAAATTTCTTAAAAATCACTATTTTTGTAGCCTTGGAAATTTTCTTTAAGAAGAAAAATCTATGCGTTCAAAAGTTAAGAAAGATGTCTTTTTAGACTACTGTGGGCGTCGGCCGAACCTCTTACCTTCTTCCTTATTATGGCTGCTGAATGGTAGTGTTTTGAAATACCATCGTACTTTTCGAAAACTTTTTAGGCGAAATGTGCAGCCTGCAGCCAGGACGCATACACTTCTTGGTTGCCATAAAAGCCATAAAACTCTGGCAGTGATTTTATTATATCGAGAGGTTAGTCGCATTTCTTATAGTCCACTATTTTGCTCCAAACGTTTTAAGCAGTTGGTTAAATTCACTGTCACCATATTGCATTTCCTGTAAAATAAGAAGACTGCAAATCTTGTGGATTTGTGATATATAGTTGGCAAACAAAAATAAATTAATAACCTTTTTAATTACACCTTTAATGACACTGGTTGGCAAATAAAATAAAATTTTGCTGGATAAATAACACTTGCACTTGAATTTCTACAAAATTGTTAAGCGTGTACATATTTTTTTCTTACATATCAATGAATTAATGATCAATAATCATTTACACGACTGTATAATATGGTATTATTTTATTTAATAATTTTTTATTATGCTTTATCTTCTGGAGACTGTTTTTCTTTTTTTTTTTCTTTCCTATGTCGGTGACTGAAGTAGCCTACCTTAGCATAGGATGTTGATGTCGACGACGCACGTGGGAATGGAAGTAGCGATGACACGATTTAGCAAATCGTGTTAACTTGTACAAGAAGATGCACCGTAAATAAATATTAAATTCATAAAAAATAAAATGCACGGCTGGGTCGCATGAACTTGCTCCTATGTAATAGACTAGGAATTTTAAATACGAATGTTATTAGAGAAAACTGTTGATAAGGATAAAATCAATTTTTAAAAATTTTTTAGTAGTAAGAGACAAAAACAGAATGCTATCCAAATATGAAATTATGCAAGAACAAAAATTATAAGTCGTTGTAGTGGTTTCTTAAAAAAAAGCTTTTATACACAAACTTTTTAAAAGCTTTTTAAGAAAAAAATTTGGTACGCCAATTTAAAGTTTTTATTATTGTTCGAATAAAAATTAAATTTACAAACAAAAATATTGAGCCGTTTCTGAGATATCAAATTTTCAAAAAAAGAAAAAATAGATTTTTTTTTTTCAAAAATTCAAAAAATGTTTATTTTAAAGTTTTGAAATGCAATGTTTTAGAAGCTTCTCTATAAAAAATTTCATTAAGATCCGTTATGTGGATAATGAGAAATTCAAAATTCGAAAAAATGGTTCTATGGTAGGTACAAGCTGTAATATCTTAATTTCAAAATTTTTTTTTATTAAATTAAAGATCGTAAAAATTAATTGAAAGAAAAAAAAATATCAAAATTCTAGGCACCGTTTTCGAGAAAAATACGATTTTTGAAAACCATTTTTTTTTAATTTTTTTAGCATTTGTATGGTAGGTACCTTTATTTTTAGGTAAAATAATTTTTTTTTCTCACATCTTGAGAAACTTTTATTTATCAAGTTTAAAAAAAATATAGCATGGGGTTTTCGAAATATTGAGTTTTGAAAAAAAAAAAATGTTAAAGCTTTTTTTAAAAATCCAAAAATTTTTTTTTTGAAAATTTGAGTACACAATTCTATTTATGTTTTTGAGGAGCTTTAGCAAAAAAAAAAATATCAAATTCGGTTGTACTGTTTTTGAGAAAATCAAAAACAAATAAAATGGTTCCATGGGGGGTACCCTCAATAACCATTTTTCGGAAATTTTTTTTCAACCAATACCTAGCTTAAATTAAATGAAATTTTTTTGTATTTTTATTTTTAAAATCTGTCGAACAGTTTTTGAGAAAAAAAAAAGTTTATAAAATTTCAAAAAAAAAAAAAAAAATCGTATGGCAGGTACCGTTATTTTTGTTCTTAAAAAATCAAATCAAAAAACATACGGGGGGTAAATTAAAACCCATATCTACCAAGTTTGAAGAAAATCGGCCGAGCCGTTTAGATGCAATCGAACGGACAGACAGAATTGCGAGACCCACTTTTTTGGTCTTCGCTATGTCAACTTTGATCAAAATCTCGAATTCTATTTTTTTTCCGAATGGATAACTTGCCTTATAGTACCTATAAGTCGCAAGTAAAAAGAATAAAGAGTCCATCCCCAAATCGAAGCTGAAATAATTTTTTTTATTATCTGTTATAATATATATACGGAAAACACAGTTATCTTCAGTTAAAAACAATATAACTTTGTTTTAGAATTGATATTCTTTTGATTTTATTGGATTTAGCATTAAAATCATTTGCCATATCATATCCATGTACTTTAAAGTGTTACCCAAGATTAAACCTTGCGGGCTCCTGTGGAAGTGTTGAAATAAAAAAAATTGCTGAGGCAATCAGTAGTCATAAAGCATAATAAGAATAAGGTAAGCATAAAGGTGCAATTGTGTAAATTAACTTATTTTTATTTATGGTAGCTTTAACATTTTCAAAAAAGCAATACAAACAATTTACATGTCAAATGGAACAACTACTGATTTCCTGTTCGATAACAGTGGGTGATCAAATTATTACGGCCACTTGAAAAAATGACACATTTTCAGGATTAAGTGCATGAAAATGCATAAAATGACCTTATTAATATATGTATTTGTTTAAAAATGCATTTGTGAGTAATAAGCTTTAAATAAAATAAAAGTTGGTATCAATAAACAATGTTTATTTTGGCAGTAGCCATCTTTTTAAATGGTTACCTCATTGTTTTAAAAGTTGTTTTTTTTTTTTTTTTTATTTCTTGAGATTTTTAACGTGTTTTTCGTAAATTATCATTTGGTACTTTGCCGGAATTTGCAAAATTTGGACGAAAAAAATTACTACTGTATGTTGATTGGAAAAAGGTTTTACATGTACTTTTCCCGACGTTTCGACAGGGATTGCTTTCTTCGTCAGGGGAACTTTTTTATTACATACAAAATAATATAAATATTTTATTACACATTTTATACAACAAAATTAAACATTAAAAGTAAAACTTAAACTTTAAGAATATAATTTAAAAAAATAGACTACATTATTTGTGCAACAATTGATTATAACACTTCTGATAAAGAAGTTAGAAAGAAAACATAGAGAGATAGTAGGGGGAAGTAGTTGACTATGTGACTAGCGAGCAGTATACCGCTGAAATGTTTTGTGTGTCCTGTTTCCGATTCATGTTTGTTTTGTTGTTCAATATATGAAGTGTTTCGAGGGTATAACGCTTCGAAGTATGTTTTTATGTGCATTTATCTTTGTCGTGTTTAACCTTTAACTTGGTAAAAAGGTGTCTCAATGTATGGTTGGATTTAAACACCAACCGAATATCTTTAACTTTTTTGTTAACAATTTCTTTGAAATTCTCTGTTAAGTTTGGAACATATCGATACCTTCCCGTAAGAATGTTTTTTCGAAAATGACTTTGATATGGAACTATACTAAAAGTTAAGCGCCACATTTTGGCCTTGGTTTCACTGTCCTATCATGTATGCAAAAAAACTAGAGAGAAAAAAAAATTGTAGCAATCGCCAAGTTTTCTCACTGGAATAATGTTGCTCCCTAAAATTTGTATTATCCGCCAGTAAAATTATGCTAAGCGACATTTTTAAAAATCTTATTGTCTTAAGCAACCAAACGTCTTTGCTTTTAAATATTTTTCTATCAAGTAGGCTACTACTTTTTCCGCATTTATTTTGTTTTTTTTGTTGTCATCGTAATCCTGAAGTGTCCTTTTTGAATTTTCGTTTTGAAATCAATGTTATGTCACTTTTTATATATGTAGATTTTTATTTATTTTATTGTTAATGAGTGTTTTAGCGAGAATTAAAGGCAAAATTCGATGTGGACTGTATCACAATTTATTAACGAATGAACTTAAAAACTAACAGAAAGTAATTAGCTATGAGAAGGTAATAAAGCAAAAAAGAATCCAGTTAAGGATAGAACCGTTGTTTTGTGTAGCGTGATGCGCTTCTATGTACAACAAAAGAGCATTGTATATAATAATTAGTGTTGCTGTCTTGTTATTGTAGTGAGAAAATTATTAATCGAAAAAGTAGTGATAAATTTAGTACTGGGTAATAGATAACAAAAATAGTAATGATTATAATCTTGAACATTCCGCCAGCCTTGAACAACATTCAATCATTTAGTGGTAGTACGCTTATCTTCGTCACAGGCCTCTTGAATACATTCGATTTTGTACGAACGGTAACTACTCGTACTAAACCATCGCCACCAGCATGGGTTGCAGTCACCTTACCTATCTTCCAGTAAACAGGGGGAAGATTTTCGTCTTTTAATAGAACGATTTCGCCATTGTTAACATTAGGTTTTTCTTTATTCCATTTTTGCCTTATTATAGAGATGAAATATACTCAGATGACCATTTAGACCAAAATCCTTGGGTAAGCTGCTGTACCAATTTCCATCGGGCGTCCTGCCAAGAAATGACCAGGAGTCAAGTAGCTGATGTCATCGGAGTCAGATAGTGCACAGAGCGGTCGAGAGTTGAGAATTGCTTCAATTTGTGCTAAAATTGTTGTCATCTCTTCGAAGTTGAGTGTATTTTGGCCGATAACTCTTCTCAGATGGTGCTTGACTTGTTTGACTCCAGCTTCCCAAGCACCGCCAAAGTGAGGAGCACCAGGGGGAATGAAATGCCATTGAATACCTTTAGAAGATAAAAAATTAGATATTTAGATATGATTATTATGAGCGGCAAAGACTCGATGCATTTCACCGAGTTGTCGAGCAGCGCCTACAAAATTTGTGCCATTATCACTCCAGATATGAGCACACAGATCTCGTCTAGCTACATATCGTTTGAGAGCAGCTAAAAAGCAATCTGTACTGACTGAGATCACTTACAAGTTATAAGTGTAAAGCTTTTGTAGTAAGGCAGATAAAAAGAGCAATGTACGATTTAAAACTATAGGAGCTCGCCTTCCATTATGTTGCCTTAGCAAAAAGGGTCCTACATAGTCGCAGCCGGTATCGTAGAATGGATATATACGATGAAGTCGATATTTTGGTATGTTACCCATAAGTTGGTTGCTAGTTTGTTGTGTCTGTAACAAGTTGAACAGTGATGAACAACAGATTTTGCCAAATCACGTAGGCCAATGATCCAATAACTTTGTCGAAGGGATGCCATCAAAGTTGTTACCCCAATGTGAAGTTATTCATATGACAGTCAGTCACAATTTTCCTGGAGAGGATATGACTTGGTGTTTACAGTCAAAATCAGCCTCGAGATTGCCAAAACTCCATTTGCATCGATATACGGAGCTAGTCTGCTAGCACAATCAGCAGGGTTATCTCTCGATGAAACATGTCGACACTTAGCTTGTGGGAGAGTGTCTAGTATGAAAGATGTTCTATTGCTCACAAAAATTTTCCATTTTCGGGGATGAGATGACAGCCAGGCCAAAACTATTTTCGAGTCCGTCCAGCAGTAGATTGAATAATCTTTGATTTTGATGGATGATTCCAAAGAATTAAACATTCCTGCAAGCAAGTGCGCTCCACATAATTCCAGCCTGGGAATAGAAACTTCCTTAATTGGGGCAACCTTAGTTTTTGCCATTACTATATTCACAGAAATAGAGCCATCTGACATTATTCTGCTACAATAGATCACAGCCGAATTAGCCGCCGATGATGCATCGCAAAAGCCATGGAATTCAACCTTATCTTCCTGTGAGAATAACATGCGTGGAATTTTAATTTGGTTTAGTAGATGAAGTTGTGTATGAAATTTATTTGATTCATCAATTATGTCATCCGGTAATCTGTCATCCCAACCGATCTTCAAAAGCCACAACCTTTGCATTATTATTTTTGCAATTATTATAGAAGGGGATACCCAGCCCAGGCGGTCAAAGATCTTTGATATTTCTGATAGCAATTTTCTTTTTGTGGTTAAATATCTACGTTCTTGAGATACATCATATAAAAAGCTGTCTGTTACAGGATTCCACGATATTCCGAGTAAACAGATATTGAATTCATTTAGAACTTCTACGGCAGAGTTTACTTTATGCTCTTGAGATAATCCTGAAGTATGTCTGGACAGTTAGAAGCCCAATTTCTCAACATGAAACCGCCAGCCATCAGCAAATTGTTTAGCTGAGAGGCAAGTTCTCTTGCTTCATTTATTGTATTTCCACCAGCCATACAATCATCGACATAAGAAATTTCTAAAAGTGCCTTAGACGCTAAGGGAAAATTTTGGCATTCATCTTAGCTGGTGAAGTGTTTTAATAGACAAGAAGGGGGCAGGTGAAGTTCCGTAAGTGACTGTAGTAAGTCGAAAATGCTGCATGGGCTTATTTGGTTAGTCACGCCACAAAATGCGTGGATAGTCACGATCGCATTCCTGAACTTTAATCATTCGAAACATTTGCTTTATGTCAGCAGAAAAGCAGTATTTAAAGCACCTGTAGCGTATTATAATTGTAGTTAAGTCCTGTTGTAGAGGTGGACCTGGTAACAAAATTTCATTAAGTGATATTCCGTTACTAGATTTGCATGAGCCATCAAAGACAACGCGAAGTAAGTAAGTAAGACTATTTTCCTTGAACACAGCGTGGTGTGGTAAATAATACAGCTTGGTATTTTCCCTATTTATTTCGTCATCAGAAACTAGTTCCATATGTACCAAGGCTAAGTATTCGGACATGAAGTTCTGATAGTCAGTTCTAAGACTTTCATTTCTAACAAATTTTCTCCATAGCGAGAAGTCTATTTTCAGCCGCAATATATGAGTTCCCTAGCGATTGACCATTACCTTTAAAGGGAAGTCTTACTGAATATTTGCCTATTTGACTACGATGTACGGTGTTTTTGTGCCAGCATGGGCAGAAGCAATAGAACTTGCGCTAGGTTTGTAAGTTACATGTAGAGAAGAGTGATGTCTATTGACATTTTTCACAAGAATGCTTAGATGTACATTTATTTGCTGTGTGTCTAGCTTTGAGACAGTTAAAGCTTAATCTTTTAGCATTAACGAATTCCCTTCGCTTTTTTGTGTCTAATGCTATGTACTTTGGACAGTATGGTGATGATTTAAAAATTTTGGACATGCATTTTCAATGGCAGACATGTAAGCACGTGTTGACTTGTATTTTATAGATCCTGTAGAAGAAACTGTCTTAGCGCTAGATATCGATGGCCCTATCTCTAAGGCATCACAACGTCAGTTGAAAAACTTGAGCAAATCTTCTATAGTCGGATAAGTCTTTTCTACTACATGCTCAGCCCATGTTTTATGGGTATCACTATCTACCTTTTTCAAAATTAATGCAATCAGCCATGGATCGCGAGTTTCTGCTTGCTGACCTAATGCTCTTAAACCTCGTATAACCTGATCAAAAGTATTGGCAGCTGAGCGCAGCATAGTTGCATTTGAAGAATCAATTCTTTTAATGTCAAAAAATGTTTTGATAATACAGTCAATCACTTGTGATGGCTTATCATATCGCTCTTTTAATTTTCCTAATGCTTCCTCATGATTCGTTTCTGTCACAGCTAGGTGTTAAACCATCTCCTCTGGTTTCCCTTTTAATAAACCCTTTAAATATTGAAATTTTTGAACCTTTCTAAGACGCTCATTTTTGTGGACAGTGGTGTCAAAAATATCTCAAAATGGTTTAAACTACACAATTGAAGTTGAGGCAGACGAACTTCTTGTGTATGTGCAGAGGAACTCTGACGTAGCGTTTGAAATTGTTCTGCTAATCGTCGAATAACCTCAGAGTCATTTGAGCCCACCGCAGTGCTGCTCAAGCGTTCTAAAAACGC
This sequence comes from Chrysotoxum bicinctum, assembly GCA_911387755.1. NCBI lineage: Eukaryota > Metazoa > Arthropoda > Insecta > Diptera > Syrphidae > Chrysotoxum > Chrysotoxum bicinctum. The sequence continues at coordinate 109,730,762 of OU426987.1, read as the reverse complement.
TGTTTGTTGGTCAACGAGCCTTTGAAATGCGTCAGCACCAACAACTGTTGAGCTGTGAAGTGGTTCTTGTTCTTCGTTAACAGGAGCAGCTTGATGCTCGGACACAGCTTTGAGTTTAAAATAACGATTCTCAAATTCACTCAATTCATTTTCCGTGTCGGGCAGAACCTCTCCTAACGCTATAATCTCATCGTCAATTTTGATGAATTCTTGAAATAAGCTTTCAATCTTTTCTGACCTGACCTTTATTTCAAGAAAAGATGTTTCGTTCGTAACTGTATTTAGAAAGTTTTCTAATGTAGTTGCGGTACCTTTACAACGTGCACGTTTAAGCCTTAGTGCTTCCATTATAATTTTCACAAAATATATAATAAAAGCTGTTACCTTACAGCTTGATATTATATATATACTTCTTTAGGTCGTTTGCCAAAGATGATGATTCTTTCCAATAGTGTTTTTCTCTTCAACGCCTTTTCTTCAAAAACAGCAGCTACAGGAACTGTACTCCCATGATCACCAACGCCCACAACAGCAAGAGGTTGCACAGCACACGACCAAATCAATAGTTATTTTTTTTTATTTCTTGCAGCAATGCTTTTCATATCTCTCTTGTACAGCTAGGTACTTTATTTTGCAGCAATGGGCACTCGATTCAATAAATTCATTTCTTAAGTCTTTATTTCGAAAATTTAATATCTTTATTTTTTGTGACCATTACAGTGTTTTAAGCGCCATTTAACATTGTATCAAGCGCCAATGTTTTGGCCACGAAAATGTACTAAGCGACAAAAATTTCGGTTTTGCAATGATGATCCCTCTCCAAATCTGTTTCTTCCAATAAAATACACACAAAAATAACTAAATGAGACAATTTTAAAAATGTCGCTTAATACATTCTTCGGGAAGTTATCCATATACAACACTTTTGAAAAAACAATCAGGATTGGGGCTGCGTTGTTGGTGGTGGTTTTTTTTGATTTTATTTTAACAACAAATTGCGAATGACCACAGAAGGATATCCATTACTGATTAGAATATTAGTAACTTTTTGACGATTAGCAGAGTTACATTTTTCGTCACTCAAAGTAAAAACTTTATTTATTAAGTTAGAAGCTGTATTCATTATAATGTGTTTGGCTTGATTAGAGCGGAAGTTGACAAGTCGTCTTGAAGCTGTATTTTTCTGATACCAATCAAACGAAAGATGGTATTCTTATCTGAAGATTTTGACATCGAGAAAAGCTAACGCATTATTATTTTCATTTTCGACAGTAAACTGTAATTTTGGGTTGAATCCGTTAAGGATGAGCAAAACATCATCAATTTTTCGTTTATCTAACACCGCGAATAAATCATCTACATATTTTGCGATGAAAGTAGGTTTTTCTTTAGAATCAGCAAAACATTCGTCCAACAGATAATCCATAACAAGGTCCGCAAGTGGGTTACCCATCGGCATTCCGAAAATTTGCTTAAAAATATCCTCTTTAAATTGTAGAAAATTGTTTTCTCTTATGCAAAAATCGAGAATTTCGAGAAACTTCTTCTGGTTAATCCCGGTGGTTTGTCTAATTACTTCCCATTTCTTTTTAACTATATTTGTTTATTTGGATGTTGGTAAAAAGCGATACCACATCAAAACAAATCAAAACATCATTCTCATTTAGTTTGACTTTTTTTTGCCTTTTCTACAAATTCCAGAGAATTTCTTATAGTGTAGCGTGATTTGTTTGTTACACTTTGTAAAATCTTACCAACAAATTTTGAGAGTGCATAGCAAGGTAATTTATTTCATTGATGATATGATAGGACACAGGCATATTTGGCTTGTGTGTTTTCGTCAAGCCATAGATGGAGGGAAGCTGCGCTGTGTATGTTGTCATCTTTGCTCTGTCTCTATCATCTATGTATGAAGTTGTTGTTGTTAAGCCACTTATTTATTTCTTATTTTCCGGTAAGTATTGCGGTCCGCCAACAGGTCGCACATTTTTTCCTTATATTCAATGGCACGGTGACGTTACCCTTGTCGGCCGATAGAATGATGATGTTCTTGTGCTGCTTAAGAAAAGAAATAGCTTGCTTTTTGATATTATATTATATTATATATATTATATAATATGTTGGTGACGTTGAAAAGAGTGCAACATATTACTATATTCTGCTCTGATCGATTCTTGATCTCTTTCGTTTTGTACGTTGCGTATGATTTCTTCTCCGTCAGCTATCAATTGAAACAGGGGAAAGGTTTTCTTATCAACGGGAAGTTAAAATTTTTTTCCCATCGATAGAAGCCATTTGATTTCAAGAGGAAAGTCAATGTTGGCTCTGTTGTCAAACCATTCTTCATGCATCACGATGTTAAATTGTTTCCAAAGAGATGATTTTAGATGGCCAATTTTTTCTTGAATAATTTTTTGTTTTTTATTATATGTGTCGCGAAAAATTTGTTTTTGTGTTGTTATGAATTGCTTCTATTCAAAATCCAATAGATTCTCTTTGATTTTTAGTTCGTGGAAGCGTAGTGAATTGTTGATGCGTTTAATTTTGTGGTGCATCTCATATATGTATGTACATATTTCTAGGTTAAGAACTTTTTGGTGAAATTTTAATTCTACAGGGTGGCGCACCAATTGTGCTACAATAAGAAATTCAAATAACTTTTTTTTTAATCGATGTATTTCATTTTTTTTTTTTTATTGGTTAGAAAATTAAATTTTATTTTAAATAGTTAGTTGTTTTTAAAGATTATTGACCGCAAATGACCTCCACGCTGTCCCACGCATATGCGGCACCTGGTCAAAAAATTATTCATTGCGGCCTGAAGAGTTGAAGTTGGGATCGCCTCAATAATTATTGTCGTTATGGACTGCTTTAGTTCAGTTAAATTCCTGGGCTTCGTTTTATACACCTCTTGCTTGACATAACCCCATAAAAAGAAGTCTGGTGCAGTCAGGTCAGGTGACCTTGGGGGCCAGCGAAGAGTAGAGTTCCTAGAAATTAATTTGTTTGCGAATTTTTTGTTTAGCTCCGCCATAACTGGTCTGGCTATATGTGCAGTTGCTCCATCTTGCTGAAACCAAACGTTGTTGAATGGTATACGTCTTCGGCGCAGTTCTGGGTAAAAAAACTCCTTCAACATCTTTAAATAACGGTCCCCATTGACAGTAACGGTTACACCGTTTTCTTCAAAGAAGTACGGCCCGACAATACACCTTGATGAAACAGCGCACCACACAGTGACTCGTTCTGGGTGCAGTTCCGTCTCATGGAGCATTTCTGGATTAGACTCATTCCATATACGGCAATTTTGCTTGTTTACATTGCCGTTAAGATCAAAATGGGCCTCATCAGACATGAACAAACAATTGATCAATGAGTTGTCTTCTTCGGCCATTGATATCATTTTTTGGCAAAATTCCAGGCGAACAGGCAAATCCTGAGGGTTTAACTTGCTAGTAATTTGGACTTTGTACGGAAACAAGTTTAAATCGTCATGAAGTATCCGTTGTAATGACCGTCTACTAATTCCAATTTGCCCCGATAAGTTTCGGGTCGAAACGCTCGGATTGGCCTGTATTGCAGATGCTACTGCTGCGATTGTATCCTGAACCCGAACATTGGCATCTCGATGGTACGGCCTTCGTGCGATGCTTCCAGATTCGGCAAACATGTTTACAAACCTCATAATGGTCCATCTACTCGGGGGATTACCGCCAAACTCCCGCCTAAATTCCCTTTGGACGGAAATGACGGACTTCAAAGCATGGTACCGTTGCACTATCCAAATTCTTTTCTCCGTATCCCAAGCATCCATTTTTATAAATCTAAATAGTAACCTACAAAATAAAAAAAAAAAATAAGCCGATTACTCACACAGAAAAAAAGTTATTACGTTTTATTTTTGTAGCACAATTGGTGCGCCACCCTGTATTTTGTCGTAGATGTGAAAGGATTCTTTGTTGGAAAGGAGTTGTTTAGTGTTGTTGGACGAATTTTTTCAAAAAGTTACTAATATTCTAATCAATAATGGATATCCTGCTGTGGTCATTCGCAATTTGTTGTTAAAATACAAACAAAATAAAACCTACCACCAACAACGCAACCCAAATCCTGATTGTTTTTTCAAAAGTGTTGTTTATGTTCCAAACTTAACTGAGAATTTCAAAGAAATTGTTAACAAAAAAGTTAAAGATATTCGGTTGGCGTTTAAATCCAACCATACATTGAGACACCTTTTTACCAAGTTAAAGGTTAAACCCGACAAAGATAAATGCACGGATGTTATATATTCCAAGGGTAAGGCTGGTGAATCTTGCCATTTATGCTATATTGGCACGACTAAACAATTTCTGCGTCAACGAATGTCAAATCACAGATCTGACATCAACACCAATAACCCTGTCAAAACAGCACTCGCTAATCATGCTATCGAATTTGGCCATTCTCCAGATTTTGAAGGTCTCAAAATTCTTCAAATTGAAAAACATACTTCGAAGTGTTATACCCTCGAAACACTTTATATATGGTATTGAACAACAAAAACAACATGAATCGGAAACAGGACACACAAAACATCTCAGCGGTATACTGCTCGCCAGTCACATAGACAACTACTTCCCGCTACTATCTCTATGTTTTCTTTCTTTCTTTTCTTTCTTTATCAGAAGTGTAATAATCAATTGTTGCAAAAATAATGTAGTTTATTTTTTTAAAGTATATTCTAAAAGTGTAAGTTTAACTTTTAATGTTTAATTTTGTTGTATAAAATGTGTAATATGGAAAAGTACATGTAACACACGTTGTTTCATTACTACAACTACTGTGACCAAAATAGCCGACGGAAAACCTTTTTCCAATCAACATACATTACATAAATACAAAATTGGTCAATAATTTAATTCCTTAAAAATTACTACTCCGAGATGAACGAAAGCAAAATTAAAGAAATATGCGTTTACGATAGAAAAATATACGTATAACCCTGACAAATTTGATGCAATAGTCTGGAATAGAGATTTCCGACATGATAGTCAGACGTCGCACAGTGGGGCAAAATGGCAAAAAGATGGCATTAGATCAACCAACAGGGCTAGGAACTTCAAATTTGGCACAAATCCTACTGATACCAATGTTAATACATGGTCAAAGTTTCTACTGGCCACGCCCATTTCTAGAGTTACCATCCCTACAAATTTCATTAGCTTACGAAATTTCTCAAAAACGGCTCAAACGATTTAAATAAAACTGCGTGTGTTGCATCCTTAGTAATTGTAATAAAACTACATTCATAAAAGAATTTAAAAAAAAATATAGGGTTACCATTTTGGAATATCTTTTGTTACTAGTTTTTTTTTGCTGAACTAAGTATCCTTTCTTAAATTCTTTTTGTTAACCAAAACAAACACAAACAGTTTTGTGTAGAAGAGTTTTCTGAAATGGCATTACACTCTTTTCTGGTGAATAGAAATTGTATTTGCACTTTCTCTTACAATACTAGGCTAATGGTCGGTAATTTATGTATTTACTCTTTGCTTTTCAGCTTTACGGATACTAATAAAAATTAAGCGAAGTGTAAGAAGACAAGTAATAAAAACAGCCGCATCTACCTGGTTCAATTCATAAAAGTCTTGCTTATTTGAATTGTGAGCAAAACTCCCATCAAAGCCCCATTTAGAGTACAAGCATACATCTTTCAATTCTTAGTAAATTAATCTCGTCTTTTTGGAGAAAAATTAAGCGTTTAACTGTTAAGTTTAGTAAACTTTGTAAATCTGTACTCAGAAGTTTCCGAAACACTTTAGGATCGGGATAGCAATTTTTTTATACTCCTGAACGATTTTATACGAAGGAAATACTTAAGAAGCTTGTGATCTGATAATTTCTATTGAAATTTAGATAAGCTTACTTCGAAAATTAACGCTAAAGCTTCTTCACCAGTCATTGAAGTAGGTTCAATGGACTCTCTTAAAGCTTTTTTGCATTTTTCGACTTTTCTAGGTTTTGGGTACTTTGTAAATTAGTTTTGCAGCTCGCGACTGCTCAGATGCTCTCTGCATTTCAGCTGCATATGTCAATTCAGAAAGAATTTATGTCTTTTTAAAGGGTACCCGAGTATTGAGTTCGCCCTAAAATTTCTTTCTTTAAAAATTCCATCTGGCTATTAAATCCTCGGCAGCTTGACTTCTTCATTATATTAAAAAGATCTTGCCTGGTTATTAATAGTATTTTGGATGTTTTTCGGCCTAAGAAGTGTCAAAAATACAATAATATTGACCAAAAATGTCTTTTTCTAGAAAGTGACGTCACCAAAAAAAATGTACCCAACACAGGGGAGCAAATTGTAGCAAGAAACTTTTACATATTCTGAAAGACGACAAAACACTTAACAAAATGACATATAAAACTTATTGGCGTTTTACGACTAACACAACTAAACGCCTAAGGATTTCAGAAAAATGCAAAAAGTAAGCAATTTTTTTTACTTTTTTTTACATTCAACTACGAATTAAAATAACAAGAATTTATAAAAAAAAAAAAAAAAAAAAAAAACACAAAAATGCACCTGAGCTTACTGATTCTATTGCAATTTAATTTAATTCATTACTTGCAATAAATAATAAACTGTGCACAATTTACTTAACCAATTCGAAATGGCAAAAAGAAGTCTGCGATCGACTCAAAATTTGGATTTACTCTCCATTTGAGACGATCTGCAGAAGATTACGTAATTCAAATAAACTTTCTCTCATTTATAATTCTCTATCATATTTTGAAAATAATTAGAACGGTTATTTAAGACAAAGCTCAACTTCATAATTTTATTATATGTCAGCTTTTTTACGTTTTGCCCCATTGTGCGTCGCCTATGGGATATGGGTTCTGGTTGCTGCCGTCCAGAAAAGAAGCTAATTCTCACAAAGGTGATGATGGGCAAACGTTTAAAATACAAAATACTAAAGTTTTTTTTTACTTTTGTTCACCTTTGCTTAGTTAAAACTTATTTTTATTCAGTTTATAAGATTTAAAAAAATAATAAAAAGTAAAAAATAGAAAAAAAATTTAAGTGCGTTTTTATACAAAAAAACTAAATTTTCTTCCACTGGCCGTAACTTCACTGTAACTAAGTTCTTCTAAGAATGTTCAGGTCTTAACTTTAATAAAAACTGTTACCGGCGCGAATTTTCGCTTTGATATCAATCACCCTTATTCCGATAGTCGTTTTGCTAAAACGCCAGTAAAACGACAAGGCTCTAGAAACGAAAACTGAAATTTTATTGAAACGATTATCGTTATAATGGTTAGAAAAGTGAAGAACATAGAGAACGCTGCCCTTTTCGTATTATTTAACACCAAAATGTGGTCTCTGGAGCCTTCTCGTTTTAAAGGCGTTTTATTAAAACGACTATCGGAATAAGGGTGAATATTTTGCTAATTTCAGTTTAGACGATCGGTTTATTTTTTAATTGATTTTTTTTATTTCACATTTTTTCATAAATGATATTTAACTAAATTGAAGTTTGTTAGTGATAGTAATCATTTTTTTTTGTTGTAGCAACGATAAGCTCCGATGTTACTTTTTTCTTATTCATGTGCGGGCACCAAAAAATAATCCTTCTGTTAAAGTTAAATGAATTTTGCAGAATTTATTTCTAAATTCGATTCGGTTTCCATCAGTTTCCTTGCTTTACCATTTTTAAATAAATAAGACTAATGTGGTTCCATACCAACAATAAAAATATAATATTGAACATTTTTTCTGAGAATTTAATTTTTCCTAAGAAAATTATATTGTCATAAAACTATGATGTTAAGCTGTTTCCCCACTGCCGATTAATATTGTTCATTTTTTATTTCTATGTTAGTTTGTACGTGTCAATGTTGACATCTTTACCTAGTATATTTTGTGTTGTTTCTTATTCTAAAAAAACACCAAAAGCAAAACAAAAAACAGTACTATTCCACATGTTAATTATTGTTTTAATGAACACGTTCAAACTAGAAAATTCAGTTCAACAAAAGTGGATTGGCGCTGTTAATAAGCACGCCCACAATAAAACATTCCTTATGAGCTATTATGAACATAATTCGGAAGCTGTTTATTATTAATATCAATAAACTTAAGAGTACCAGTAAATGTTAACAAAAAAATCTATCAGTCGGATTAAATCAAGAGTACAAAAATATTGAATATTGGCTTTATCTAACTCGAGTTGAACACTTTACTTTCAAATGACAGTACAAGGCATGTAAGTTCATTTCATTTGATTCATATTTTAAATATACATAATATATTTAAATTAGTTGTTAGTTGTCCTGAGATCATTTTTACCGCCGCATGTTTTTCGTGGTTATATGTATTTTCTTCTGCAAAGTATTTGCTTTGAAAAAAGGAAGTTTAAACAAAAAAAAAATCATCATCTCCCAAAAATTATACGCTTAGAAAATTTGATAACATTATATTGTATAACAGCATATGGCATTTCCTATCAACTATTTATAGCTCAAGGAAAAAAATAAATTAAATTGGCCAGTTATCATTTTTTGCTTTTATAAAAATGTTTACAATTTCCTTAAACACCATATAATTGTTAAAATAAATATAATAGTGCGTATTTATTTAAATCTATAAGATTACGCAAATTCTCAAATAAATGTGAGTGTTTTTAGAGAACGTATTGGATGAAGAACTAGAAACAGCCATTTATTATGGAGATTCGAATGTTAATACAGGTGATCCTTTTAAAATAACTTGCATAATACCAATTTCCCAGCCAATAAATTGGGTTAAAGATGGTGAGCCCATAACAAATCATAATTTACGTCATTGGCGAGATAATCACTCTTTTATAACATCGGAAAGCGCCATCGATGGTAAGTATACGACAGACAAAAATGGCAAATCTGCGTTCAATTTCAATATAAATTTGTTTGAATTGGAATTTACTTGTGCACTGACATAAAACACAACTTTTTTTTGTTGAACGCAGATAAATTCAAACTCAGTTTTTTATCGCTGGTAAAATGCTAATGTTTATTTTAAAGGTGCACGCCACAAAATCGAAGCCCATTTGAGTGTCCGACATGCATTAAAAGCACACCAGGGCAAATATCAGTGTAATACTCTCCATTCAAGCTATCACATGCTCAAGTTGCACAAAACTGAAAACCTATTCACAAAACCCCAATTGGCCGATTCTTCCGAAGAAATAAACTTTTCTACCAAATTACCAGAAATGTATCTACCAAGCGTCGGCACTACAGATCAACAGGGCATTCTATACACATCAGTCCCGTCTATCTCCACTAAAAAATACGATATTCCTTCTCAAACGGTTGCCAATGTCTATTCCAATGCCACACACTTTAATAAAATGTACAGACTTCCTGATGAAGTTCACACATCTAATAGTGAAAGAGGTTTCACCACAACTACTGGCCGCGAAGAGCACCTTAATGTGTTCGATAAAAGTAACATAACTGGAATTTTGTTAGTTCATCCATCTTCTTTTCCAGTCAGTCCAGAATATATTCAAATGATAACTGGCAGAATGTTAGAACAATCAACACAAACCGAACCAATCACAACTAGGCAATATTACCTTCCGGTGGAACCTGGAGTTACAACATATCAAAATCCATCCACGACCTCTACTACTGCTTCTACTACTACTAACATTTTACCCAAACCATTTTTAAAGAAGGGTGAGATTATAAAAAAATAAAAGATTATTTTTCAAGACCTTATGTGTTTTTTTTTTCAGTTTAGTTGAGTTCATTAGTTCAAATTTTGTTTTTATTAAACCTCAAATATTCACTTACCTACAATATAAGTAATATTTAAATTTACATAAATGTTGTAATTTTAGTCCTTTTTGATTTAGTCTTTTAGACACATTATTTTATTGGAACAAACTTTTGCTTTCACAACATCGATTTTTCGTTTTTAGCTATATGTTTATTGTACATTGAATAGTATTTATTCTATTTTGCCAACAATGGCCTATATGCATAACTTATAGTAAATTCATTTACTGGTAAATTTCCATAGAATATGCTATTTGTCATATGGATAAAACCAAATTAAAAACTGGAAAATAAAATATACTGTAGTAAATTAAATTTACCAGCTTCAATTTTTACTAGGATGAATTTTTCTAGTAAACACTTAAAATTATTATTATTATTATTAAAATTAACGCTAAAGCTTCTTCACCAGTCATTGAAGTAGGTTCAATGGACTCTTAAAGCTTTTTTGCATTTTTCGACTTTTTTAGGTTTTGGGTACTTCGTAAATTAGTTTTGCAGCTCGCGACTGCTCAGATGCTCTCTGCATTTCAGCTGCATATGTCAATTCAGAAAGAATTTATGTCTTTTTAAAGGGTACCCGAGTATTGAGTTCGCCGTAAAATTTCTTACGTGATTCAAATAAACTTTCTCTCTCTCATTTATAATTTCTATCATATTTTGAAAATAAATAGAACGGTTATTTAAGACAAAGCTCAACTTCATAATTTTATTAAATGTCAGCTTTTTTACGTTTTGCCCCATTGTGCGTCGCCTATGGGATATGGGTTCTGGTTGCTGCCGTCCAGAAAAGAAGCCAATTCTCACAAAGGTGATGATGGGCAAACGTTTAAAATACAAAATACTAAAGTTTTTTTTTACTTTTGTTCACCTGTGCTTAGTTAAAACTTATTTTTATTCAGTTTATAAGGTTTAAAAAAATTAATAAAAATTAATAAAAATTAAAAAAAGAAAAAAAAGTTAAGTGCGTTTTTATACAAAAAAACTAAATTTTCTTCCACTGGCCGTAACTTCACTGTAACTAAGTTCTAAGAATGTTCAGGTCTTAACTTTAATAATAACTGTTTAGACTTTAGACGATCGGTTTATTTTTTAATTGATTTTTTTTATTTCACATTTTTTCATAAATGATATTTAACTGAATTGAAGTTTGTTAGTAATACTCGTAGTAATCATTTTTACTTGCGATATAGGTACTATAGGGCAAGTTCTGCATTTGGAAAAAAAATCGAACTCGAGGTTTTGATCAAAGTTGACATTACGATGATAGCGAAGACGAACAAAGTGGGTCCGGCAATTCCGTCTGTCTGTCTGTATGTCTGTACCTCGATCTAGAGCCTAAGCCACCGGACCTATTTTCTTCAAACTCGGTAGTTATGGGTCTTCGGTGATTCCCTAGAGGGGAAATTGAAATTTTTTTTTAGCTCTAAAACTAACGGCCCCCATACACCCGTAATGCAAAATCTTATTTATCTCGAAAACGGCTCTAACGATTTTGATAAAAAAAAAATTAGGTGTTATATTTTGGACATGGACTACGTTTTGGTAAAAAAAAATTTTGGGCCAAAATGTTATTAACTGTATCTGTCATAGAACCGTTTTTTTGATTTTCGACTTTCTCATTAACGGCTCTAACGATTTTAACCAAAAATTTTCAGCAGGAGTCCCCCTAAGTTTAAAATAATATTGTATATAAAAATATTTTTTTGAACAAAAAATTTTTTTTTTTGAAAAATCAATATCTTCAAAACCTATGAACTATTATTTTTTGAAATTATTTCTAGTAAACACTTAAAATTATTATTATTATTATTATTATTATTATTATTATTATTATTATTATTATTATTATTATTATTATTATTATTTCTTTATTTCTCATTTTTTGGTGTTAATACAATTTAAGAGACCGTAGGTCCAATTTTAAACTATATATATCTACTAAACATAAACTAATCTTTGGTATCAAACTATTGCAAACATTTTTCTATGACAATTATCACAGCTTTTTGTATTTTTTTCTATAATTCCAATTTTAAACCTTTTACTAAACTAACTAAACTAATCTTTGGTATAACATTATTGCATAAATTTTCTGACAATATGACAGGTATCTATAATCACAGCCTTTTGTATTTTTCCTATCACCTTTTCACTAATATTTAATTGCTGAAGACAATTCTTTAGGTTATTATGTACTATTCCTACACTAGACATAATGATAGGAACTATTTGAACATTTTTAAGATTCCATTGATTTTTCATTTCCACTGCTAATTTTGCATATTTTGATATTTTTTCATTATATGTTCTTTCCATATTTCTATTTAATGGTATTGCTACATCTATTAAGTATGCCTTTTTTTGTTTTTTATGAACGATGGTGATATCCGGTCTATTGTGCTCCCTTCTGTGAGCAGTGAAAATTGTCCTGTCGTAGTATATTTTTATGTCATTGTTTTCAACAACGGCTTCAGGGTCGAAAAGATAATATCTCTGTTTCTCGGTGGTGATGTTGTACATATTTAAAATTTCCATGTATATTATCTTTGCAACGTTGTTGTGTCTCTTGAGGTAGTCACTCTGAGTGAGGACTGGACACGCCGATATGATGTGGTCAATTGTCTCTCCGTTGCCTCCGCATCTACGACACTTGTCTTCAGCAGCATCAGGACTCTTCATAACATATCGCTGATAGTTCCTTGTTGGAATAACCTCGTCTTGAATAGCAAGCATAAAGCCTTCTGTCTCGGAATATATACTTCCATTGGTTAACCATCTGTGTGACATATTGACGTCAACGTTATGGTTCTGCAGTGAATAGTAATATTTTCCGTGTATTGCTTTCTGGGACCATTCTACTAGTTTATCTCTGTTGTTTTTAGATGTTCTTTGAATTTGGTCTTTTCCAAGTTTCAATGGCGTATACGTTTCATCGACTGTTACTATGCCTTGAATGAGATTTGATGTTCTGGCGGCTTCACTGAAGTATTTTCTGAGTGCTTCAACTTGGTTGTCATGAAGAAGGTGGATATCTATAAGACCTCGGCCTCCTAGCCTCCTTGGGAGGACCATTCTCTCCTTGCAGGCTTTTGGGAGAAGGATTTGATGTTTTGTAAGAGTTGTCCTCATTTTCCGTTGGATAGCTTGAAGTTCAGTATCAGAACATTTCACTATTCCGAAACTGTATGTAAGCACAGGTATAGCGAATGCATTAATTGCTTTAAAAAGGTTCTTTCCATTGAGCTGTGATTTAGCTAGTTTATGTATTCGACCTATAACCTCATTTATGAGTTTTTCTTTCATTTTCTTTTGATTGATTCTGTTACTTTGAGCTACTCCAAGGTATTTGTAAAAGTCTTCTTGATTCATCTCTGCAATACCGAATAGCTCATCAGTATTAGTTTCTTTTACTTTTCCCTTATTGATTGATATGGTTTTACATTTATCTATGCCAAATGTCATCTTTATATCATCGCTGAAAAACTTAGTTATTTCAAGGAGGCGGTTAAGATGGGCTTTTGTTGACGCGTACAGCTTGATATCATCCAGTTATTTCAAGGAGGCGGTTAAGATGGGCTTTTGTTGACGCGTACAGCTTGATATCATCCATGTAGAGAAGGTGATTTATTTTATGTATTGCTTCTACATCTTTTCTAAGAGTAAAGCCATATCCTGTTTCGTTCAACATTTTACTGAGAGGGTTTAAGGCGAGGCAGAACCACAGGGGGCTAAGGCAGTCACCTTGGAAAATTCCACGTTTGATAGGTATTAAGTTTGTTTTTTGATTCTCAGCTCCATCATGTATTTCAATACTAGTCTTCCACAGCTTCATGGCATATGTAAGAAATGATATGATGGTTTCATTTACTCTATGCATGTGAAGCACTTCGATTAACCATGAATGTGGAATGCTGTCAAAAGCCTTCTGGTAGTCGATGTATCCAACATAAAGATTTCTTGAGGTTTGGGTTGCTTGTTCCAGAATGACTTGGTCTATTGTAAGTTGTTCCTTACACCCACGTGCTGCTCTGTCACAGCCTTTTTGTTCCTCAGCCATCATATTATTAACTTCCAGATGCTCGTAAATGATATTGTTGATGCATCCAGTTAGTACCTTGTACAATGTCGATAGACATGTTATTGGTCTTCCTTTTGAAGGGTCCCCATTAAAACTGTCTGTTTTAGGGAGTAAATAAGTAACCCCTTGGCTAAGGAATGATGGAAACGTTTCCGGTTGTTGTATTGCTAGGTTATAAAGTTCAACTAATCGCTCATGCGTGGTCTTAAATCTTTTCAACCAGAAATTTTGAATCCGATCAGGACCAGGGGCTTTCCAATTTTGTGTTCGAGAAAGTACGGATTTAAGATTTTCTGTGGTCACGATGTAGGACTCCATAGGAGATGCTGCAGAAAAGCGTCTTTTCTCATGATTTATCCATTGCGCGTTGTTGTTATGAATAGCTGTATTTGCCCATATTGATGACCAGTAATTTTCAATCGTTCCTGTTGTTGGAATGTCTAATGATATTTGGTTTGAGGCATTACTTTCTTTCAATTTCCTATAGAAAAGTTTTTGATTTTTAAAAAATGTTGAGTTGCTCCTTTTTCTTCTTTCAGAAAGAAGATACTTTCGTCGTTTAGTCTTAACGACGCCAAGTTTTTGTTTGACTGTATCTAAAACTCGTTTGATAACATTATTGTTGTTTTCATACCTTGTGTGATTTCGGTATTCTCGACATATCCTGTTAACACTAACCTTAAGTCTCCTTGAAGTGTTGCCCCTAATAAATTCGGTCAGTTTTGATATTTTGCTCCTTAACATTTTTATTTGTTTATCAATTCTGCCTAGCCAGGGTGGTGGCTTTATGGGTCCTTCTCTTGAAGTACTGGGGAATGGTTTCGGTCCTTTTCCCATGAGCGTTGTAACAGTCTGCGCTGCGCAATAAATAAGTGTTTGGAAGTCTTCAAGGTTCTCTGATAATTCGGTTAATTCATAAAGGACTCCTTCGTTAAGGCATTGTATAATTCGGCATGCTTTGGATGACGTTCCTATCTTAGCTATAGGCGGCCGGTTCAAAGGATTAGACTTATCAAATATGGCGAACAGTTTGTAAAATTCTTCCGTCACTGTATTTCGGAGTTCAGAAGAGGGTTCTGAGATGTCTTCTGTAAGTAAAACTTCGCTGTGGGTTAGAGGTTGAATGTGATTTTCAGCTGGTCGAGTTTCTGTTATAAGTATTCGTTGTTCTTGAACATGGATTTCAGTTGGTGGAGTTACTATCATCGGTTGTTCTTGATGTGAAACTGTTGCTCTGATTTCTTCTTTTATTCTTTCTCTCGTAACAAGGGGTATAAGGTTGTTTCGGTGTATTATTATTATTATTATTATTATTATTATTATTATTATTATTATTATTATTATTATTATTATTATTAGTATTATTATTATTAGTATTATTATTATTAGTATTATTAGTATTATTATTATAATTATTATTATTATTATTAAAACCTTTATTTGCCCATCAAGTTGTACAAAAATTAAATGATTAAGAAAAAAATAATTATAACAATACAATAAAATGGCATGCATAAATACTACTTCTTTCTATTTAGTATTTACAGCAGAAGGTTCAAACCAACTTCAATATGTTATAGTTTATACTTTTGTATATTCCAAAGCAACATATTTGCTTTCGTGAAACTAAATTCAAAGCAATCGACCCTTTTAGTTCATTATTACCTACTAGTTCACAATAAGTTTACTATAAGTAGCGAAGACTGAAAGTAACAATTTTTAACTGTTTAACAGTGTTTAAAGATTGCTAATAAAGAGCTTTGTAACCTCTGCCTTCGCCTTTTTAATGTGAGTATGTTAAGACCTGCTAATTAAAACCAAGAACCTGCAAAAAATTCAAAGCTATCGAAACTTCTTGTTTTTTGTTTTCAATTTTGAAACTTACTTTACATAATATAAACATATATAAGGGTGATTCTACAAACGATGGAATTTTCGGCGGCCCAAGAAATATTTTAGATCCGTTCAATTTATTAATCTGATTTTTGTTTATAAAATTAAATCTGATTGATATCTACCTGGCCTAACAATATTATTAGGGTAACCTTATTTTATTTTGCTCAAAAAATTCTTCAAAGTGTCTGATTCTCAGTCCCCTGACGTGTCCCCAGTGCGTTATCGTAAAAAAAAATTATTACTGTTCTCTTATTTCAGGTCTCATACTAAATCCCAGCGAAGTTACGCCAAATAATACATCTTTGCTACGAAATAGATACATATTTTTTAGTAATTGATTTTATCACAAAAAAACTTGATTAAACTTTGTCCCCCGCATTTCATATCAGTCCCCTGGAATATTGAAACGGTCGAAAAAATCAAAAACTGGGATATCGATCGAGTTTCCAGTACTGGCAATTTGAAGTACCAAGTCTCCTTACAATAAAATCGTGGTGCAACTCGATTCTGTTTCTTATGTTAGTATTGTGAAAAAGACATTTGTGCAAGAAGTCGTGGATTGTCCGTTTAGTTTATCAGTCCTCTGGTGAGGTTTTACAAAACAAATTTGTATGTAAGCAGACATATTTGTTAGCATTATAGTATAGGTTTAATAAAACTCTAATATTATATATATATTTTTTTTTTTTTTTTTAAGTAAAACCTTAATATCTTTTTTGCACAAAAGCCATTAAAAACCTCAGTCCCCTGGCCTAAGTTTCCTGCCTAATAAATGAACAAATGATATTTTATTCGTAGACCTGAGAAATTTTTAGTTATGTTGAACTTTGAACTTCATTGCGAAATATTTTTTAAATTTTTAAACATAATATAATTTATTTTAAATTGATTCTAAGTAAAAAAAAAAATATTTAATTATATTCTTTTAATAAAATGCTAAGTTATATGTATTAACCATGAATTTGTATGTTTATGAAGACTAATTAAATTTAATTTCTATATTTCAATGTGTTCCCAAGAGAAAATACAAAAAAAAATAAAGATTTATTCAGTGCCCTTAAAAAAACCTCAGTCCCCTAAACATCCTTTTTCAAAAAAAAATGTCCTTAAAATCGTCATTTTTTATTTTTTTAACTGGCCGCTTTCAACAATGCAAAGAGACATTCTAATGATCAACTAGAACAACTTTTACGTCTTTTGGCTTCACAAAATGTCGTGCCGAAATTTGTAACATTTTATTCCATTGTTTGTAGAATCACCCATAAACACATTTAATAAGTACGTGGGCTGGCAAAGTGTTTACAAAACAGAATTAGATTGAATGCTTAATTACGTGTAAATATATTTGTAATGTATATACTGGCGAACTCGGATGAATTGGCAGTATTTACTTCAATATAATCAATATTTACCATTTAATAGTATAAGGTTACGGTTTTATGCATACCAAATAAATTAAATACTATAAATCTTGGCTTTTACTATACTAGTACTTACCTACTAGTTTTAATTACTTTTTTCTGTTTCTTTTACAAGTGGAAATTAGTGCTTGATCTTAACAATGAGTATTGTTTATATATACGTATGTTGATCGACATAGTGTGAATCCAGCTTAAGAATAAATTATTTATCATCCGAATCTTGTTCGCGTTAAGAAAAAGGACAATTGTGCAGAGACAACACAGAGTGGGCCAAACGTGCGATTTAAAAAAATGGAATCGTTCTATATGTAACCTTGTGTATTTTACATGAACTTATGTTGGCTCTTATTTCAAAGAAATAGTAGTATTTGAAAACCAATACAAAATTCACGAAAATAAAAAAAAATGTTATAAAAGTATATTTACTCAATGTTTTATGGTGTAAACTTTATTATTAATAACAGCCACCAAACACAACCCTCGATTGGTATTTTTTCCCAAGATTACGTTCCATAGTTCTTGATTATTCGTAGGCTTAGGCTGAAAACACACCGGATAAAGCAAAACGTTTTTTATTCGATAGTCAAAAAAACATTTTTTATTTGAACACACACCAAGCGTTTTGTTTTTTTGTTTCGTTTGGTGTGCGTTGAAATGAAACAAAATACGAACTATCGTAAAAGCTTAACTCCGGCTGAAAGATTATAACTCTACGGCAAGTAAACACAAATAACAATTTTGTGTTTACAAAACAGACATTATGTGTTTATTTATAAAAAAAAAAGAGAAAAGCTTTTAATCTTGCCAATCTTCAAATGTCATAGTAGGAAGTAGCAATCCACAGCTTATCAATAGTAAGTTTATTGGCATGTTCCTTATCTTTATAATAATAGATAGGGCTTCTTGCCTTAATTAAAAAAAATTAACTTCTCTCCGTCTACATATTTCATATTTATTTAAAATTTGCGTACAGAGTAAACGTAGAAGCAAATAAATCTGTAAACTGCAACGAAAGAAGAAAATAAAAACAACGGAGTCAAAATTTTGTTTTGCAAAAAACAATAGGTCACCTATCGGCAACGAAACATGTTTTTCTGTTTTGCTTTTGTTTTTATGTTTTGTTTCATTTGGTGTGCGTTGCGCCATAAGAAAGTATGCAATTATCGTCAACGACCCTTGTTCGAAACAGTTTTGTTGCATTCGGTGTGTGTTGCTCGTATACAATAGCATGTATTTTCGACAACCACCATCGTAACACTTCAAAACAAAAACATGTGTTTTGTTTCGTTTTCTTTGGTGTGTTTAGTCTCATAAGAAACAATGTTCTCTTGTTTCACGAAACAAAAAAACATGTTTTGCTTTATCCGGTGTGTTTTCAGCCTTAGCTTTCATTACATTGTAAGGACAATATGATCATAACTTCTTAACAATACCTTACAATATAATATAATATATACCTAGCTCTAAGTATACTATTTCAAACTTGTTATTAAATTATTCTAAAATAAAATATTGTTTGAGAAAGAATATAAATAGAAGACGTTATAACTCAGAAGTGGGATAAGCCAAGATTAAACAAATTGAAGATTGCAAATTGAATATTGGGATAAGCCAAGATTAAACAAATTGAAGATTGCAAATTGAATATTGGGATTAGCCAAGATTAAACAAATTGATTTTTGAAGATTGAAAATTAAAGATTGAAAATTGAATA
Organism: Chrysotoxum bicinctum; assembly: GCA_911387755.1. Lineage (NCBI taxonomy): Eukaryota > Metazoa > Arthropoda > Insecta > Diptera > Syrphidae > Chrysotoxum > Chrysotoxum bicinctum. Next base: position 109,711,846 of record OU426987.1, on the reverse strand, counting down.
TTGAAGATTAAACAAATAAAAATTGAAAACAAAAATCAGAAATTCAGAATATGTCACAAAGAATGAACAAAAGCGAATTGCTTGCATGGTGTAATGCAAACAATGTGGAAATTCCGATAACTGCAACAGTAGCGCAGCTTCGAGACATTTATGTAAGAAAAGAAGCTGAAATTTTGATTCAGCCTTCAGAAAACATTGAAATTTCCGAAAATTTCGAACTTTCCGAAAATCCAGAACATTCTGAACGACATGATATTCCGATAAGTTCTGATGAAAATAATATAATTCCAAGGAATGTTACACAGTTGGATGATGAAGAAGCTCTCATTGAAAAAGAAATTCGTATTCTTGAAAAGAAAAAGAAGTTAATCGCATTACGCAACGAATTGAAATTTTTAGACGAAGCGAGTGAATCAAGTAGGATTATTACACCTTCTTTCAAAGATATGAAGCACTCGATTCCCGAATATTCAGGTGATGATTCATATGATGCATATAAATGGATAGATACATTTGAACGCATATGTGAATCATTGAATGGTGATTCTTCCTTCCGTTTGAAATCCATCCGTCGACTTATGCGACCTGATTCCGCTGCTGAACTATTTTTACGAGTTGACAATTCCAAAACTTATGATGAATTCCGATCAAAATTTCTTTCAAATTTTGGACATAGTTACTCAATATCTGAAGTAATTGACAAAATGCGAAGAACCACCTTCAGCTCAGTAAAATCATCAATTATGGGTTACATTTTGAAAATGGAAGAACTTGCATCTCGTGCTAATATTGATGAACGACAGACAATCCAATTTATAATCGATGGATTTCGAGATCATTCAAATAATGTGGCCATTTTGTATCCTGCTCGCAACATTACTGAACTGAAACAATTATCTCACCGCTATTCACAGCTACGTGAAATGAATTCCGCTCATGATACTCTGTCCCATTCTGTTGGTTTCAAGCATTCCGCTTCCTTAGCGATTCCGTCGAAAAATGAAACCAGATCAAGAGAAAATAAACAAGTTCTTTGCTACAACTGTTCCGGAGTTGGGCATTATTCCTCATCTTGCCCTGAGCCAAAAAGAAAACGAGGGTCATGTTTCCGATGTGGGTCGACTCAACATATAATACAAAATTGTTCAAAACCTGCACCTAACAACCGACAAGTGGCATTGATTGATTCATTCCGAACTAATTCCGATTCCGTTCAAGCATTTGATGAAAATTCCGAAACAAAATCTCAACATCTTGATGAATTAAATCATGTAAGTGTAACTTTTCTGCCCAAGAGTTTTGATTCACATAGTAACACATTTACATCTCTTTTTGATACTGGAAGTCCAATTAGTTTGATCAAACGTTCCGTTGTTCCCAAAGAAATTCAATTTGGACCAATTCAGCCTTCCGGTTTTAGTGGAGTTGGTAATTTCCGAATATGCACATATGGTGAAATTGAAATTTCTGTAACTTTTCATGGAATTGCCAAATCAATCAAAATTTATGTAATTCCTGATTATTTAATTAAACATTCATTGATATTGGGTCGCAATTTCTTGCGATTATTTAAAATTCGTTTATCTTTTATTTCAAATTCGCTTCCGAAATCCAAAATTGAACTTAATATTGATTCCGATATTAAAAAAATTAAAGTCGATAATCAAGTGTTACATTGTGAATACAGTAACTTGTTGGGAAAATAATTAAGATTTTCTTCCAAATGTTTCTTGTGCAGTCAGCCGTTAGTTGTCGGCTTAGCTGATAGTTTATGTGGTAAACCTGGGAACATAAACTGTCATTTGGTACCTGATATTTATGCTATTGATTTAATTGAAACCGGATCTGAATTTTATAATATTAACCCAGACATAAGTCTTTTTCAAAAAGAAAGAATTAAAGAAATTATATGTTCCGATTACTTATGTGTTGATAATATTCCAATTATTGAACACGATTACAAGATGAGAATACATATTTCTTCTAATAATCCTATAAGTTATGCTCCGAGAAGAATGTCATATGCAGATAAAAAGATTGTGGAGGAGACTGTTCAAGACTTATTAAAAAAGAAATTCATACGTCCAAGTGAATCGCCTTACGCCTTTCCTCTAGTTTTGATTCCAAAAAAAATGTGGCGAAAAACGCCAATGTGTTGACTATAGACCATTGAATAAAATAACTGTTCGTGATAGTTTTCCGTTACCACTTATTGATGAATGTTTAGAGAAGTTGAGTAAAAAAAAATATTTTACTACTTTAGATTTAAAAAATGGATTTCATCAAATTCGCATGGATGAAGGTTCAGTTAAATATACTGCTTTTGTTACCGTAGATGCACAGTATGAGTATTTAGTTATGCCTTTTGGTTTGAAAAACGACCCACCCGTTTTTCAACGCTTTATAAACTACGTTTTGGGTCCATTTTTAAAAGAAGGATCCGTTGTTGTTTATTTAGATGATATAACCTTGGCTTCTGATACTATTGAAGAACACTTTAGTTTACTTAAACGTGTTTTACGGCGACTTGCTGGATTTCGCCTCGAACTTAAATTTAAAAAATGCCAATTTTGTTATACCGAAATAGAATATTTGGGATTCACTGTGAGTCAAAAAGGAATAAGACCTAACAATCAACATTTAAGTGTCATTAAGCATCTTCCGTTTCCCTCTAATGTTTCCGAACTACAAAAATGTCTTGGACTATTTTCATATTTTCGTAGATTTTTAAAAGGATATTCTACAGTCTCGTTTCCTTTACGACAATTGATGAAATCAAATGTTCCGTTCAATTTTGATGAAACTTGTAAAAAAGTTTTTACTTCTTTGTGTGAACAATTAGTAACTAGTCCAGTTTTAGCTCTTTACAATCCAACACGTGAAACCGAATTGCATTGCGATGCTAGCTCATTGGGATATGGTGGTATTCTTCTTCAAAAACAAGACGATGAAAAATTTCACCCGGTTGGATATTTTTCAAAAGCTACTTCCGATAGTGAGTCTCGTTACCATAGCTATGAATTAGAAACGTTAACCATAATCTATTCTCTTGAAAAATTCCATACTTATGTGGATGGTATTCCGTTTCGAATTGTTACTGACTGTAACTCATTAGCTCAAACATTAGAAAAGCAGACAATCAATCCACGTATTGCTCGTTGGGCTCTTGCTTTGGAAAAGTACAATTACACTATCAAACATAGAACTGGCGCATTGATGGGTCACGTAGATACTTTAAGTCGATATTTTCCAGTATTAGGGAAGAATACACCAAATTCACTGGTTTCAATTATTGACGTTGATGATATTGATTTTCAGCTTAAAGCTACGCAAAACCGTGACGAACGCATTGTTCGATTAAGAGATAAGTTAGAACATGAATTAGTTCCTAATTTTGTTTTGGAAAATGGACTTGTTTATAAAAAAGACAGAAATGATCGTTTGTTGTTTTACGTTCCACGTGAAATGGAAAGTAATGTTATTCGTGAAGCACATGAAAAAATTTGTCATTTAGGTACTGCTAAATGTCTTGACCAAATTAAAATGAATTATTGGTTTCCGGCTATGAAAGAAAAAGTTGAAAGTGTTATTCAAAATTGTTTAAAATGTATTATGTATTCTATTCCTTCAACATTGCATTCAATTCCAAAGAAACCTATACCTTTTGATACTTTACATATTGACCACTTTGGCCCACTTCCATCTATTCGTTCAAAACGAAAACATATTTTGGTCATGGTAGATGCTTTTACAAAACATATAAAGCTTTATCCAGTTAATTCTACTAGCAGCAAAGAAGTACGTGCTTGTTTAAGTAAATATTTTGAATATTTTAGTTGACCTAGAAGAATTATTACTGATCGAGGTCCGTGTTTTACTTCCTTAGAGTATAGTTCTTTTCTTATTGATCATAATATTGAACATGTTAAAATAGCGACATCTTCTGCTCAAGCTAATGGCCAAGTAGAGCGTGTTAATCGTATTTTGAAATCTATGCTGGCTAAACTTTCAGAGCCCATTCAACATTCTGATTGGACTAAAATGTTAACGCAAGTTGAATTTGCTATTAATAATTCTATTCACTGTAGTACAGGTGAAACACCTTTTAAACTTTTGTGTGGAGTAGTTCAGCGGGGTCCTAGGATTGATGTTCTTACCGAACATTTAGATGAAAAATTTGAAAATTGTGATCGTGATTTTGATAAAATGCGGGAAAAGTCATTGGAGCAAATCGAAAAATCTCAGCAACGAAATTCAGATCTAATAACAAAGAAGTTTCGACCAGCAAAAATATTTACCAAGGGCGAGTTTGTTGCAATTAGAAATTTTGATAAAAAATTTACAAACAATTTTAAAGGACCGTATAAAGTTTATAAGGTACTACCTAATGACAGATATGTTATCAGGGATATTGAGAACTGTCAACTTACTCAATTACCATACGATGGCGTTATCGAATCTAGAAATATCCGCGGCTGGGCTGATTGGCGTAACTCAATGGATGTCAATCTTGATTCTGAGTGTGAAGAGTAACACCATTTTATTTATTGCATATTTTCCAATTTTAATACCAATTATTTTATTTATCATTTATTTGTTTATTATATTTGTAAATCTATTAAATTTAATGTATAAATTTTATTAAGATATACAAACAAAATAATAATATTAGATTCCTTATAATTTATAAGTCGTTATAATCGGGACGATCATTTGTCAGGTTGGCCGAGTTGTAAGGACAATATGATCATAACTTCTTAACAATACCTTACAATATAATATAATATATACCTAGCTCTAAGTATACTATTTCAAACTTGTTATTAAATTATTCTAAAATAAAATATTGTTTGAGAAAGAATATAAATAGAAGACGTTATAACATTTCTTTTAATATAACCCACAAATTTTCTATTGAATTGTGGTCGGGTGATTGTGCTGGCCAAGCTATATATAACCTCAATTCCGTTGACACGAAACTATTCTTAAGCTGCTCGACTTGTGTGTTTCGGGTCGTTGTATTGCTGGAAGACCGATTTTAGTGGCTTTCATATGTAGCGTAATGTAGCACAGTTCTATCTAAAATGTCAACATATTGGTCCAACACCAAAGTACGAAAATCAGGAGCAAACTAATATTTTTGACCCTACATGTTTTACCGTCTTGGTGGTATATTTTGGTACATATTCTATGTTTGGTGTGTAGGGTCGCAATTATCTTAAATCATTTAAAAAAAATTTGCAAATAATATTCTTGACCAATATATAAAATAACCAAGTAGCTGATTTGGGTTTGAAAAGAAAAATTAGAAAAAAAGAAGAATTATTCCCGGAAATTCGTTTGTTTTGTTAGGAAGATTCAAGATAAGTTTGCAGTTTGTTTGTTTTTCTTGAAAAATATTAAATTTCGCTGATGATGTAGAAACAAAATAATAGGAAAAGAGATCTACATATTATGTATATTAATTATTTGAATCCGTGATTTGGTGATTTCAAAATCTTGAATATTGATTAATTGTGGTGTGAATGTGCATATTATCGGAAAATCCAAAATTGATTAGGAAAATTAGCATACCTCCATACTATCTGAAAAGGTATCCAGTTCAGGCATGCTTGCATTATCGCTTAGCTCGTCGGATGTGGAGTGGATTCTTTGGCCTGTCTAACTGGACTTTCACACCTATAAACCATGCCTTGGTTAAAAAAAAAAAAAAATTATTTATAAATAGTAAAAATGCAAATAATAATATTGCGAAACTAAAGCAAAATATATACTATACCCTGGAGTTATACAGTGAGATATTCTGTGTTCCTGTTTCCCTAATGTGTTCCTGTGCTGATATAGTTTTCTTTTAAGTTTTCATTTATCACTTCAAAAATGACATCTAAATCCAATCCGTTTTTCTAATTTCGTGAAGTGCTTCCATTCCCAAATCTTAGGCTACGCGTACAGTAGTGCGACGAAGCGATGCGATGCGAGAAGCGTTGCGACAAGCGATTCGAGATGCGAGAATTAGATGCGAGATAGTGCGCACAGTAGAAGCGATTTTCTGCGGTTATGTTGTTAATCCCCTTATAATTATTGCTACCAAAATTGGTAAAAGTTGCACTACACAACCCAAGCACTGAAATAACAAAATTTAACTCTTTTGATTTTTTTTAAACCTCAAAACTAACAATATGAGCCTTCTCGCACGAACTCGCTTGAAAAAGTGGTCAGAACAGTTTGTGTGCGAGATGCTTGCGATAGGCATGCGAGAAACTCGCAACACTCGCATCAAATATCGCTTCACTGTGCGCACGTATATAAGAATCAGTGTGAATATTTTTCTCGCACGCAAACGCTTCTCGCATCGCATCGCTTTGTCGCACTACTGTACGCGCAACCTTAATTCTAACAAAACTGATACAACAGAACACTTTTATCCGAACTTTGGGTACACTTGACATCCCTTTTATCAACTAGATTGCACTAAACTAAAAAAATATCGATATAAATAGCCACATTTAAAAAAGTGGTTGATTCAGCCTTAACAAAGCAGAAGCAAAATTTATTTATTCATTTTTTTTTCTGTAGCTTGATTCGTTGAGGGATTTAGAAATTATTTTTTTGTCTTTGGCTTATGCAATTACGCATAAGATTGCGTTTGCATAAGGAAATCAGACGGCAATTTCATGCATTTGAACATTTTTATCTTATTAAATGCATGTTTTATATTTATAAAATGTATTCAAAGTACTTTTACATAAGAGCAAGTTCGTGCGATCCACTCTTGCATTTTATTTTAAACTAACATTTTATTAATCAAGGAATGAGCAGGTGTTAATTTGGAAAATTTTCATCATCATCATCATCGGCTCGACAACCGGGTTCCGGTCCTGGCCTCTTTCAACAAGTCTCTCCACCTATCCCGGTCTCTAGCCGACGCCATCCAGTTGCGCACCTCAAGGCTTCGGGCATCCTGGTCTACGCAATCTCTCCAGCGCAAGCATGGTCTACCACGCTGTCGTCTACCATAGAATGTACCACAAAGAACTTTCCGAGCAGGTTCCTCTTCGCTCATGCGAGCTAGGTGCCTTGCCCACCGGAGTCTACCAAGCTTAATTTTTGTCACGATATCTGCTTCTGGGTAGATTGCGTACAATTCATGATTGTACCGTCTCCGGAATCGTCCTTCCTCACATATGGGGCCAACAATTCTCCTTAAGACTTTTCTCTCGAACGCAGCTAAGATGTCGGAGAACCTTTTGCTAAGTACCCAAGTCTCGGATCCATATGTGAGTACTGGCAGGACCATGGTCCTGTACAGCAGCAGTTTTGAAGTTATGGTGAGATTTCTGGATTTGAATTTGTGCAGCCCCAGATTTTGTGCCGCCTGCTCGGTCTGGATGAAGGAATCGTGTACAGCTTGTTCGGTTCTTCCGATGATGTCGACCTGTTGACGATGGTCCCTCTTGTTGCCGTGCCAGATTAACGGATTGCTTTCTCCAACGCCAGGTTGAAGAGGAGGCAGGTCAAACCGTCCCGTTGTCGGAGTCCATTAAAGATGTTGATTGGTCTGGATAGCAATCCGGCTATTTTTACTTGCCTTGCTACGTTGGTCATGGTCAACCTACATAGTCGTTTCAATTTATTTGGGATGCCGAATTCTCTCATGGCTTTGTAAAGTTCTACCCTGGCTATGCTATCATAGGCGGCCTTAAAGTCTATAAACAGATGGTATGTTGGGATGTTAAATTCTAGACATTTTTACATCGCCTGATCAGTTGTTGATTTGCCTGGAATGAAACCACACTGATATTGTCCGATGACGGTTTTAGCGTATGGGGTTATCCGGTCTTGTAGGATAGAGGAGAGTATCTTATAGGCGGTACTCAACAACGTGATACCTCTATAATTGATGCACGTTGTGACATCTCCCTTCTTATGTATGGGGCATATTAAACATTTCGCCAGTCTTCTGGCATTTCTTCCTGCTCCCATACGTGTACCATAATATCATGAATTGCTTGACGTAAGGCTGGCCCGCCGTGATGGAATAATTCGGCTGGTATGCCATCGGCTCCGGGGCTTTGTTCTGTTTAAGCCGGCCTATAGCCTTATCAACCTCTTCTATGCTTGGTGGCGGCAACATAGGGTATTCTTCTTGAAGTAATGGAGCCTCCACTTCTGCAGTGAGCTGACCATTTAGCAATTCATTAAAGTACACTTCCCATCGCTCCAGTATGCTTTCAGGATCGGTGATCAGATTTTCCTTTCCGTCCTTGCAGTATGTGCAGCGTGGTGTGTACTGCGTCATGTTTCGGACGGATTGGTAGAACTTCCGCGCCTGGTGCGGACCTCGCTCTCGGCATTTTTCTATTTCACAGATTAGGTTCTTCTCCCAGGCTGTTTTTTTTTGTGTATGAAGCCGTTTTTCTGTTCCTCTGAGCTCTTTATATTCCTCTTCGCGTGACCGCGTTCTATGAGATTGTTGCATTGCTCAGTACGCAACATTCTTACGTCCAGTCGCTAGCTTGCATTCATCATCAAACCAGTCGTTCCGATTTTTTCGACTGCTGCCTAAGATGGACTAATGACAGTATTTTGAAGACGTGTCCACTTCTCATTTACGCTCAGCATACTGGCTCCAGGACTTACTCTCCCTAAATCAGGTGTTTCTAGGGCGAGTCCTAACGCATTACCAAAGGTGTTACTGGTTTTCATTGCGCAGGGCAGCCGTGTTGATTCGATGCGAGGCGGATGCAATTCGTCTTCGCAAGGCAATCCGCCCTCGGAAAACCATACCAACAAGATAGTGATCCGAGTCGATATTGGCACCTCGGTACGTTCGTACCGTCAAAATTACATATGAAAAAAACTCGATTTTTTACAAATTTCTTAAAAAAATGCTTGTAATCACAATTTTGTAAGATGGTGCAATAGGCCCCAGACTGAGAAACTGTCGAGATCTTGTTGGATAAGGGAAGAGTCATGTTTTGAAGAAATTGTTTTGAAGATCTTAGTATCGTCAGCGTAGAGTGAGATATGGGAATGTTTGATGACGTTTTCAATTTCGTTAATGGTAAGAATGAAAAGGAGAGGACCTAAGTGGCTGCCTTGTGGGACCCCGGAGGTAGCTAAGAAAGGACTAGACAGGGCAGATCTGAAACGAACACAGTAATAACGGTTTTCTAGATAAGAAGAAATCCATTTTAATAAATTAGGTTCAAAGCCAAGGGCGGGTACTACGAGTATAAGGCAAGTTAATGCATTCATAAAAAAAATAGAACTCGAGATTTTGATCAAAGTTGACATTACGATGATAGCGAAGACTAAAAAAAGTGGGCCTCGCAATTCTGTCTGTCTGCCTGTTTGACTACAGCCTAAACGGCTCGAGCGATTTTCGTCAAACTTGGTAGATATCACTTTTAATTTTTCCCCCCACACGTTTTTTTTCTTTTTTTTTTAAGACCAAAAATAACGGTACCTGCCATACGAATTTTTTCGAAATTTTATAAATATTTTTTTTTTCTCAAAAACTGACAGATTTTAAAAATAAAAATACAAAAAAAAATTTCATTTAGTTAAAGTAATGGTTAAAAAAAAATTTTTCCGAAAAATGGTTATTGAGGGTACCCCCATGAAACCATTTTTTTTTGTTTTTGATTTTCTCAAAAACAGTACAACCGATTGTTAAAGCTCCCCAAAAATATAAATAGAATTGTGTACTCAAATTTTCAAACAAATTTTTTTTGGATTTCAAAACTCAATATTTCGAACACCCCATGCTAGATTTTTCTGAAACTTGATAAATAAAAGTTTCTTAATATAATCTACAAGATGTAATAAAAAAAAATTTATTTTACCTAAAAATAAAGGTACCTACCATACAAATGCTAAAAAATTAAAAAAAAAAATGGTTTTCAAAAATCGTATTTTTCTCGAAAACGGCGCCTAGAATTTTGATAATTTTTTTTTCTTTCAATTAATTTTTACGGTCTTTAATTTAATAAAAAAAAATTATGAAATTAAGATATTATAGCTTGTACCTACCATAGAACCATTTTTTCGAATTTTGAATTTCTCATTATCCACATAAAAACAATATAGAGAAGCTTCTAAAAAGTCTAAAACACATTGCATTTAAAAACTGTAATTTTTTTTTTTTTTTTTTTTTTAGAAACCACTACAACGACTTATAATTTTTGTTCTAGCATAAATTCATATTTGTATAGCATTCCGTTTTTGTCTCTTACCACTAAAAGAATTTAAAAAAATAATTTTATCTTTATGAACAGTTTTCTCTAATAACATTCGTTTTTAAAAATTCCTAGTCTATTACATAGGAGCAAGTTCGTGCGACCCTGTCGTGCATTTTATTTCGAAGCTTGCGGTTATACTAAGGTGAAGCAAAGGATGATTTATGGCGACAAAAGGGTACATGGAGTGAAATAGAATTGAATATTTCTGCGGCATCGTTCACAATAAGGTTATCAAAATTGAAGGAAACTCTGGGCCCGTATTACGAATTACGATTATCGTTTAAAATCCCTCGTTATCGTTGAATTGCTATTACGTTTTACGATACTCGTTTTTTTTTTAAAACGATAATCGTTTTCTCTTACGACTGCTTAGTAGGAAGTAAGAGGGAGGATTTGACGGTCTAGGACGGGGTGGAAGTTTGATTTAGATGGGGCATTTAGAGAATTTGTATTAGGATCGAAAATAGTTATTGAAGTTTTTACGCGTGCTTTCAAGGAACGACATACGTTTGGAGCTGATGTGAGAGGCATACGTAGTAACGTCTTTGTTGACTGTTGTGACGGAAATGTTAAAGTTTTCATGAAATCTGGCGTAGATTTTTTCCAAGGCTATAGGGTCAGTAGGGAGTCCTTCTTTTTGAATTCGAACAGTAACGTTGGTTTTAGTTTTGCCGTCGATGCAAACAGAGTCAGATTTATCATGTGGGTAGGCTAAATACAAACGAACATATTCGAAGAGTTTTTGATCACGGAGTCTAGCTGACATAATGCCCGTCGAGTTCCCTGTTTGTTGGTGCGGGGTCTGTTAATCTTGTAGTGAGTTTCACAGTAGGAAGGATCATTCGGTCGAAAATTGGTGGGTTTGTGGTTGAGGTGCTGTTTGACTTTATTAAGTGAGATAAAAATTATCTTTGCAATAGGTCATTTTCGTTACAGTATTAAGAAAGAAATTTTTAACTTGCCGAACTTTCTATTTGGCAGAAATGCTATAGTAATCGGCAAGTTAAAAATAGTGAACAAAACCGACCTAATATAATGTTTGAATGTTTCCTTTCTTCGTGACCTTTTCTTTATAAAAATTATGTTTGTCCTTATGTGAGCTCAACGGCAATTATTAGAATTTTTTTTATTTTTTGTCTTGTGTCGTTTCGGGTTTGATTACACCCTTCTTCATAAATAGGTCTGAAGAAGGGTGTAATTACATCCGAAACGTCAGAACATACACAATAAAAAAAATATTAATAATTGATCTTGAGCCCACATAAGGGTAAACATCATTAGTTATATTGGTTTATTAATTTATTTGTTTAAAAAACAATAAAATAATGCCCTTTTCTAGACGCGCTATGGTTTTCTTTTCTCTGCTGAATTCTAGCTTGCCGCTATTAGTTGGTCGAGAGCTAGGTTTTCATATGGTAAACGGTATTCTTTTCATACAACCACTACGTTGGACCAAAGTTATTGGCATTATACTGTGCAGATATAGTCCTCCCATATCTTTAGCATTGAATGCCCTGGATCCTAACACGATGTTCCTTCGGTTAAAGATTTGTTGTCTTGACAATTTTTTTATCTTATGGTGCCTCTTATGGATCATATCCTTTACTAAAGTCCAAGGAAGAGGAGGATTTATCCATTTGGGATTGATGCGTAAATTTTAAGTACTTGTGCAGTCGCTTATAAGTGTGAATCGTAATCAGGTTAAATATAATCTACAAAAAATGTTGCCTCTTTTCCTCTTGTAATCTAATTAATAACTGAATATTTCATATATTACCCGTTTATATCTTAAATTTGTTAATTTAACATTTCAAAATAACTGAGTTGATGTTCTAGAATTCAGTTACAATGTTATATGAAAAATTATGATCGGAAGTAAACTTAACGAAGAAGATGAAATTTAATTTTGTTTTGTCACTTATTTTCTATATCATTATTGTCTTAAGTTGAAGAGCTTTACAATCACTGTCAATCATTCAAAATATTTCCTTTACATGTTGTACAATTTTTTTATATATTTTGGTAAAATTGTATGCTAAAGTTATTTGTTTTTTGTACTAAATATACACACTAATTATTATTTATTTACAGATCCGGAATTACTAGTACCGAACTACGACAACGTCGAATATCAGGTTAAAGCATACGACATCAAAGGGCCACTTGTCCTCAGTTGTAATATTACAAAAGCTGGAGACTATGATCTCATTTGGTGAGTAAATTTGACAAATGTAACTAAAATAGACACTTCATTGAATAATTTTTGTAGTTTTCGATTTTCTGAAAAACCCCACATATGATGATGATTTGTTTTATGTAGCTCCTTAAATATTGTGCATTCAAATTTTCGGACTTTTAAATAAAATTAATTTAAACATGCTCAATTTTTTCGAGAACTAAGAGGGTTTTAAAACTATCTCAAAGATGGAGAAAGAAATTGTAAAAATAACGGTATCCACCACACAAATGTTAGTAGTTAGTAGTATTTGTTTTGAAAAAGTAGAATTTTGTAAATACATTTTGATATGTATAAATTTAATTTCTTTAGAAACTTCTGTACAAGAAATTTTATCAAAATCCGTTATGGCGGTAACAGAAAAAAAATTATTCTTTGGTAGGTACAATCAGTAATGTCTTAATTTCAATTTTGTTTTTATTGAATAATAGATCGCAGAAACTAAGCGAAAGTATAAAAAACTGTTAACTGTCGAGATTAAATAAACAATGGGGATTTCGAAATATGTATGTATATTTTTCAAAAAAAAAAAAAAATTGTTTGAAAGTTATAATACACAATATTATTCAAACTTTTCAATAGCTTAAGCATAACAAATTTGACCAAAATCAGTTTTCCAATTTTTAAGAAAACCGAAAACAAAAACTTTGTTCTATGGGGGTTACCATTTCTAACCTTACTATACATGAATTTTTTTTAAATCTGTGTTTAAAAAACAAAAATATTTCTAAAATTTCAAAAAAGTCGTACGACAGGAACCGTTATGTTTGGTTAAAAAAAGATCCTACGGGGATTAAAAATTTAAAATGTTATCCACCTAGTTTAAAACAAATTGGGCGAGCTGTTAGGCTGTTGTCGAACAGACGGACAGAATTTTGTTTTTTTCATCATCATGAGTAGAATTATTAATAAATAACCATTGCATATAAAAACGTAAACAGTTTTGAATTTTCGAAAAAACGCATTTTTTAAATTCGATATCTAAAAAACGGTTCAATAATTTTGTTTGCACATTCAATTTTTAATTTTTTCAATAATAAAAACAAAGTAGGGGTACCAATTTGTTTTTAATTTTTATACAAAATTGTAAAATGTATATTATGTATGTGTTTTATATATATATGTGTTTTATTATAAAAAACGCTTCTAAACAGTTTTTCCATTTTGTTTTTGTGACATCTGTCGCATCTGTTGTTTATTATTCAGTTATTGTTGCCAAATCACCATGTAAAGTTACACTATTAAGCGTTTTGAAATTCATGTATTTTCTTGCAATAATTTTTTTGCATGCCAGGCAGCAATTTTATAATAGATTGTTAAATCTTAATTTCTTAAAATAATAATATGTTAACTAAGCCTCCAAAATAAAAAAAAATACAAAAAATGTTTTCGTCTTCTTAGAAGTAGTGAACTAGGATTAATCTTTCCCTGGGGCTACAGTCTAAGCTCTATTAAGCTACGTTTTGTGGCTACAGTTTTTAGAAAGCTAGAGTGGTCTGCTAACTATTTTTTTAAAGAATTCTATACGCCCTTATCGTAAGTACCCCTTGGCATAATGGTTAGTGCGTTGGACTGTCATGCGGAAGGTCTCGACTTCGATTCTCAGCCGCTGCAAGAAAGTTTTTTTCAGGGGTGTACTGCCTCTTGTGAGGAATTGAAAAATCCTCCAAGAGTATCTCTTGTCATGGGAAGTGCTGCTCATTAGCCGTTCGGAATCGGCAGAAAATTGTAGGTCCCCTCCGTTCCTGGTAACACGTCACAGGAATGGTTGAGAGATGTAAGTCACTAGTCACTAATTTGTGATGGTAAGCTTCAGTATTTATTCATAATCTATTTAAATTAATGCTCCAAAAAGATGAACAATTCGAAAAATGTCTATAAGCAATGCTATAATACTGTATTCACATACACCACAAATTCAGAATGAACTCATCTACGTTATTTCAAACAATGAAATACTTTGCCCTGAGCTTATGAAATTCATAAAATTTCAAAGTATTATCTGATGGGATAACAGATAAAAGGGGTTACGAAATTTTTCAAATTGCATTTCATCGCATTTTAAATAGAAAACCCATTGAAACATTGCTTTGAACAATCAGATGACATCACGACTGCAGGTATTTTTTTTTATTTCGACCAAGTCAAACTCTTCTATAAATTTTTATATTGCTTGAAGATTTCCAAATTGTACGAGGTTATATGTATTCCAATGCTTATAGAAAAACGATGGTCCGCTATTGGTATTCAATAATAATTTGGACATATTACTACATTTTTAAAAATACATAAAATAAAACATAGGACACAACCTAAATTCAGCACTCTCCGAAAATAGAAGCAATATTTCGGTCATCAATAACCGATCAATGGCTGCGCAATATTTCTTTCCTTGCATTCGAAAAGAAGCGATTGAATTGGAAATAGATGATATTACGTAAATTTTCCATAAAGTCCGAATATACCATCTTTTTTAATTCAAAACAAATGTTATACATACCATACCTATGATTGTAAAACTAAAGTATGTATATATACAAACATAATGTACATACTAGTATGTAGGTACATGTTTTGGGATCTTTTATAAACGTAATTTTATATTAAGAAATACGAGATGTATGGAATATTATTTTAATAAAAATTAAATTTTTTGCAGATAACACTACCTACATTATACTGATTTTGATCAAAAAAATTTAGCTCACGCAAAATAACCTTGAGCTCACCCATACCTCTAAGCACTCTCCAGATTGCTTTTCTATTTTGTCTTAGAAAGGGCATTTTCAGTTCTTTTTTCTTTTCTGTTGGTCTAGATGACAAGTACAAAGAGTTCTTGTAAGTTCGGTGAACTGTTCTAGAGGTTTATAATATTACCATTTATACAAAACTCACCGTTCATGAATCAATTGATCAATTGGTTCGAACGTTGTTAAATAAGTAAATTATATAGGACGACTGTACCAAGTTATGACTAAGCCCAGAAAAAGAATCACCCATATTCTGAAACTCGTATTTATGACTCGTATTCAACTACGGTCGTATGTTGTTATTCCAGGAGTCGAAGATCCGACTTCACTTGTACTAATATTGGGAAACGAAAAACATCGCATACGACTGTAGTCGAATACGAGTCATAAATACGAGTTTCAGAATATGGGTGAATGTCTAACCTTATCCATGGAAATACGAGGCCGAAGTAGCACATTCGAATGAACTTGTGCAAGAAATACCTTGCGGAAGAAATACCTTGTCTAGGCTGAAGAACCGATTTAGCTAAAATATGCTTTATTGTTCTTTTGTTCCGATTTTTTACTATTAAATTTCCAATTACCATTACAAGTTTATAATTACTACCATGTGCTGAGCTATACAGGAATATATATGTATGTATGTTTATACTTTATATACAGGGTGATTTGCATAAGGTGTGACAAAAAGCTAGGGCATGTAGGTTGGACTTAGACAAGAAAAAAATCGTATGGGAGGGGGGGGTCTATTTCCCCCCGTTTAGGCGGGAGGGGCAATTTAAGAAAAAAATCACTTAAAACAGAAAAAAAAATAATAAAAAAATAACGGTGATACCTACAGAGTAATGCTATAGCATTTTGAAAAGCCAGAAATACATTCTTTAAATTTGTTTTTAAATAAAGTTGTTCGAGTGAATAGTTTTTTAAAAATTAATTTTTAAAATCAAAATTTTGAAAAAAAAAAAAAAATGAAAAATTTTTTTTTAAACAATTTTTTTTTCAAAATTTTACGTAATTAAGTATTATTTTTTTATTCAATATTCAATGCTCTTATTAATTTTTGATCAAACACAAGTTTAGTTTTTTTCGTTTTTGGATTCTTAGGTGAATTTACGATTGAAAGGATTAACTTTCTTTTTACTATTTTTTTAATTATCGTCTTATAAGCATACAATAATGTGACAAACTACTGGATTAACCATATTTCACACATTTTTTCATTGAGAACACCTGCGTGAGAGCATTGGTTTACCAGACCTGCCACTTTTTACTTGCGACTTATAGGTACTATAAGGCAAGTTATGCATTCGTAAAAAAAATCGAACTCGAGATTTTGATCAAAGTTGACATTACGATGATAGCGAAGACTAAAAAAGTGGGTCTCGCAATTCTGTCTGTCTGTCTGTCTGTCTGTCTGTCTGTCTGTCTGTCTGTCTGTCTGTCTGTTCGACTACAGGCTAAACGACTCGGCCGATTTTCTTTAAACTTGGTACATATTATTTTTAATTTTTTCCCCCCACACGTTTTTTTCTTTTTTTTTTTAAGACCAAAAATAACGGTACCCCCCATACGAATTTTTTTCGAAATTTTATAAACATTTTTTTTTTCTCAAAAACTGTTCAACAGATTTTAAAAATAAAGATACAGAAAAATTTCATTTAATTAAGTCTAGGTATTGGTTGAAAAAAAATTTCCGAAAAATGGTTATTGAGGGTACCCCCCATGGAACCATTTTTTTTGTTTTTGATTTTCTCAAAAACGGTTCAACCGATTTTGATCATTTTTTTTTTGCTAAAGCTCCCCAAAAACATAAATAGAATTGTGTACTCAAATTTTCCAAAAAAATTTTTTTGGATTTTTAAAAAAAACTTCAAAATTTTTTTTTCAAAACTCAATATTTCGAAAACCCCATGCTAGATTTTTCTTAAACTTGATAAATAAAAGTTTCTCAATATGGTCTACAAAATGTGAAACAAAATTTTTTATTTTACCTAAAAATAAAGGTACCTACCATACAAATGCTAAAAAATTAAAAAAAATGGTTTTCAAAAATCGTATTTTTCTCGAAAACGGTGCCTAGAATTTTGATAAATTTTTTTTCTTTCAATTAATTTTTACGATCTTTAATTTAATAAAAAAAAATTTGAAATTAAGATATTACAGCTTGTACCTACCATATAACCATTTTTTCGAATTTTGAATTTCTCATTATCCACATAACGGATCTTAATGAAAATTTTTATAGAGAAGCTTCTAAAAAGTCTAAAACACATTGCGTTTCAAACCTTTAAAATAAATATTTCTTGAATTTTTGAAAAAAAAAATCTATTTTTTTTTTTTTTTGAAAATTCGATATCTCCGAAACGGGTCAATATTTCTTTTCGTAAATTTAATTTTTATTCGAACAATAATAAAAACTTTAAATTAGCGTACCAAAATTTTTCCTTAAAAAGCTTTTAAAAAGTTTGTATATAAAAGCTTCTTTTAAAGAAACCACTACAAGGACTTATAATTTTTGTTCTTGCATAAATTCATATTTGCATAGCATTCTGTTACTACTAAAAGAATTTAAAAATTAATTTTATCCTTATGAACAGTTTTCTCTAATAACATTCGTTTTTAAAATTCCCAGTCGAGTACATAGTCGTGCATTTTATTTATTATGGTGGGGTCGGCTTGGCTTAGGTGCATTTACGAAAGAAAGGATTAACTTTTTTTGTACAAGTTTTTTATTATCAGTCTTATAATCATACAATAAAGTGACAAAGTACTAGATTAACACATTTTTTCATTGAGAACACCTGCGTGAGAGCATTGGATTAATATTGACCTTCGAATGTTTTTTAAATAATGCAACGTTACACGCCCTAACTTATATAGTATACTTATATAGTATACTTTTTACCATTAACGCGCTTCTGCTCATCCTGAAAACCCCTCATTTTTGAGAATTTGACGTTTTTTGAAAATATATTTATAAAGGAGTTTGCTTTTCATATTCGCATTTTTTTTTTCTAAAAAAATTTCAGAGATTCCATCATTTATTGAAGAAACAAGCAAATGGTCATTCTGAAACATCATAGGAATGCAAAGCAACCGCATGCTTTTGACATTTCAACTGGGTTCTTTCATTTGCTCTGTATGCTTTTTGCTTTACAATCTTGCGTTTAGAAATTTGGCCTAAGATTGTTATCTTATGGAAACCAACGAACTTTAAAATATATTTAAATCATAAGCTCCGGATCGGTCTTTAAATTTTTTTGGAGACTTTCATTTCAACCTCATATCGAGTTTTAAGTTTGATAAGATTTAAGATTTCGAGTTTTATAAAATTTATTAAGTCTTGGAGTTAAAATTCGGTAAATGTTTCTGATATTCTCATAAACCTTTCTCTCAAATACCAATCCTTTTTGAGTCTTTAATAAGCAAATAAAACGTATATACATTTTTTTCTTCATTATTCGTTATTATTTTATTTCGCATGATTTCTTAGTTTTACAATTTAAACTTTAAACAATTTAGAAAATAGGAATTTTACAGAATAAGAAAATCATCATAAAATAGTTAGGTACATCCGATTGTCCTAAGGACAAGAGTTGGATTTCGATTTACCGCATAGAGTTACAATTAACAAAATCTAGTGGGGATCAACTTTGACATCACTTTTTGACGATTTAAAAAAGACTAACTTTGGTGTACAAAAAAAAACACCTTTGGTGTTAAGGTCAATTTCTCTGTTAGTACTATGCTTATTATTTTTTGTTATCAATCACACCCAAAAATTGCTGTGGGCTCTTAGTCTAAGAGGGACACTTTAGTTGATCGAGAGAGGACTTTGCTACTCAATTGCGGTTTTAGTTCAAAGAAACAGTAATTGGTAATAGGTATTCTCCCTTTGATTTCAGCACCGGTGTTATTGTCTGAATTAATGGCGGCGCCTCGGTATACAAAAGTCCTTAACTGCCTCAACATATAGCTGTCTATGGTGATGTCGGTGTTGTGTCTTTCTTGATGACAGCATATGTTTAGGTGAGATTTCCCACAGATCCTATTTCCTTTTTCGACTTACTAAAATCGTTCACTTTTATACAACCCATCTTAGAGGTAAGACCTATTCAATAAAACACATAAAACCCAAACTCACTAATCTCGTTATTTTTCATCCTTGATTTTTCTAACGAACCGTACCCCAACATTTAGTCCAAACGAGCCCAAGAGAAATTATAAGGAATAATCAAGGAGAATTCATCTAAGTAATTACATTCCTTAGATTGCAAAGATAAATTTGGATTTCATCCCAACATCCAAAATCCCCTTAAACAATTCAACCGTAATACTCGCACTTCTAGGAATGCCCATCAATTTACCCTCGAGCCCAACTTCGGTCGTAATGTGAAGTACAGAGATTCGTTTTTTAGCCGTACTACGCGAATGTGGAATTCCTTACCACGCTCTGTCTTTCCCAGTCATTGCAATGTTCAAGAATTCAAAACCAATGTACAACGACACCTCCTTTCTAACCCCTCTCTTTTTTCCTAATGCTCACGCTGTGTCTCTGACATATTAAGGGTATACAAAAAACCTTTGAGTGTGTGCTAATTATAAAAAAAAAAAAAAAAAAAAATACTCATCAATCTCACAATTCACAAAACATCAAATTCCACTTCATCCGAATCACAAGAAATCAGCATACACACACAAATTATCCCTAACCTACCGCAACACAAGAATCGCTAAAAAAACATCCACCCATCACATCACACAAAAAGAGAAAAAACTTCATCACAAAATCAACGCACACATCATCATCACCAAGATCCAAAATTCTCCCACATAATTTTGGTAAAAAAAAAACACTATCCAGCGAGAGAAACTGTAACCAATGAACTTTTTATCATCCGATCATCATTATCAGCATCATCCAATGAGAAACCGCTAATCCAGATCAGTGCATTGTTCAATAAATTTGGTAAAATCTCATTAGTTTTTCTTCTTTTCGATCGGTTGTATTTTGCAAGTTTCAAGGTTAAATAAAAATAAAAAAAAGAACGAAAACCCGCGTGCAAAGTGCATTTTCAATCCCTTTTTTATAGTGCGATTTTAATATTAAGATTAACAATAGAAAATTGTCTTAAAAAAAAACAAATATCGTTTTGGATTAGAAAAATATTAAAATTTGATATTTTCTGCCCATACTTTTCTCTATAAATAATCTTGTTATCTATAAAACGTGGATTAAAAATCCCCTATCTAAAAAGATTCTTTCAAAAATCGTTTCAATCACTAAAATATTGATAAAATTAACCAAAAAGTGATTAAATTATCAAAAGTTCTAGAAATTCGTAATCACGTGATTTCTCGCGCAAAACTACCACCTGGGGTAGTTTTAATTAATTGGCTATATCCCGTTTATTATTGTCATATATAAAAAGAACAAAAATGAATATTTTCCTTTAATTGCACCCAAGTTATAAATCCCTAATTTATTAAAAAAAAAATTCTACCAAAAGGAATAAAATAAATTTGTGAAATCAAAATTAATACATTCTAAACTTTGGATACGTGCTCTATAAAAAAAAGGTGAATTTAGTTTTGAGAACATTCAGACCCGGTGAGTTATCTTCTTTAATTTTATGCTCTTCAAAATACAGTTCCGATCTGCATCCCACCGTGAGCGCACGCGTGGGAGTGTAGTCCATTTGTCTGCTCGTTGCTTTTTTTTTTTCATTGCCCTTTAAAATCTCATCTTAACCAATCAATAAAATAGAACAAAAATAAAATAAATGCAAATAAATAAAATATTCCCAAAATAAAAATATCGCGCCGCGTGTGCATAGTTTATAATCAAACAAAAAAAAATAGTTCATTTAATAAATTAAAAAAAAAAAAAACATACAGTTCTATCTTCTCAAAAAAAAAAAAAAAAAAAACAACAACACAGCGAGTCTTCATATGTGCCTCCCTCCCACTCCGTTTCCCACACCGCTCACAGTTGCTTAAGTATAGCCACTGCATACATTGTGTGGTAAAAACCATACAGTGTTGCATTGGTCTATATATAGCAATTATTGGATATATTGCGGATATTGTTTTTTGGTATTCAGGGGCGGATCAGTGCAATTTGCAATTAAGGCATAACACTAATGGTGAATTGCAATTGTGAAGTTTTTTGGTACCTAAGAATAATACCTGCATAGTTAACTGTCTAGTTTTGGTTTTTTTGTGTTTGTATATTGCAATGGCTGGTAAGTTTTGTGTTGAGTATTGTAACATTCGGGGGCTCCGAAAGAATTTTTGTGCTGTGTACGTTCACTCTGTTTTAAACAGGCCAGCTGTTTTGGCACTAAGCGAAATCCAGGTTGGTGAAAACACCGATCATACGGAGTTCAACCTACATGGTTATAGTTTAGTGCCATTATTCTTTTCTCATCATGGTTTAGCCGTATACGTACGTAATCATGTCGCATATCAGCTTCTACCACAGTATGGTCCCTGTATAAATACAAATTTTAATTATATGTGGTTTAAATTCACTGTTCATCGGCGGATCATTCATACATGTTTTATTTATCGCAGTCCAAGTTTGGATAGTAATTCAACTTCTAATGAATTTGATGCCCTATCCGACTCTATCCAGAGAATTGTTTCCCATTTTCCGCACAGTGAGATCGTTGTTACGGGCGATTTCAATGTACACAATTCTTCGTGGCTGCGCTATTCTGGTCAGACAACACCCGAAGGAAGGTATGTCGAGATCTTTGCTGAGTTAAACAACTTGTCTCAGCTTGTTGACGAACCAACTCGGATTCCTGATGTTGCAGGTCAATCAGCCAACACTCTAGACTTGTTCCTTACCTCTGACCCTGATAAATACACCATAAGTGTTTTATGATTTTCAATTCAATGATTTCTTCGGCAAATTTAACTGGTCATTATACTTCCTCGATAGTGATGTGGATTCCAGTGCAGATATGGTTTCAAATTTGATTCTTTACGGTATGAGAGATTTTATTCCGAATAGGATAAAATCTATTGAACCGAAAGAGAACTCCTGGTTTGATTCGAACTGTAAAGAGGCTATCAGGGTTAGAGAAGTAAGTTTCCGTAGTTTAAAAGCCAACCCTACTGAGGAAAACCGGAATAAGTACAAACAAGCTAGAAAGACCTGTAACGTGATTATCCGACGAACTAAATTTTTACATGACCAAAAATTACGGCAAAAAAATACTACAATGTCCCAAAAGTAGTAAAAATGTTTGGTCATTTGTAAAAACGTACGGAACAGTACGAATTCCTCAGTTCCAACACTAGTCTTCAATGACACTCCTGTTGTAAGCTCGATAGATAAAGCTAATTTGCTTGCAGCGCAGTTTGCTGTTAATTCAATGCTACCAGAGAGTGTTATGACTCCTCCTGTACTTGAGAGCGTAAACGGTTTTATGGGACAAATTTTCTTTCGCACTCGTGCAGTTGCAAGAGTTCTAAAGGATCTTGACATTCACAAATCCGCTGGCCCGGATAGTATCCCTGCTATTGTTCTGAAGAGGTGTTCTTCAACACTGGTAAAACCACTGCGTAAGCTTTTCCCTTCTTTCCAAGGTCATGGAAACCCTGATAAATTATCAGCTCAAGAAATATCTTGAAGAACGAAAGCTTCTCAATGACCGTCAGTATGGCTTTCGTAGCAATAGGTCCACTGGTGATCTGATGGTATATCTCACCGAAGAGTGGAACAAATCTTTACATCGTTTTGGAGAAAGTAAGATTATTGCGCTTGATATTTTAAAGGCATTTGATAGAGTTTGGCATCAAGCTCTCTTATCGAAAATGCGTGCATTTGGTATCTATGAATCTCTTCTTCGTTGGATTAGAAATTACCTTTCGGAACGTTCATTACAAGTAGTTTTGGACGGTTTCAAATCTGATATCCACATAATAAATGCTGGTGTGCCCCAGGGCTCCGTATTGTCTCCGACACTCTTCCTTATATTCATAAATGATCTTTTATCTGAAACTTCTAATCCACTTAATTGTTTCGCTGACGACAGTACCCTCAGCTTTTCATATTCGTTTTTAGATTCTCATCCCTGTCCTTCGGATGTGGATTTCCAACGGCAGCGTATGATAAGCTCATTAAATTCTGATCTTGACAGCATTGTCCATTGGGGAATAAAAAACCGTGTAGAATTTAATGTTTCAAAAACTCAATGCTGTCTGCTGTCGTTAAAGCAGAACCCACCCCCTATGCCGCTATCCATGAGTGGCACTTGCATTGAGGAAACTGAACTCTGTGCTCGGTATGTGCATCACAGACCACCTTGTATGGAATGACCACATATTCGACGTTGCCAAAAACGCTGCCAAGTGCTTAGGTGTCCTTCGACGTTGCAAGAAATTTTTCCCCCTTCTGATCTGGCTGTAATCTATAAGGTTTATATTCGTCCAAAGCTCGAGTACAATATCCATATTTGGACAGGTGCTCCAATAACACACTTGAGTCTCTTGGATATAATCCAAAAAAGAGCTTTAAAAATGATAGGTGATAGAAGTATAACAGAAACATTTGAATCTCTTGAGCACCGTCGCAATGTTTCTTGTCATTCATTATTTTACCGTTACTTCTATAGACAATGCTCTAGCGAAATAGCCAGTTGCATTCCTCCCCTTAAACAATTTAACCACAATACTCGCGCTTTTAGAAATGCTCATCAGTTTACCCTTGAGTCTACCTTCGGACGTACTGTGAAATACAGAGATTCTTTCTTTAGCAGTTCTACACGAATGTGGAATACTTTACCCAGCTCTATTTTTCCTTCCCATTGTAATGTTCAAAAATTTAAAACTAATGTGCATCGGTATCTCCTTTTAAACCCCTCCTTGTTTTCCTAATGCTCGTACTCTGTAAATCATTTTAAGGGTATTAATAACCCCTTGTGTGCGCGCTTATTATAAAAAAAAAGACTCAGACAAAATAACACGAGTGAATGGAAGACTTGCTTCCTCAACCCTTTCGTAAATATAATGAAAGATACCCTATTACTCAACTTATACAAATCTCTATGTAGACTTTGTTCACAAAGTCACTCTTCACGGAGGAAACCAACTCGTCGTACGATTGATCCGATCGGAAATATGGATTCCAAAACTTAAAAACCTAGTAAAATATAAAATTAATAAATGTTCCGTTTGTAAAATTTATAAACAAAAAATGGCTTCTCAAATAATGGCTGCACTCCCCAAAGAAAGAGCTGAACTTTCACTTCCCTTTACGAATACCGGCTGCGATTTTGCTGGCCCATTTTCAATAAAAAGCTTCGCTACACGTAATTGTCGCATCTCAAAGGGTTACTTGTGTTTATTTGTCTGTTTTGCGACTAAGGCAATCCACTTAGAACCCACAAGTGATCTCTCCACCACTTCCTTTTTAGCAGCCTTTTATCGTTTCATGGCTCGTCGTGGCCTCCCAAGCACGATCTTTTCCGACAATGGGTCTAATTTTGTCGGTGCTAGTAAGGTCCTATCGAATAATTTCAAACTTTTTTTAAAAACATTTGCCCAAGATGTATCTGACAAATACCAACTCCAAGAACTTAAATGGAAATTTATACCTCCAGGTTCCCCGCATATGGGCGGATTATGGGAAGCGGGCGTTAAAAGTTTTAAAACCCATTTTCGCAAAGTTGCAGGTGATAATAAATTTAATTTGAGGAGTTTTCGACGCTCCTCTCACGAATCGAATCGTGTTTGAATTCTCGACCACTCATCCCCTTGACTGATAATCTCAACGATATTTTACCCCTGACTCCTGGTCATTTCCTCCGAGGAGGACCCCTTTTAGCTCCACCCGAACCCGATATGAGCTCTATGTCCCTTAGCCTGACCGATCGATGGAAAAAGGTACAAATTCTTCACCATAAGTTCTGCCTTCGATGGAAGGACGAGTATCTTAAAGAGCTACAGAAAAGATATAAATGGAAATTATTCAAAACGCGATATAGCTCTAAACGACCTCGTTGTTATCCGCGAAGAGAATGTTTCTCCTAATGAATGGCGTTTAGGCCGAATAGTACAACTATATACTGGTTCAGATGGAAGAGTTCGGGTAGCAGATATTAAGACACAAAACGGTATTTTGAAACGTCCTATCGTAAAGCTTTGCATCCTACTTGAGGATCAGGATGAAAATGCACTTTCAAGTACCGAGTAATTACAGATTCATTCTTATAATTTATATTTTGAGTGTAAGTTTATTTATCAATGCACTGCTTTCCAAAAATTGTACGTATTTAAAATTTATATTGATTTAAAATTGAATGTATAAAAACATTAAAATATTTTACCCATGAAATATTGTATTCTCTTTTCCCATACTAACATTTCCTTTCCAAAAGAGTGAGTAGAACCCCTCTTTAATAAGGTTCTCCCAATTCATACAAAATAGTAACAAAGCCCTAGCATACGAAGTTGTTTTGCAGGAATACTGCAAGGCGGTCGGCAATGTTTAGGTGAGATTTCCTCACGAAAGTCTAGATGGCATTCAAGTCAACTTCCTTTGAAAGTCATTAATATTCCCATAAAATTTCCCACAGATCCTATTTCCTTTTACGACTTACTAAAATCGTTCACTTTTATACAACCCATCTTAAAGGTAAGACCTATTCAATAAAACACATAAAACCCAAACTCACTAATCTCGTTATTTTTCATCCTTGATTTTTCTAACGAACCGCACCCCAACAGCTTGCTCTCATTGACTGCTAAACCCTTCTTCTGCGCTTTCGTTCCAATGCTCACAAATGCGCCACTGATATCACGCTTCTCCATAATGTCAATGTCGTCGGCGTATCCAAGTAATTACCAAAACTAGACATTCACCCATATTCTGAAACTCGTATTTATGACTCGTATTCGACTATAGTCGTATGTTGGTATTCCAGGAGTCATACATTCGTCTTCACTTGTACAATTGTACATACTAATATTGGGAAATTCAAAACATCGCATACGACTATTCATATTTTATCGTTATTCCGAATCTCAAAAAGTTAATTGGTACCTCTTAGCACAATAGTTAGTGCGTTAAACAGTCATGCGGAAGGTCTGGAGTTCGATTCTCAGCCGCAGCAAAAAGTTTTTCAGTAGTGTACTGCCTCTTGCAAGGAATTGACAAATCCTCTAAGAGTATATCTCTTGTCTTGGAAATTGAAAATTGTAGCACCCCTCCGTTCCTGGTAACACGCACACAGGAATGGTTGAGAATTGTAAGTCACTATAGGTCCTGGTTCACTTCGAGCTGTTGCACCACCAAAGTTTTTAAAGTACATTTTTAATTGCTTTATTTATTTGGACTCAACGTTATTAACGCGTTCATATTTAGTAAAATAATAAATCGTTTTCAATTTGAGGCATTGGTTTGTGCATTAGAAGAAAATTTTGGAGGTATCAAGGGGCCATAGGAAGAGTGGAAAACTCAAAGCAAATATTTAACAGTTTTGGGCGGACCTTTCGGTAAAACTAAATAGCCTTGGGCCACCCATCCGAAATGGTCTAGCTTGTCTTAAAGTAAGAAATATTTAACAAATTGTAATACATATCTTTTTAGGTCTGCAATGATCAAAAGTATTTAGTTAAAACAGAAACTGCATCACAATAAGCAGCAATTTAAAGGCACAGGGGTGGTGAAATTACAACCATATGCTAGAGCAAATTTGAGGAGTGCATTGCTAGCATTTTAAATTTAAATTCTTAATCCTCAAGGATCAAACATTGGAGTTTTTCAGCCTCCTCCTGTAGTCGGCACGATAAATGCTGAAGATGAAACTGACATAGTCCAAGAATATAACGAGGATTCACAAGCCAGTAACACCACTCGTACAAACAAAAAACAAAAACAAAAAAAAAAAAACAAATAAAATAGAAGAAGAGCTACTTCAAATCAATGGAGCTCATCAGAATTTTATTATAAATAAAATAATTTAATTGAAAGAACAACAAACGACTTTTTCAATTCAAATTTATTGATTTTGACAATTACCTAAGGCGCACAGTGGTTTGGTTTGTATGGGAAAGCGGAAAAAAATCTGTAAAATCTGAACTACTTAACGGATTTAAATAAAATTTGGCATACATGTTAAGATCTATCTTATACATATGTGGTCCAAATTTGGTTAAGAAATAATTATTGAAAAAAAAGTTATTGATGTTTTTCTTAAATTTGCACGTTTGGATTGGAGCGGAAAAAAGTCTGTAAGATCTGAACTACTAAACGGATTTAAATAAAATTTGACCCACATATTAAAATTTATCTTATACATATGTGGTCCAAATTTGGTTAAGAAATAATTATTAGAAAAAAAGTTATTGATGTTTTTCTAAAATTTGCGCGTTTGGATTGGAGCGGAAAAAAGTCTGTAAAATCTGAACTACTTAACGGATTTAAATAAAGTTTGGCACACGTATTAAGATCTATCTTATACATATATGGGAAATAATTATAAGAAAAAAAGTTATTGACATTTTTCTAAAAGTTATGGGTTTTTGATGTTGTACTAAAATATATTTTTTTTTCTTTTTGGAAAATATAAACTTTTTATTTTTAATAAAGTAGAACAAACTATGTTTTTATATTATAAACATAAAAACAAATTCTTCAAAAATAATATTAAAAACACAAATAAAACATTTGCAATAAATTAATAAATAATATAAAAAAAGTAGAAGCAGCTAAAATGAGGTTTCTAGCATCTGCACTCATTGCTAGTATTTTCTTTTTTGCCTGTAGCCTCAATCCTGTTATAAGTTGATCTGAGGATATGAGGATACGGTGCATCACATCTTCATTCGTTGCAATCCGACTGCATTTTCTTGAATTAAAACTGCGATAGATTTTATTGTCCTTATTTCGGCATTCTTGGGCTTTCTCGGAGAGTGATCCAACAGGAAATGTACAATTTTTTTGATTTCTTTTCCACGGATCAAAACCTTATGTACGGTCGCTTGCATATGGTACCATTTATAATTCTCTACAAAAAGTTGTGCGTTTCCCACGCGTACTCTGCATATTTTTTGAAATCTATTTTTTCATTCGATGTAATTACTTCAAGAATAACATTAGTCATAAGTTCGGAACACAAAATCGAATAAAGAATTGCGATTGAATCCATTTTAATGGAGGGAAATTATTGCTCGAACAATTCAAAAACAACCGCTGATTAAACACCCTTTTTGTTTTTATTTTTATTTCACTTCACTTGTGCTTATTGATTGATAAAAGAGTTATAATTTTTCTTTTCTGAAAGGAAAGCTCTACACTTCAGTTGTGCGTCCAGCACTCACATACGGTTCACAATGTTGGACAATGTACAAAAAGTATGAGAGTAAGCTAACGGCAGCTGAGATGAAGATGCTTCGTATGACAGCAGGAGTTACAAAGCTTGATCGAATTAGAAGTACGAAGATCCGAGGAAGCCTTCATGTTAAGAATACCATTTCCCAAAAAATTGAACACGACCGACTCAGTTGGTATTGCCATGTTCAAAGGAGAGATCCTGAGAACCCCGTCAAAAAGGCAATATCATACAACGTTCCAATTCGGAATAAAAAGAAAGGTAGGCCTAAACACTCCTGGTACAAACAAATGCAAAAAACACCAGCATTCAGTTGGCCTCAGAAATGGAACAATACAAAACCGGGAGGCTTGCCGCCGATTTCTGAGGTCAACCCGGCGAACCCCACAGGCGGATCACTAGTGTGAAGCAGATACGTGGGAGAGTTATGATCCCCTCGACATCGAGATCATAACAGCGCCGAAACAAAGGAAGAAGAAGATAATTTTTCTTACACACCTTGCACAAATGCACAATCAGTCAATAATTACTTTTTTTTTTTTTTTAATCCTTTATATATTTATACAGTTTTAAGTAAAAATTAAACATTCTTATGGGGCATTACCTACTAATCTTTAAAGGTCATACAAAATTGTGCAATACACAACAAAAACAAAGCAATAACACTTTAAACAACAATAAAAATTGTTATTTTTCGATTTATGCCGGAAACGGAACAGGTAGAGAAAAACTCATGTACAGAAAAAAAAACTTTTTTATTTTTACCTGCCTCTACTTTTTCCGTGAAATCAACAAAATTGTGAGATTATCCCTAATCCTTTTGTTTATTTTTTCTTAAGCTCATCATATAATTCTAACTGTCATAAAATAATAAAATTTTTAACATAATTTTGCCAACAAAATTGAGTTGAAAGTTGAAAAATTTTCGAGGCAGAAATAAATTATTTTGCAAAAAATCGAATTTCGCAGACCTTGGTCAAGGTATGAATTGTATTTTATTTTTAAAATAAAGGTACGTATTTTTTCTAAAAATAATGGGATGAAACAGCTCATTCTGATAATTAGAACCGAAGAAATTATAACTATTTGATATACACCACCCTCAAAACCGAGTTTTTTGAAAACCGATTCAATGAGATAAATTTGAACATAACTTCCAGATCCGCAGGCATCCGCAGCTGATTTTTTCTGTGTTGTTACTTGAAGGTATTGAGCACACACTGGCGTACTTCACTACGTGTAGGCAAGTGTAGCTAAACTTGAAACTCAAAAAGTTTTCATCTAAACCATATTTTGTTGGTACCCATATCTGACGCTTCTTATATAATTCATCTTTTTTTTTTATTTATTTTAGATAATCAAGAATAGATCAACAAAACGGTATATAAATTTTAAGAATTTAATTTGAGGAACTTCGGTAAAATACATCTAAAATTTTGTTGAAAGTACGGTTCGCGACTTGAATAAATTTTTCTTTGACTTTGAGGGCTTGTAAATATGTATATAAAATATACATATAACGGGTGATTTTTTTGAGGTTAGGATTTTCATGCATTAGTATTTGACAGATCACGCGGGATTTCAGACATGGTGTCAAAGAGAAAGATGCTCAGTATGCTTTGACATTTCATCATGAATAGACTTACTAACGAGCAACGCTTGCAAATCATTGAATTTTATTACCAAAATCAGTGTTCGGTTCGAAATGTGTTTCGCGCTTTACGTCCGATTTATGGTCTACATAATCGACCAAGTGAGCAAACAATTAATGCGATTGTGATCAAGTTTCGCACTCAGTTTACTTTATTGGACATTAAACCAACCACACGAATGCGTACAGTGCGTACAGAAGAGAATATTGCGTCTGTTTCTGAGAGTGTTGCTGAAGACCGTGAAATGTCGATTCGTCGCCGTTCGCAGCAATTGGGTTTGTGTTATTCGACCACATGGAAGATTTTACGCAAAGATCTTGGTGTAAAACCGTATAAAATACAGCTCGTGCAAGAACTGAAGCCGAACGATCTGCCACAACGTCGAATTTTCAGTGAATGGGCCCTAGAAAAGTTGGCAGAAAATCCGCTTTTTTATCGACAAATTTTGTTCAGCGATGAGGCTCATTTCTGGTTGAATGGCTACGTAAATAAGCAAAATTGCCGCATTTGGAGTGAAGAGTAACCAGAAGCCGTTCAAGAACTGCCCATGCATCCCGAAAAATGCACTGTTTGGTGTGGTTTATACGCTGGTGGAATCATTGGAACGTATTTTTTCAAAGATGCTGTTGGACGCAACGTTACGGTGAATGGCGATCGCTATCGTTCAATGCTAACAAACTTTTTGTTGCCAAAAATGGAAGAACTGAACTTGGTTGACATGTGGTTTCAACAAGATGGCGCTACATGCCACACAGCTCGCGATTCTATGGCCATTTTGAGGGAAAACTTCGGAGAACAATTCATCTCAAGGAATGGACCGGTAAGTTGGCCACCAAGATCATGCGATTTGACGCCTTTAGACTATTTTTTGTGGGGCTACGTCAAGTCTAAAGTCTACACAAATAAGCCAGCAACTATTCCAGCTTTGGAAGACAACATTTCCGAAGAAATTCGGGCTATTCCGGCCGAAATGCTCGAAAAAGTTACCCAAAATTGGACTTTCCGAATGGACCACCTAAGACGCAGCCGCGGTCAACATTTAAATGAAATTATCTTCAAAAAGTAAATGTCATGGACCAATCTAACGTTTCAAATAAAGAATCGATGAGATTTTGCAAATTTTATGCGTTTTTTTTTTTTTAAAAAAGTTCTCAAGCTCTTAAAAAATCACCCGTTATATAAAAAATACTCTGAAATCATATGCTCTGGATATACAAAAGTACTTAGACATAAAACTTAAAAGGCTACTCATTACTTTTTGAAATGGATTTTTTTCCGCTCTCAAACCACTGTGCGGCGCCTGTAGCAACAGTTTTTCTTGGGCAACAGTACATAACTGTTAGTTGTTTACTTCAATTAATGTAAAATACAAAACTGTTGCTCCAGGTGCCTGCCTGGCGACTGAACATACCCTAAGCGGAGCAACGGAGTTGCGTGAGCGGGTGTAAGCCCCGAAAAGGAAGTTAAAATCTTGAAAACCCGCGAAGCGGGCCACCCAAATTACTTTTGTCCAAGAAAACCAAGAACGTCGGCCCCCGATAAACAATTATGTATTATACGAATCTAACGGCAAAAACTACTTTTTTTATTTTTAACGAAACATTTTATGCTTGGCCTTAAGTCACAAACAGATTTGGCCTTATGTCACTTTACAAAACCGACATAAGGCCAAATTTTAGGACTTGGCCTTATGTCGTCAAATTTTTTTATGAAATAAATATAAAAATGCAGTTCGGCCTTATTTCGCTTTGTCAAAGTGCAATAAAACCAACTGTTGAAAGTGAAATATTACCAATTTGGCCTTACTTCACTTTGTAAAAGTGCAATAAGACCAACTGCTGAAAATTGGCCTAATTTCACTTTATAAAAGTGCAATAAGGCCAATTTTTGAAAGTTGGCCTTATTTCACGGCACCAATGGATACGCTTTATGAAATATGGGCACTGTATCCTGCTTCAAGAGAATTGATGCCTTAAACTCCTAATATAATGACTTGGCTGAGTTGAATTTACTTTTAGAAATTTGTGTCTAATGAAATCTAAAAATTTTGCACTTACATTACTAACTTGACATTCAGAGCTACCAAAAATGTGATCCTTCCAACTCGGAACTAGAATGTTAAGCCATGATTTACCTATTAGAGGTGTAAATGGGCGAACGCTTTTTATGACTACCAATCCCATTATCTATCACTCGGACATTGATCCTTTCCCTACACACTGATCGATTCACCTGTAACTGTAAAAAGTTTACCTTCAGTTATAATTTAAAATGAGCAATTTTTTTTGTTAAAATCTTCATAACTTATCAATGACAAGCATGCTCCGGTATCAGTTTCCATTTCCAGTTTGACTCCTTCTACTAGAACAGTTTTTACTTCTTCACCTCTATACTCGACTGCATTAATGATGGTGTCGTAAAATAAGGCCAAATTTGAAAAATTGGCCTTATTGCACTTTGATAAAGTGAAATAAGGCCAATTTTCAGTAGTTGGTCTTATTTCACTTTGACAAAGTGAAATAAGGCCAAATAATTTTGAGAAATAAGACCAAATTGGTCTCATTTCACTTTTTGAAAGCGTAATAAGAGCAACTGAATGTGGTGCCGTGACATTAGGCCAAGTGACATAAGACCAAATTTGACCAAATTTGAAAATTTTAAGAGTTGGCCTTAAGTCACTTTTGCCAAGTGACATTAGGCAAATTTGGCCCTACGAGTATGTCACTTTTAACTGTTGTATCTGTGCAGAAATAAGTATTTGAAAAAAATACAAAAAAAAAACTATACCTTTAAGTGTAAATTTATATTTTTAAGTATTATTTATTCGTACAATACATAATTGTTTATCGGGGGCTGTCGTTCTGGGTTTTCTTGGGACACAGTACCTTGGGTGGCCCGCTTCGCGGGTTTTCAGGATTTTAACTCCCTTTTCGTGGCTTACACCCGCTCACGCAACTCCGTTGCTCCTCTTAGGGTATGTTCAGTCGCCAGGCAGGCGCCTGTAGCAACAGTACATACCTGTTAGTTGTTTACTCCAATTAATGTTAAATACAAAACTGTTGCTACAGGCGCCTGCCTGGCGACTGAACATACCCTAAGCGGAGCAACGGAGTTGCGTGAGCGGGTATGAGCCCCGAAAAGGGAGTTAAAACCCTGAAAACCCGCGAAGCGGGCCACCCAAGGTACTTTTGCCCAAGAAAACCAAGAACGTCGGGCCCCCGATAAACAATTATTATGTATACGAATCTAACGGCAAAAACTACTTTTTTTTATTTTTAACGAAACATTTTATGCTTGGCCTTAAGTCACAAATAGATTTGGACTTGTGTCACTTTGTAAAAGGGACATAAGACCAGGTCCTAAAATTTAGCCTTATGTCGCTTTTGTAAAGTAACATACCTGAGGCCAAATTTTTTTATGAAATAAATATAAAAATGCAGTTCGGCCTTATTTCGCTTTGTCAAAGTGCAATAAAACCAGTTGTTGAAAGTGAAATAAAACCAATTCGGCCTTACTTCACTTTGTAAAAGTGCAATAAGACCAACTGCTGAAAATTGGCCTAATTTCACTTTATAAAAGTGCAATAAGGCCAATTTCTGAAAGTTGGTCTTATTTCACGGCACCATTAATGATCTGTATCATATTTATTCTTTTCTTCGACCTTGTACAGACTACCGACGTATGACCTTTGATATTACAGTTAAAACATGTCCATTCAGCAGATGGGCAGTTCTTTGGATCATGCAACCGCCCGCAACGAAAACATTTTCCATACCTTCTGACTCCATCCAATTGCTTCAATCGTTTTAAGGAAATCACCAAAAGCACGTGTTTGCGCTAATGCCTTTAGTAGTATGATGAACTCCGTTACAGATTCCTCATCTCGCAGTACCGCTTTATTAAATTTGTACCGTTCACCTCTGATATTTAAACGTGGTTCAAAATGACGTTTTAACACTTCGATTAATTCTTCATATTTCATTGAAGCGGGTTCTTTCAGTTGAACTATGGACTTGAGCACTTTAAAAGAATTTTTTCCAATTAAACTCAGTAAAATTAATGGTTTTCTATCTTCTTTGACTTCATGAATTGTAAAATAAATTTTAAGCCGATCTTTATATGATTCAAAATCATCACCTGGCTCAAATTCTTCTACTTTTCCGATTACATGTGCCATTTGTATTATTTCTATTAGAACACGCTTTTTTTTCTTTAGATTAAGCTATATATTTCATAATATAAAATATTCTGTATATAAATTCCGTTTGTCCCCGCCGCAATGTGGTCAATCTGGTTGAAGGTTGATTGACCAGGATATCGCCATGTCCCTGTTTGAATATAGAGATGTTTGAACTGTGTACTAGCTACAAGAACGTCTCGCCCCACAGCGAAGTCGATCCAGCCTGAAAATCTCCAAGGATAATTTTAATGTCATAACTATGGCACTGCTCGTATGTTTTATCCAGGAATTCGTATAATATATGTTGATATCTTAAAAAGCAATGTGTTTATAGCTTAAAAAAAGTAATGTACATACCATATATACATATTTATACAGCTGTCAACTTAATTAATTGCCTCTTCTCTTTTGTCTTTTTTTTACATCTTTCTCTTTGCAATTATACTTCACCAGACAAGGAAGTCTATAATAAAAAACAAGGAAATCTATAGTAAAGTAATCTCATAATTTAAAGTAAATCCCTCATTTCTTTTAACAATATGTGTTGGGAAATGCACGCAAATGAGGCTTATATCGGCGAATTTGGCATTGCTGCGGATTGTCGTGAGGCGCTCGTTCACAGTTGAAACTCAAAACTTTTTACTTGAGCCTAGTCCCTAGTCCCAGCAACAAATTTGCATCCAATTAAACACTGCTTTTGTTCTCGATCGCAGTCGCCGTAGTAGATATCGCAGTCTTTTAACTTTCGTCTTCACGATCGGTCTTATCCCATTTTTTGGATCTGCTTTGTAGCAGTTTTGGGATTCTGCTAATAGTTCAGCTGCAAGTGGTCTATTAAGGCACATAACGTTCCTCGTACAGATCCAAAGTTGGTTGTCCGCAGGGAATCCGTCCGTATCCGAGGCTTGTTTTACTTCGGCTCAAGCACTAACTTGGAGGGCCAAGTCCTTAGTATGATTCCAAGAACGGGGAGTCGGATAAACCGCTCCTTACAGGTCTGAGCTGCGAATATGTCGGAGTAGCCCCATAAGGTGGTTAATGTTGATTCAATGTGGGGAACTCCTCCGCTGCGGCCTGGATGAAAGTAAAGATGCCTAAGTGGGAACACATATCCCACCCACTCGTTTACTAAACCCAACAACCTTCCACTGGGTTTGTGACGCAATTTCCAGTTGAGGTACTAGGCACCCGATGTTTACCGCGAGGAGGTCAGAGTAGGAGTCAATAGACACGGGTGGCTTTTTAGAAAAACTTGTGGGCGCTTGGGACCTAGGAAGCAAGTTTTGAAATTTCTCAAATCTATATTTTTTTTGAAACGAACACACCATTATTTTGAGATAATACACACGAATTTTGATTTATTTATTAAAATATAATTTATTTGTTTACATAAAAATTAAAATCAAAAAAATTTCTTTTCTATAGCTCAATTATTTCCTATCTTAATATTATTTGGCTATTAGAGATGTCCATGTTCTCCACTTCTTCAAACTTGGAATTGAATTTGGGCTTTGATAACTTTTTCAAAAATCAACTGAAAGATTTCACATGTTTTTAGGCTAGAGCAGAACTGCTTACATTAAACTTCGTGTCCCATAGAAAAGTCATCTACCACTGGTACAAGGAGAGGATTCTGTAAATTGCATAGAAATATACCCAGCATTTAATGACATCACAAAGAGTTGCTTTGGGAAATTCATCATGACGTCCGAAGGATTGAAAAGTAATGTAAATGGATCCGATTGAGAAGCTATCGACTGATTTTATAAAACTGCATTAAACTACCGAAGAATGATAATTGATGAAGACTTGCAATCAAATTAACCGATTTAAATATTGTAAAACTTAAATAATATTAATAAAGTGAAACTTATGCCTACTATTTAAGAGTACGAGTATTAATAGTAAATTTAAATGAACAAGAAACATAAAATCAAAACTCTTACTTAAATTGATAATTCTTAGCAGACGGCTTTTAGCCATTTCCTTTTGATAGTTCAGATTAAAATGCAAAAAAATGTACATATATTTTATAGATCTATTTTTGTATTAAATTGAAAAATTTGACTTTAGGTTTCTAACAGCTTGCTGGAGCGGAACTTGGATAGCAACGAATCTTGAATTTCAATTAACAAAATATGGTACCACATATTTTACAAATGTTCACAATCTTCATATATGGGCTGTGGGAAATCAACAAAGGAGAAGGCAATTTTCATTTCAACACAAATTCACCATTAATATGTGGGCAAGTAAAGGGTTTTTCAACAGGGACGACGCTACAAAAGTATAGCGACAGGGACAGCAAACGACGCCATATTTCTTGCCGCTCTTTTGACATTTCTCTTCAGTAAGGTTTGCCATTTCATGATGGAAAGATATACGAGCCAACAACGAGTCGAAATTGTTAAAATTTACTACCGAAATTCGGAGTCAGTGGCCTCAACGTTAAGAGCGCTACGTCCAATTTATGGTCGTCATAATCGTCTTAGCAGATCAACAATTGAGCGTCTAGTGGAAAAATTTGAGTCCACAGGCACAATACAAAGTATTCCCGTGCCAGTGAGACAAAGAAGTGCCCGTAGTGTCGAGAATATTGCTGCCGCTGAGGCTTCAGTTGCAGAAAGCCCAAATGTGTCTCTCACACGTCGTTCTCAAGCGTTGGGCATCTCTGTGACGTCGTTGTGGCGAATGAAAACCGTCGAAAATTGGGTTCAGCGTCTGGACTTCTGCAAGCGTGCTCGTGGTGGCCATGCAAAAGAAATCGAGTTCCATACATAATGGCATCGAACGTACTTTCACAGGAATAAAGAATTTTATTGATATCCAAAACCGTTTTTGTCTTATTTAAAAAAAACTTTTGTAGCGCTCTTATTGAAAAACCCGATACAATTATAAACAAGTTAATCGGCCTCTTAAATCTACCATCTATGCTGCGCTCTACACACTATCTGAAGTTTTTGGAAATGATTTACCAGAACTATTACAGAACATTCCATTAATTCTAATACCTCGATACCTTCGATATCTAAAGATTCAAACAAGATATCAACTCTATTTAAATGCAGTTACAAGGCTAGCATTTATTTTAAAAATATACTCCTAAATAAATTTTCTAACGTTTATATTAACAGAGCAATTTTCGTTAACATGAATCAGAGTACACCAAAATATACCTTTTCTTAACTCTCCGATTAATGATTTCAAACTGGTAGAACTATTTTTCTTTTGGAGTAAGCATAAGAATCATTTACCAAATTATTCATTACGGGATACCTTGTATACAAAATACATTATGCACTGTACACGTACGTACATACCAAGCAATTAAAAAAAAATATTCATGGCATAGATTTTAAAATGCCCAATCGTATATCTATCTATTTAGAAAATATAATATCTCTTTAATAATTTTCCAACATCATTATCTTTTATCAAAATATCTTAGAAATAACAAGCTCAAAATGTACTTTTTACTGTAACTAACTGAAAATACATAACATCTCTCACAAAACTCATACAAAAATGCTTGCTAAAAAATACTTACATACAATGCACAAATTCTAAACGACGCGACGGCGAGACGAAGAAATGTTGAGTTGTTTACGGTCTCTGCAACCTGCGAATAATTCTTTTTAAGCAATTTTCACAGCTAATATCAATTTTTGTTTTGTTTTAACTTTACGACGAAGTGAATTAATGATCGAATGAACTATATAAAAGGAAAACACTGCATAAAATAGTTATAAATTGAAATATTTTGTATTTTAATATTTTTTACGCGACCAACAACGTTTCTTCTGCGAACTTTCAAATGTAAATTCACAATCCACAACTAGTGAACGCATTCCACAAACCGGCGACTAAAAAATTCGTTCGAATCTAAACTCAAATGTCAAACATCGCAATTGTGTTTACAGGGTGTCCCACAGTCACCGCCCCAAATGAAAACCATGGATTCCTGAAGTCATTTTAAGTCGAAGAACTACTAAAGAGGTAATTTTCTCGTTTTCGTCCCGTTTTCGAGTTATAACGGTTTTTATGATTTTTGCTCTCTTTTACCTTAACCAAACTACGTCCGATTCGTAAGATTTTTTTATAACCAATCAAGAATTTATTACAGTTTTAGTTTGTCTCAGAACTTTTTTTTTCTGCGGACAACCGTTTCTCCGCAATTTTGCATCAAACCCAATTTTTTTTTTCGTTTTTTAAGTTGTTTTTGTCACTTTGATATCATTTTATTCAAAAAAAAAACACGTTAATGAGTATTAATTTTGTTCGTTAATTATTAAAGCCCAGTTTACCATATTTTCTTAGAAAAAATATTATTTTTTTCCTTAAAAAGGAATAATAAATGTAATTAACAAAAAATAAACAAACTGAGCGAATTTGCAATTTTGCATCAAGAAATGAAAAATGAAATGAAAAGTTTTCTTCTTTATGGATGTAAGTTACAAAAGTTGTTCAAATATTCCCCCATTCTGCTCAATACGAAGCTGCGATGGACCTCTTTATCATGCCTGATGTCACGGTTTGATAAGCCATTTGGAGACGCGCATTTAACTCTTCCATTGTATTTATTTGTTTCTCATGAACGACATTTTTCAACTGTCCCCACAAGAAATAATCTAGAGGGTTAAGATCTGGTGACCTCGGTGGCCAACTTATAGAGCCTCTTCGGCCAATCCACAGCCCCGGAAAACTTTCATTTAGTACATTGCGTGCAACAACAGCGTAGTGAGCCGGAGCACCATCGTGCATATACCAAATATTCCTGTGTTGCTCAAAGGATAAATCTTCGATTAAGTCTAGCAAGTCGTTCCTAAGAAAATCGGCATAGTTTGCACCGTTCAGTCGAGAGGGCAATTCCTTAGGTCCAATCTTAAAGAAAATAGAAGTACAGTCAAAATCGGTTATAACGACCTTCAAGGGACTGACGAACTTAATCGTTATAAACGATAGGTCGCTGTAACCGATATCAAGTAAATTAATTTCTTTTCAAGTAGATACCCTATTTTTATAATTTATAATTCTTATTTATTGTTGAGGCACGTTAAGGTTCGTTTCTGACTCATTTTACAATACTAGATACTTTATGCGAATCGAATAAAATAAAACTTCTACGACCATTCGTCACGCAGACAAATTTGGACTAAGTAATTTTCCCACCTGCTTGAACAAACTCAAAACAAATAATAAACGTAAAACAAAAAGAATAATATATCAACAAACGGTAAGCTTTAACATATGTACATATGTATCCGAAATTTTTCATACAACGCATCTACAGATAAACAGATTACAGTTTAGAAAAATATGCAGTCGCATCAACAGCTGCGTCAATCTTAGTCGTTATAACCAATATTTTAATTAAAAAAGGGGAAAGTCCGGTCGTTGTAACCGATATGTCGTTGTAAGCGATGTCGTAATAAACGATTTATTACTCAATAAGATTATAATGGAACTCAGCCGAGACCTAACATAAGAATTTGGTCATTATAACTGATACATACGTCGTTATAACCGATGTCGTTGTAACCGATTTTGACTGTATTAAAACGACGATCGTTGTCAAGCTCTTTGTTGATTTTAGGTATAGATAAATTATTTAAAAGTTTTCTTTTCATCAATTAATTATTTGAAAGAGTACGTACCGGGCTGTCGTTTAAAAGACCAGACCACATATTTACACTAAACTGATGTTGAAACTGTGTAGCTCGTGTCACGTGAGGATTTTCCTTAGCCCAGAAATGGTTATTATGGCTAAAAAAAATCCTCCACGTATGAAAATAGCTTCATCCGTCCAAATAATATTGAAAATAAAATCTGGGATTTTATTATTCATCCGCAGAATCCACTCACAAAAATCCAGACGCAGTTCTTGGCCACCAGGATGTAGGTGTTGCACCTTCATGTAATGATACGGATGAAAACTGTTGCGGTTCAACGTCCGGCGCACTGAGCTTTTCGGTATCGCTAGAGTACAAGCTGCTCTTCGAGTGCTGGTGCCAGGATCATCGCGAAAGAATCGCAAAACCCTTTCCTCCATCCGAATGTTTCCTGGCAGCACGTTTTGTCCTCTATCTTGTCGGTGTGGCTGAAGTGCTCCTTCTGTGTTGACACGATTTAAAAGGCGGTTTAGGACATGGCCATCAGGATGACTTATAGTCTATCTTTGATGACTATAGTCTGTCAAAGCTCTTCAAATCCAGAAATCTCACCATAACTTCAAAACTGCTGCTGTACAGGACCATGGTCCTGCCAGTACTCACATATGGATCCGAGACTTGGGTGCTTAGCAAAAGGCACTCCGACCTCTTAGCTGCGTTCGAGAGAAAAGTCTTAAGGAGAATTGTTGGCCCCATATGTGAGGAAGGACGATTCCGGAGACGGTACAATCATGAATTGTACGCAATCTACCTAGAAGCAGATATCGTGACAAAAATTAAGCTCGGTAGACTCCGGTGGGCAGGGCACCTAGCTCGCATGAGCGAAGATGAACCTGCTCAGAAAGTTCTTTGTGGTACATTCTATGGTAGACGACAGCGTGGTAGACCATGCTTGCGCTGGAGAGATGGCGTAGACCAGGACGCCCGAAGCCTTGGGGTGCGCAACTGGATGGCGTCGGCTAGAGACCGGGATAGGTGGAGAGACTTGTTGAAAGAGGCCAGGACCGGAACCCGGTTGTCGAGCCGATGATGATGATGATCAGGATGACGTCGATTTGGAAAACGTTAGCCATATTCGTGAGCTGCTCTTCGAGCAGATCGTCCCATTTCACCGTATATTAATAACATTTCTAAATATTCTTGATTAGTGTAATCCATTGTTCACAAATAATTAAAAAAAAAAAACTACAACTTGAATTACAAATCCAAAATAGAGTAACAAGTGAAAGAACGTGGCGCGGACACTAGATCACGCAAGTAAGACATTTACAACCTTCAAATCATAATGCAAATCTTTACTGTTTACATTAGTTAACGGTCTTACTAATTAACTTTATCTATTTGTCCTTTTCTTAACCACAATAGCTCAGAAAAAGTTTTAATTCATTTGAATTAATTTTGTATTTAAAAATTAGTTTTTTTTTTTTTTAATTCACTCAGTTTGTTTATTTTTTGTTAATTACATTTAGTATTCCTTTTTAAGGAAAAAATAATATTTTTTCTAAGAAAATAAACTGGGCTTTAATAATTAACGAACAAAATTAATACTCATTAACGTGTTTTTTTTGAATAAAATGATATCAAAGTGAAAAAAAAACAACTTAAAAAACGAAAAAAAATTGGGTTTGATGCAAAATTGCGGAGAAACGGTTGTCCGCAGAAAAAAAAAGTTCTGAGACAAACTAAAACTGTAATAAAATAAATCTTACAAATCGGACGTGGTTTGGCAAAGATAATGCCAGTTAAGGTAAAAAAGAGCAAAAATCATAAAAACCGTTATAACTCGAAAACGGGACGAAAACGAGAAAATTACCTCTTTAGTAGTTTTTCGACTTAAAATGACTTCATGAATCCATGGTTTTCATTTGGGGCGGTGACTGTGGGACACCCTGTATATTCATTTCTTTTAAAAGTGTATCCTTACTTATTTAGGTATATTATATTTCAGTGAAAAAATGCAAGGATGTGTGGAAAACCTTTATTTACTTTTTTTTGTTTTTTTTTTTTTTTGATAATTTGCACTATTCGGCGACCAAAAAAATTACTCATGTGAATGAAATTTCAAAATTCGCGACCATTCGCAGTTCGTGCCAAATGTGCAAAGCATTTAAATAAAGGTTTTCCACCTATCCTTGCATTTCCTCACTGAAATATAATATAACTAAATAAGTAGGGATACACTTTTAAAAGAAATGAATGTATTTTTTTACCATCGGTATTCAAAATATTTGCAGTTTCTTGACAATCACTTTCTTTCTGACTCCGGTTCAGGGTTGCGAATTTTTGAATTGAAAAAGCCATAAGTCATAAGTCTATAGATGATTTGTGATTTAAAAAAATCTAATTCATAAGTTAGTGACTTCTGATTTAAAAAAATTTAATTCATAAGCTACTAAGTAACTTATGAATTAAAAAAATTTATTCACAAGCTACTAGGTGACATGAATTTAAAAAAAAATTAATTCACTACCTATAAGTGTCTTATGAATTAAAAAAAAACTAATTCACTACCTATAAGTGACTTATGAATTAAAAAAAAAAAAAAAATTCACTACCTAAAAAAATTTAATTCATAAGCTAGTTGGTAAATTAAGCTTGTTTTGACTACATAATTATTTAATTATTAACGAAAGTAGATTTCAAGCTTTTGTGTGTCATAAAATTATCATGCTAGCTTATAAATTTTCCAATTAATAATTTTTTAATCAGAATTTATCCATTAGCTTATGAATTAAATTCTTTTTAATTCATAAGTCACTAGGTAACTTTTGAATTAAATTTTTTTTAATTCTTAAGTCACTTACTTGCTCATGACTTAAATTTTTTTAATTCATAAGTCACTTAGTAGGTTCTGAATTAATTTTTTTTAATTGATAAGTCACTAAGAAGCTTATGATTTTAATTTTTTAAATTCACAAGTCAACAACTGACTTATGAATTAATTTTTTTTAATTCATAAGTCAATATCTAGCTGCTGAATTACATTTTTCTTAATTCATAAGTCACCCACTAGCTTATGAATTAAAGCCAAACTTAAGCTAAAAAGTGACTTAAGCTTTTGCAACCCTGCTCCGGTTGGAGTAGGATTTTGAGGACTTGCAGTACGTTACAGGATGAGCTTCTACTTCAATTATTAGTTTTTCATCAAAGGCCTTGATAAATAAGGTGCTATTAGAAACCAATTATATTATTTTCAATTATTTTACCCATTTTTCTATAGATTCACTCATTTTTTAATTTTCTGTCTAGCAACGAGCAACACAACACAATTA
This sequence comes from Chrysotoxum bicinctum, assembly GCA_911387755.1. Taxonomy (NCBI): domain Eukaryota; kingdom Metazoa; phylum Arthropoda; class Insecta; order Diptera; family Syrphidae; genus Chrysotoxum; species Chrysotoxum bicinctum. Next base: position 109,668,497 of record OU426987.1, on the reverse strand, counting down.
CGATGTTTGACATTTGAGTTTAGATTCGAACGAATTTTTTAGTCGCCGGTTTGTGAAATGCGTTCACTATTTGTGGATTGCGAATTTACATCTGACAGTTCGCAGAAGAAACCTTGTTGGTCGCGCAAAAAATATTAAAATACAAAATATTTCAATTTATAACTATTTTATGCAGTGTTTTCCTTTTAAATAGTTCATTCGATCATTAATTCACTTCGTCGTAAAGTAAAAACAAAACAAAAATTGATATTAGCTGTAAAAATTGCTTAAAAAGATTTAATCGCAGATCGCAGCTCATGTGCAAAGCACTTTCGTGTCTCATGTGCAAAGCACTTTACTGTTAGAGAGAAAAGGCGGGCAGGTACGTTTTTGTTTTGTTTTACATATTTTGTGTTTTCTGTTCAAATCCTAAAAAAGGTGCTTGAATTGAAGGTGTCGATTTGTTTTTATTTTTATTTCATTTATTGCATTATTTATTGTGTATGAAAATGAAAATATGATTAAGTAAAAAAATCTGAATCTTAATAGTGTAAAAATTCAGATGTACATGTAATAATAATAAACATGTTTTCTATTTCCAGGGAAAAGAATGGCACAGAAGTCTCGAAAGTTGCATTTCTACAAGGTCGTTATAAAATAATAAAACCAGAAAGAAAGTTTATGATTGAAAAAACAGATGAAAGGGACTCTGGTACTTATAATTGTAGAGTTAATGATGAAAAAAAAGAATTCAGAGTAACAGGTAAGTTTTAATTTGTGATGTAATTTCTAAAAATCTTTTGAAGAATTTTAGTCCAACAGACAAATTTTAAAATGCCTTATGTCTTTAGATTTGTATGTATGGTCTGCCCTGATCAATGTTGACGAAAATTTCTCAGTTAATACAAATGCTAAAAAGTTCGTTTATTATTTTATTTTTAGAAGATATATAAATCCTTTTTACTGCGTTTGAATAAAGCTTATATCTTTAGATATCCAATTTCGACGACTGTTAATTTTTCTGACCCACGCTATTTTTTGACTCTGAGATCAATTTTCCCCAGAAAATTAGTGAAAAGTTTTAAAAAAGATTTTAAGCGTGTGTTTATTAAGAGTTTTATGTGATTTGACGAGATTATTCTTAAAGCAAACTCTGCACTAGGCTTTGTCAAACGATGGTCCAAAGAATTGACTGCACAACTTTCTACAATTTCATCTCTTCAACACTAATTTCCATAATTTTCGTCTCTGCTATTTGCCCACCCACCAGCCTCTTATGGTTCCAACGAACCTATTTCTCGCATGCTTCGGAAGATTGTTTGTAACATTAACTTTAACCACAGTCTAAAACTCCGTCTTCGTAATCATCCTTCAAATTCCCTCCACTCCTATATTTATTTTAGATTAAGAATTAGAATATTTAAGTTAGATTTAGAATTAGCTTGTTTATTATGCCTAATAAATGGGGTTATTGCCCTTAAAAAAAAAATTAAAATTAAAAATGCATACCTGCAAAACGTTTATTACTCGTACCTTCATACATTTGACTTGACTACTTGTCAAAACTCTCATTTCCTTACCCTGTTGCTTAAAAGTTCTCAGAACGAGTTATGTTAGGGGTATAAGCGGTATGAGGGCCTATTAAGAAAAAATACCCAACAAAAATTGTATAAACGATAAAAAAAATGAAGTCATCATTTCAATTTGTTACGCTAAGGTTAAAGTTGGTTAGAAGCGCTATTTTAAATGCCTGTATTTACAAACCAAGTATACGTAGACAATACTTACGTTTATGGAAGCTCACCTGAGCTTTAAATTGAATTATCATATTAGATCCTGCATCTTGTATAAATAATGAAGCAGAGATTCATTTGAGATTTCCATTGTATTTTCGAAACTTCTTTGAACTTAGCAGCACAACAACTCTTCCGGTTCATTCCAATTTTTTTTTTTCAAAATCAGATAACCATTCTTCAACTCCTTTGCCAGATTCTTTTAATTGTAAACTATTCTGAACAGGTTTTTCATCTCTTCTGTCATTCATTTTCGATGAATCGAACTTTTCTTAGATAACCTCAAAGTGCATTGCCCAATAACACATTGAAACACTTATAATAAGAGTGTCGTTGATAGAAGAATAACGAGTATATGATCTGTTCTTTGCTTAAGAAATTAAAGCTCAAAAATGTAATACATATGCAACAATTTAAAACTATGTCATGCAAATTATATAAACAGAAAAATCTCACCGCTTATGAAATTGATTGCCATATGCAAAGAAAAAGAACATGCTTTCTTTCCTGATTTTACTGTGCTTCAGAAATTGTTCACAAACTTCTTTTCTTAGTTTTCATTCAATCTGCACTTGGGTTTTTTCAGATTGTTAATTATCTTTCACAAAACATAGAGTATTCTTGTGCTTTAATTATTACTTTTTTTTTAGTTTATTCCGTCGTATACAAAAAATTAAAAATAATAACGAAACGTTCATTTTATAGTTAACCCTCTACTGCATGAATTATGACCCCCTCAAAAAAAATTTTTTTTTCGTCGAATTTACTTCAGACACATCTTGCCTAAAGTGTTTATAAAAAAAAATTCAAAAAAGTAAATCAGTTTTCAAAAAAAAGTAGCCATTATGGCGTCGTATGCAGACAGTATTTTTTACACATAAAAAATCCTTGCCATATGAGGAAATCCAGAGTATTTTAGGATTTTATGTCACTAGCAGATATAAAAATATAGTTCATTAAAATAGTTGTTATTGGTGTAATTTTTTAAGCCGACCCCACCATAATACAAAAGTGGCAGGTCAATTTTAAACCAATGCTCTCACGCAGGTGTTCTCAATGAAAAAATGTGTGAAATATGGTTAATCCAGTACTTTATCACATTATTGTATGCTTATAAGACGATAATTAAAAAAATAGTAAAAAAGAAAGTTAATCCTTTCAATCGTAAATTCACCTAAGAATCCAAAAACGTAAGAACTAAAATAAAAGGCTTTTCTTAGAACAAAAGTAGTTTTTTGTTATTTTTGATTTTCTCAAAAACTACAAATTATTTTTACATCCGGTTTTTTGTGTTTGATCAAAAATTAATTTGAGCATTGAATATTGAATAAAAAAATAATACATACTTAATTACGTAAAATTTTGAAAAAAACATTGCTTAAAAAAAATTTTCATTTTTTTTTTTCAAAATTTTGATTTTGAAAATTAATTTTTCAAAAACAATTCACTCGAACAACTTTATTTAAAAACAAAATTAAAGAATGTATTTCTGGCTTTTCAAAATGCTATAGCTATACTCTGTAGGTATCACCGTTATTTTTTAATAATTTTTTTTCTGTTTTAAGTGATTTTTTTCTTAAATTGCCCCTCCCGCCTAAAGGGGGGGAAATAGACCCCCCCTCCCATACGATTTTTTTCTTGTCTAAGTCCAACCTACACGCCCTAGCTTTTTGTCACACCTTATGCAAATCACCCTGTATATGTATATTTCAACAGAAAATGTTTTAATTTTGAATATACAGCTATTTTATTACGTAAAAACAACGAAATTTAATAATTTAATTTGTCCCTATGTTGATATTTGGGTGTGCCACTAATAATATTGAAATAGTGAACTAAGAAAAACACGTCCCTCGCTCTTTTTGAAAATTAGATCCTTACACTTTTCATAACTTTTTGATGCATTTATAAATCGTAATAAAATTTTTTGTGCATATTCTATATATACAAAAACGAAGAAATTCAGCAAAGAAAAGTTAATATGCCTCAAAAATTTACAAACGAATTAAAAAAATGTTCCACAGTAATTTTTATTTTAGATGTAGAAAACTAAAGAGCACACTCAAAAAAAGCTTAGAAATGTCTAGAAACCTGAAGTTATCCAGAGAGTGAGCGTTGAAAAAGTAACTGTATTAAGTATCATTTTTTATTCCACTAAATAGATTATTTAAAATGAATTTTTATTTTAAACGAAAAATTTTTAACTTATTTCATGTACGTTTCTCGGACTTTTATTTTATAATTTTAAACACTAAATTGATGTATAAGTTATGAAATAAGGGCATATAACAAAAAGTAAGTGATACTTTGCTCTCTGACATATGTACATGCATGAAAAAAAAAAATGGTCGATGAACATATCGTAAGTTTTTTACGATTTGAAAAAAAAAACTGGAGGGTGGTGGACCAATTCTAACTTGAAATTCAAATTCAGTGCGTCAAAATACGTAAGGATATGTAGGTTCGGTTTTTTAAATTAACTACTTTTTTATTTTTTTGTGCACCTGTGTAGAAACTCGACATATTTTTATCAATTAATTTTTGATGCATTGATGAATTTTAGTAACGCGACTTGATTTACATTTCTGACGTTACTTTGATTATAAAAACATCAACTGTTTGGGTGTGCTAATGATTTGAATTTTTTTTTTAAACGAAAATCTTAAGGTACGCTGGATTTCCTCATATATGGCGCTTTATGCATTAACGATTTTTGTTTACCAAAAGTTTGATTTGTGTTTTTATTGATTATTTTATCTAAATATTTTTATTATTATACTTCATTATATACATATCATAGAAAAAGTAATGGATAACAAAATATTATCAAGTATAAAAAGACATAAAACAATTTCTGTCTTTGTTCAAGCAAAGGTAAACACAATTTGTTGTGTTTTTGCTTTCAAACTTTTTGTATGCATACTTTAATGCAATAAACTAATATAAACTATAATATTTTATAATAATTTGATACAAAGTCAAGAAAAAATCATTAATTGGTGACAAAGTTATATCTATACAGGGTGTCCCACAGTCACCGCCCCAAACGAAAACCATGCATTCCTGAAAAATCCACCCTCTTCGGAGGTCGGCTCTACGGATTCTGGGGAGAGCCAATTATTCCAAAACTTGATAAATCCTTTTTCAAGAAAACCAATGGTAGCTCGATCACCACCATCAACATCGAGTGCTTCCGGGAAAAAGAGTCCGCCCAAAGCGCCAGAGCGTGAAAAAGAAGACTCGGAGAAAATAGAATGTCTTGAAAAAGACAATAACGAACTTCGTCAAAGACTCGACGAAACTTTGAAACTCTATCAAGAGCTGAAAGAAGAAATACATTTTCTACGAAATAACAGCGATGCCGTAAAGAAAGCACAGAAAGAAATTGAGCTTCTTCGGAAAGAAAATGAAGAGTTGAAAAAAACTCAAAGACAAAACGATTCGAAAACAACTCCACAGCAGCTGGGTGTTTGCGAATATAAAACAGACGAAGAAGAGCTAGAAAGAGAAACGTCTTCAAAAAGACCTAGCAAAAAACGTAAAGCATTCTCCTCGCCAGAGGGAACCTCGTCTTCCGAAATAATAAAAGTAAATGTACCAAAAGATACGAATAAGAAAGAAAAAACTACTAAAATAAGACCACCGCCACCGATTAATGTCATCGGGATTGCGGAATACAATAAGCTTAAAATAATCCTTGAGGCGTTAACCCCAGCGAATTTTAAAGTTATCTCGCTTAATAACAACAAGTGGAAAGTTTGTGTAAAAGACTCCGATAGCTATCGTCTGCTTTCGCGAAGACTTAACGAAGCAAATGTAGAATGGTATACCTACGAAAACAAATCAGAAAGACCTTTACGAGTCGTTGCAAGAGGCTTACATTCCTCATGTCAAAAAAACGATGTAATCCGTGATCTTAAAGAAAAAAATTACAAGATCTTAAATGCTGAGAACATCGTAAAAAAAGAAAAACAACAAAAAGATAGAGAAACTGTCGTGGTAAAGCGTGGTCTCCCACTATTTATACTCACGTTCGATAAGACAGAAAAACTAGAGGAAATCTACAGAATTAAAACAATACTGAACCTCGTTGTTAAGATCGAACCTCTGAAAAGCCGTACAAAGCAAGTGCCTCAGTGTAAACGCTGTCAAGGTTTCAACCACACGCAAAGCTATTGTAAAAAAGAACCTAGGTGTGTAAAATGCGCGGGAAAACATTTAACTGCTGACTGCACTGGAAATAGCAAAAGTCCAGCGAAGTGCATAAACTGCAATGGAAGTCACCCGGCAAGCTATAGAGGCTGTGAAGTAGTTAAAGAGCTACAAAAACGCCGAGAAAAAATTCATATGGAAAGAAAACCAAAGAAACAAATAAAAAGCCCAATATCTAAGACTCCTAAAAGAATAAATACACTAAGAGTCGGCATCGGCAAAGAAAATCAAACCCCATCAACGTCAAAGACATCTCCAAAGAAACGTACTGTTAAGTCATACGCCGAAATGGCAGCTGCACAGACATCTCCAAAGAAACGTAGTGTAAACACAAATGCCAGAATGGCGGCTGCACCCGTAATAAATCAACCTGACTCTGACGCACTATCTCAATGCTTGGCTTTAATTTTGTCAAAATTTGAAGATCAGTGCAAAATCAATAGAACTATTTCTGATAGGTTAGCAAAAATCGAAGATTTTATTCGACCCAAACGTTTTAAAAAAAATCATGATGGAAAACCTTAAAATTATTACGTGGAATGCCAACGGATTAAGGCAAAGACTTGAAGAACTAGAAATGGTCATACGGGAACAAGATATCGACATTTGTCTAATATCAGAAACCCACGTTAAAAAAGAATCAAATTTCAATATAAACGGTTATCTAGATTACCATGCAATTCATCCGTCGAACAAAGCAAGAGGCGGAGCATCATTATACATAAAAGAATGTATCAAACACTCGATAGGCCTTAAGCTTGAACTTGAACCGATGCAGCTTATAAGTGTGCAGGTTAAAACTAAACATGATACATTGAATTTCACATCTATATACTGCCCTCCACGGTACAGAATTGATAAAAATGATTTTTCAAACTTGCTAAAATCACTTAGACCATCTTTAATAATCGGTGGCGATTTTAATGCAAAACACACGTTTTGGGGTTCTAGATGCATTTCTCAAAAGGGCCGAGCGTTATATGAAGCCGGTATGGAGAATAATTGTGATTTTCATTCTAGTGGGAAACCAACTTATTGGCCGACAGATACCTCGAAAATACCTGACCTGATTGATTTCTTTATAGTCAGGGGAATACCGTCAAATCGAATAAAAATAACGGAATGCTTTGATCTTTTCTCTGACCACTCTCCCGTTATTCTCACTATGAGCGAAAGTATTGTTAAAATTGAAACACCACCTAGGTTAACAAACGGTAAAACTAACTGGGAAGGTTTTAAGAAAGATATTGAAGATAATGTTGAATTAAGGGTATCACTACAAACACCTCTTGAGCTTGAAGAAGCGGTAGATAAATTTGTGCATATTGTTCAAAAAGCCGCATGGAACAATACTCCTTACCAAAGACAAATGTCAGGCTATAGAGAAGCTAAATATCCCCAAGAGATAAAAGAGGTACTTAAAGACAAGCGAAAAGCGCGCAAAAAATGGCAACAAACTCGTGCTCCCCAACACAAAGCTAATTTAAATCACCTCAGTAATTTGCTTAAAAAGATGATATCAGATTTTAAAAACCGCGAAGCTGGAAATTACCTTGAAAACTTGACGGCAGGTAAAGAATCTAATTATTCTCTATGGAAAGCGATAAAAGCTACGAAAAAACCAAAGCTTCCAGCACCCCCGATTATGAAAGACCAAAATGAATGGGCAAGAAGCGATAAAGAGAAAGCAAACGTTTTCGCTGATTACCTAGAGGAAACATTTAAGCCGTTCAATGGGCAAGCATTGAATGATGATATAAGTGTGAATATAAATTCAAATGAAAGCTCCATCACAAGAAATGTTACGCTTGCCGAATTAAGCAAAGAAATTAAGAAACTGAAGTCAAAAAAAGCACCAGGATACGACTTAATTACTGCGGAAATTCTTAAAATGCTCCCACGGAAAGGTTTAGTAAACCTCCTTTACATAATGAACGCCACTCTAAGGTTAGAATATGTTCCAAATCAATGGAAAGTCGCAGAAGTAATAATGGTCTTAAAACCTGGCAAACCATCACATGAAAAGAAATCGTACAGGCCCATTTCACTTCTTCCTGTAGTGTCGAAGGTCTTTGAGAGAATATTTCTTCAGCGTCTTCAGCCCATAATAGAAGAAAAGGGTCTTATACCTGAACACCAGTTCGGTTTTAGAAGTAAGCACTCGACGATTGATCAAGTGCATAGAATCACCGATGTCATCGAGAAAGCCTTTGAAGAAAATAAAATTTGTTCAGCGGTCTTTTTAGATGTGTCTCAAGCTTTTGACAAAGTGTGGCACGAAGGCCTCAAATACAAATTGAGACAAGTCCTATCTGAAGGACTATACAACATTCTTAGAGAATATCTAGAGAAAAGAATTTTCCGCGTTAGGCACGGAAATGATTATTCAGATTTTAAAGAAATAGTGGCTGGGGTACCACAAGGTAGTGTTCTAGGTCCCATTTTATACCTTTTATTTACACGCGACATACCCCAAACAGACAATACAATTGTAGCTACTTTTGCAGACGATACCGCAATACTTGCAGTAGGCAAAACGGCTAACGAATCGACATGTAAATTGCAAAATGCTCTTAACAATGTCAATGAATGGACAAACAAATGGCGAATAGCGCTTAACGAATTTAAATCAGTCCACGTGGACTTTACTTATAAGAAAATTAATAGATTACCAGTCTTTATTAATACAACTCAAGTTCCATTTGCAAATGAGGCAAAATATCTCGGGATGACTCTTGACGCGAAATTAAAATGGAAGTCACATGTTAAAAATAAATGTGATCAATTAAATATTAAACTAAGGGAAATGTACTGGTTACTCGGACGACATTCTAAACTTAGTATCGAAAACAAATTATTAGTTTACAAACAGGTACTTAAGCCTGTCTGGACATATGGTATTCAACTCTGGGGTTGTACCCACGATACAAATCTAAATAGTCTACAAACTTTTGAAAACAAATTATTAAGGTCCTTTGTAAATGCGCCGTGGTATATTAGAAACGAAGATCTTCACAGGGATCTTGGAATCCCCACGGTTCGCGAAGAAATAAAAACTTTTTCGCAAAGGCATAGAAAGCGTTTAGTTGAACATACCAATAGAACAATCTTAGAAATTCTTGACGAAACAAATTTAGTACGACGTTTGAGAAGGACCAAACCTTCCGATCTAGTACGGTGAAATTATTGTACTGTATTATGTATATTTAAATCATCGCTTAAAATAGAAAGAAGCTATTCAACTAGCTTATAATTAAACCAGTAGGAACTTTCACCGGAAAGTTGCCTACAACACGTTACTTAACTTCGAGAAAGATAAATTGCTAGATAAGTTCCATATGAACTTAGTTGCAATCGGGAGGAGGAGGTGGTTTTAGTGCGGTCGGCCTGATTAACGGTCTGCTTGCATAGAGTCTTACCTTCCGTAAGGCTTTATGGGGGCAGAGTTGTTGGTCGGGAGAGTCCCACATATCTATGAGCGCGCGTTTTTCGGTCCTCATAGAATCTTTTGAAGATTTCAACACCTACCCACGGGAAAAAAAAAAAAATGCATTCCTGAGGTCATTTTAAGTCGAAAAACTTATGAGGTAATTTTCTCGTTTCCGTCCCGTTTTCGAGTAATAACGGTTTTTATGATTTTTGCTCTCTTTTCCCTTAACTGGCATTATCTTTGCTAAACTACGTCCGATTCGTAAGACTTTTTTTATAACCAATCAAGAATTTATTACAGTTTTAGTTTGTCTCAAAACTTTTTTTTCTGCGGGCAACCGTTTCTCCGCAATTTTGCATCAAATCCAATTTTTTCGTTTTTTAAGTTGTTTTTTTCACTTTGATATCATTTTTTTCAAAAAAACACGTTAATGAGTATTAATTTTTTTCGTTAATTATTAAAGCCCAGTTTATTTTCTGAAAAAAAAAAAAATATTTTTTTTCCTTAAAAAAGAATACTAAATGTAATTAACAAAAAATAAACAAACAGTGAATTAAAAAAAAATAATTTTTAAATACAAAATTAATATAAATATTAAAATATATTAAAATAAATATTTTTTTTAAGAAAATGAACTGGGCTTTAATAGTAAGTGAAAAAAATTAATACTCATTAACGTGTTTTTTTGAATAAAATGATATCAAAGTGAAAAAACTACTTAAAAAACGAAAAAATTGTGTTTGATGCAAAATTGCGGAGAAACGGTTGTCCGTAGAAAAAAAAGTCTCTGGACAAACTAAAACTGTAATAAATTCTTGATTGGTTATAAAAAAAATCTTACGAATCGGACGCAGTTTGGCATAGATAAAGCCAGTTAAGGGAAAAATCATAAAAACCGTTATAACTCGAAAACGGGACGAAAACGAGAAAATTGCCTCTTAAGTTTTTCGACTTAGAATGACCTCAGGAATCCATGGTTTTCTTTTGGGGCGGTGACTGTGGGACACCCTGTATATTTATAATATATAGTAAAAGAGAATACTTTTGCTGCTCTCCATTATTTGACTATTCGCTCCCGTTGAAGTTCATTTTCTTCCCCGCCACCCGGTGAGTGAAATTTTTGTATATGTTCTGCCTATGAAGCATTGAGAGACTGCATTGTATCCTAACAATTTTGCCTACCATTTCATGCCACTGCCATCTTACTAAGGAACCGAACTTTATTGTTGTTGCTGCTAGCTGCATACATCTCCTGCCTTCGTAGTACACGGAAAGACGAAAGAGTACACTTGCTCCCGCTGAGGATTTTCTGCTTCCCTCCTCCGTACTGCATGTCATGATCCCTGACATCTGTCAACCATACATTCATCTAGCATCTATCATCTGCCAACAACTATATTACCGACAACTCTTTTCCATTGGTTTGTGTATTTGCTTAGCAGAAATTCAATTTCCCTAGTACACTAAGAATCAATATTTTAATCAATTATTTATTTTTTTTTTAACTACAAATAACTATCGTAATCATGACTAAGTGTGCATCTTGTGACAATATCTCAGACTTCATGATCGATTCTATAATATGTCATGGTAATTGTCGAAGGAGTTTTCATGTTAAATGTATAGATGCTCCTTTCAGTACCATCAAACTTTTTGAAAGGAAAAAGTCATTCTACTTTTTTTGTGACGAATGCGACCCCTTCGCCCACACAAATATAGTTCGAGATACATTACAAAACAACTGACAAATTTAAATATCCAATTAACTCAGCTATCTGCAAAAGTTGATAACTTAAGCAAATGGTCACAATGCAATATTATACAAACCCGAAGTAGAGCAAAAAATAAAGATCCTATCCCTCACTCAAGCAACGAGTGAAACTCAGTTAACAAAGAAACAAGCAAGATCAATATTTGAATCGTTTGTACCGCCCCACTCCATCTCTGATTTCAACTTTAACAATGGTGTGCCAGTTCCATCAAGATTTCTTCCGCCACTACCATAATTATTTGCACAAGAAAAACCGTCATCATCATCTTTATTGTCGTCGCTCCAAGTTTCAGTTCCTGTTATGTCATCGATTTCAATATTATCTGCACCAAAATCACCATCCCCTCTTAACGTATCTTCAGCGAACGAACGTTCTACTCCCTCTTTAACATCCGCAAATACTGAACAGGATATTCTACCTGAACAGAATATTGACCATGTGTCTCCTATTAATTCTGGGCTCAAAATAGTCGAAGGGCAAAAGACAGTCTTCATTTCTAAACTTGACCCAAAGACTAATGCTCTAGATATTAAAAACTATATACAAAATAAGATTGGCACAACTCGATACTTATGTGTTGAAAAAATGATTCAGCGTAATTACTCCAAATATTCATCGTTCAAAATCAAAGTACCTGATTCAATATTCTTCCTTTTAAATTCAACGTCCTTTTGGCCCAATGGTATTATTATGCACGAATTCGAAAACCGATCATCAAACAAAGAAAAGACAAATTTTCTACGACATCAATGCGATGCGAAAATCCGTGCGAAGCAGCTACAACAAGTACTAATATATTACCAAAATGTTAATGGATTAAGGACAAAAACCAGCAAGGTTTATAAAAATATAAATAATATCCCACATGACATTATTGTGCTAACTAAAACATGGTTGAATTCATCTTTTGCTGACAATGAGCTTTTTGACAATACTTTCGACGTGATCGACACCTTCTTAATGACTCAGCTACTGTTGGAGGGGGTTTATTAATAGGAGTATGAACCTCTCTTATTTGCTCACTTGTTGATAATTTTCTTCAGTCATCACTTGAATTGCTTTGCGTAAAAATAAAAGTGTCATCTGGTTACGTTTATGTGGTTGCTACTTATATTCCACCCAGCTCTAACACCGATATTTATGAAAATTTTAACAATTCCATTGAACCCATTTATGAGAAAATTGATCCAACTGACGAAGTCATTGTAATTGGGGATTTTAATCTTACCAACTAGAAATGGTGTAGATCTACTAACGATGATATCTATTTTCCAATAAACGCATCGAATATAAACAAATTTTGTGTATTGGATGGAATGGCTTCCTTTGGCTTAAATCAGCTGAATGGAGTCAAAAACCAAAATGGAAGAATATTAGATCTTGTTTACTTCTCTGATGTATTGAATACTGATGCTGCCGTTATCTCATGCGATTCAAAGATTGTTGAAGAAGATCGCCATCATCCAGCCTTTAACTATTTCATTGAATTTATGTGTATGTAAAATTCTAAATGCTTGTAAAAATCAACTTGACTTCAATTTTAAAAAATGTGATTTTAATCAACTCTTTATCTTATTAATGGAGGCAAATTGGGATGATTTATTTTCAAACTTGAGCTTAGATGAAATGATTTTGCGATTTTATGAAATTTTGTTTGATTATTTTTTAGATACCATCCCATTTCGCAAAGCAAAATATTTAAGTAATAACCCGCCATGGTTTGATTCGCATATAAAAAAATTGAAAAATAAAATAAATAAAGCCTGGTTGAAATTTAATCTATCGAAGACTGAAGAGACATTTCGAGAATATCAAGAACTGCAAATCGACTTTATAAACTATTCAAATCTACTTTAATCTGATTTTATTTCAAACACTGAATGCGAGCTTAAATATGATCCACAGAAATTTTGGAAGTATGTCAATAATAAAAGGAAATCTGATGGTTATCCAGTTAGTATGAACTATTAAAATTCTTCAAGTCATGATCCAGAAACGATATCTAATATGTTTGCTGATTATTTTAAGAGTGCCTTTGAAGACTTTTCTTCGAATACTTCTTCTTCCATTCCTTCTTATACTCAACAATACACTCATCTTAATTTTATAAATTTTTCGATTACAGAAGCTTCTATACACGACAATATTTTGAAACTTGATGAATGTTTTAGTCCTAGCCCGGATGGTGTTCCATCATTTATATTAAAAAAATGTGTGTCTATCTTATCCGTTATATGTTCTTTTTAACGAGTCGATTAGAAGTTCGAAATTTCCTGCTCTTTGGAAAAATTCATATTTAACGCCAATACATAAAAAAAGCCTAACAGTTCGCGTACACTAAAACCGAATCATCGGCCGATATCGGGTCGGAGCTATTCGGACGACTGTCTCGGACGTTCGTCTGCATACACTCCTTCCGATCTCGGATGGTGCCGGTCTGGGGTCTGACTGTGAACTTTGGATATGAAAGTAAACATTTTTTTTAATTTAAGATTTTTTCTTTATGTCTGCAACAGTCAGTTTCATCTCCGATGAAATTTCGGCCCATTGTCGTTTAGCAATGTCTCAAAAAGTTGCCCTATTATAAATGGGATTAATTAATTTTCTAGTATCCATATTTTATTTTTACTTGCGATATACATACATAGGTATTGGCATGTTCTGCATTTGGAAAAAAAAAATCGAACTCGAGATTTTGATCAAAGTTTTACATTACGATGATAGCAAAGATAAAAAAAGTGGGTTTGACAATTCCGTCTGTCTGTCTGTTTTTTTGTATGTCTGTATGGTATGTCTGTACGATTAGCGATTAGTTTTTGAAATTATTTCCTAAAATTTATATTACTAAATACTTAAAATTGGCATGCCAAATTTTATTTTCGAAAAATTTTAAAGAAATTTGTTATATAAAAAATTATTTTAATAATAAAAGGATTTTTAAACTTTGTTTGCATAAATTCATACTTTTCTGAAAATTAGGGGGTGCAATTTCATGCATACCTCATTAAATCCATATTTTATATTCATAAAATGTATCTTAAATTCCAAAGTAATTTTAAATAAGAGCAAGTTCGTGTGGTCCAGTCGTGCATTTTATTTTTGCATGAATTTCATCGCAAGAATCAACCGGACAACTGCCGAAAAATCCAAACATGTTGGGATATGCCGGTTGATCGCTTATTATCGGGCGTCATCGGACGATGTCGCTTTCAGTGGTGTACGCGCTCTCTTTCCTTTCTATCTGACAACGCCCGAGTATACTTCGGCCGATGACGGATTAGGTGTACGCGAGCCGTAAGAATTTAATAACAAACTATCGTCCTATTGCGAAACTATCAGCTATCCCCAAACTTTTCGAATCTCTGGTCTGTGACATACTTGCTTTTAATTGTTCATCCGTTATATGTGAAAATCAACATGGTTTTGTAAAGAAAAATCCACGGTCACAAATTTATTACAATTCTCTACCTTTTACCTAGATGGGTTTGAAAAACACTCTCAAGTAGATTGCATCTTTACTGACTTTAGTAAAGCCTTTGACAAATTAAGTCACAAAATACTATTAGATAAATTAAGGAATATTGGATTTAACCATTGTTTTGTTTTGTGGATATCTTCATACCTTAAAGATAGATTTTATAGTGTAATATTCAGAAATAACCGTTCGTGTCAATTTAAAGTTAATTCTGGTGTACCTCAAGGGAGTCATCTTGGCCCTTTGCTATTTGTTTTATTTATAAACGGTCTTCCCTCTATATTAAAACATTCTATGGCTTTAATCTATGCTGACGACATGAAAATTTTTCGAACAATTAACTCCATTGCGGATTGTGAACAACTACAAGACGATCTTCGGAGATTTTATGAATGGTGCAATAATAACTGTTTGTTTTTAAATATTGACAAGTGTATGTAAGACTATGTGTTTTACACGCAAACGTAATTTATTTATTTTTGACTACCTGTTGAATTCGTCACATTTATGTAGAGTGTATAGTTTCTCCGATCTCGGAATCTTATTAGACTCAAAATTATAATTCACTGATCATTATAACTATATTGTAAAGAAAGCAAACAAAATACTTGGTTTTGTAAAAAGATTTTCCCATGAGTTCCGTGATCCATATGTTATAAAAATTCTTTATGTTTCTTTTATTATGCCAATTCTTGAGTATGGGTGTGTAGTATGGGCACCATACTACTCTGTAAACATAAATAGAATAGAAAATATTCAAAGAAGATTTTTAAGATTTGCGCTGCGTTTTTTCCATTGGTCAGATAGAGTTATATTACCCCCATACGCTCATAGACTTCAGTTGATAAGCCTTCCATCTCTTTCTGTTCACAGAGAATATTTGCAGTTCTGTTTCATAACTGGAGTAATGAATGGATCATCTGTTCTCTGTCGATTAAATTTCAATATAAGTCGTTTTAGTTTAAGAAGAAATTTACCAATTTGTACTATCTTTAGCAGATCAAACTATGGCGCTTATAGTCCTCTTAACCAGCTAATAAATATTTTTAATAAATTCTCTTTTCTTATTGAATCAACAAATGTCAATCTCAAATCCGAACTCTTTAAAAATAATTTCTATGCTCAAAATCGATCAAACTTTGTTTATAGATAAATTTTAGATTTTAAGAAATATTGTTAATTTAACGTTAGCATTAACGTATTGAAATAAATAAATAAATAAAACGCACTTGGGACAAAATACGAAACTTCGAAATTTACTATCATTACGGCATTGCTAGCTGGCACTTTTCCATTCTGGAAGATGATCCACTGAATCTTTACGCACTTCATTCAGAGGTGTAGGACGTGCCAAAGACTTTTTAGCTTTTTTATTACGAATGGAAGCCGGGATCGATGGACAGGAATCCACGTCTTCTGATTCAGAGGATAGATTCATTTCTGCTTTGTAATCTGACTCCGGTATTTCTTCTCCACTTTCCGAGCCATCATGGGGAATTGAATAAAAGCTTCTTGTCGAGAAAACGTATTTGACAAAACCGTAATTTTTATTTTTTCGTTACTGCATAAGAAGCCAAATATGGCATGACGATTTTTAAACTATAACTTCGTGGATGCATAGACAGCCATATATGGCTGTTTGATAAAATGTACATTTTTTGTACTAATTCAAAAATAAAATTACACATATGTATTACTTACCAGATTATATATTTAGTAAAAAAAATATATTTGCAACCACTCTTACTTGTAACTTCAGAAAAAAATTGTTTTATTGAGTTAATTTTCCTGCAACAGGTGAGCATGCACATTGATAACTTAAAATGAGGTATTCGCAACTTAAAAAAAAAAACAAGGAAGCAAAACAAAGCATTTTCCTCAGCCACAATTAACAGCAAATGCAATCTAGAAACTGTTCGTTTTTTGAATTATTTTATTTATGTCGAAAATCTTAACTTAAAAACTTAAAAAACGTTTGCATGTATTGGTGTACAAATATGGCTCTCTTAGTTAAGAATTTTTGTGTTAAGAAAATAAATATGTATACCTCGTCTTGTCTCTCCAGGATACCTCTTTTTTGCATCGCGCATAGAGAAAAATAGAAGAGAGAGAATATCAAAAAATAACCCACAGCGGGAATGAGTGGCAAGCCGCACAGGCAACGCACAAACATGGAATTGACTTGGATTGCGCACAAGATAAATATTATACCTACCAAATGAAATTTTGTTTTCCTTTTGTATTTTAGGTAGATAAAATACTGTATCGTGAATCGTGATTGGATTGAGGTTTAGGACAGGGAAATTGAGTTTTTTTACATTAAGCGCTCACAATTACTACACAATAATAGACGGTTTGTTTTTGGTTGCAGGTCAATTGTAACTTTTCGCATATATGTATGTATAGCTTGAACCAATTCAGTTGGCAATTCTACTGCGCAGGTCTCTTTAAATTTCTTTGCTCTACTCTTTAATTCTTAAAGAGACAGAAAAATCACTGAAAAAAAGAAAAAAAAGATGTACATGGAAGCGTTGTTGTCAATGACGCTGCTGCGACTGCGATCATACTGAAGCACTTAGGAGGGTGAGTTTTGTTTATAGCTTCGCTCTCAGTAAAATAGAAATGAATTTCCAGTGATGGACTTTCTTTGAATAAGATATGATCATGGTTTACTTTTCTTTCATAGCTTGATGTCTAAAAAACTATTTCATCTCTGGTGAGATAAAAGGAAAAGATTTTTAGGTGTAAACTTTACTTCGAAAAAATAAAATTAATAATTTTTGTTTTTATTAGTGGGACAAATTTTAGTGCACCTATAATAAAAAAATAAGTCTATTGCAAAATGCAATTGGGTTAGGCAAGAAAAACTAGTAACAGAAAGGTTCCGGGGGCGTTGTGTTTATATTTATTTTTTGGCGTTAGTGTATATTTGATATATTTATTTTTTGGCGTTAGTGTATATTTGATATATTTTTTTTTTGACCTGTGGGGTTGGGATTAATTGTAGATTAGTGTTAATTAGTTAGATTAGTGTTTACGAGTTTGAACAATTTTTAACTACGAGTTTTTAAAAATGAATTTTTGCATCAGAGGGAATTAAGGTATTTAAATGATATTTGCTTTGCTTTGCAATTCAGTTTAAAAAAAACAACCAATAATAATATATTGAAATACATTTAAAAGAAATTTTAATGGATCCATTTAGAAAAGGAAAACCTATTGGAAGCCAGGCGCGTAAGATAGTTGTTAAGATATATAATGACAAACTGGAAGAAGCAAAGAATTCGTTTCTTGAAAATCCTGTGAGTTACGTAACAACGCAAACAGTGAAAACTACTGGAATTTCTGAACGTTCAATCAGAAGGATTATTAAGGAATACGAAGAGACAGGAGTTGTGCAGTCACTAAATAAAAAAGTGCAGCATACGAAGTGGAAAACTGGACTAGACGAATTTGACATCGCAGCTATTCGGCGTAAAATGCACAACTTCCACCAGGAGGAAAAAATGATGATATCCTTAAAAATGTTGAGACAACGAGTTCAGGAAGATCTGGAGTTTAACTTAAGTATTACGTCGTACCGTCACATATAGAGATTCGTTTTTTAGTCGCACAACACGATTATGGAATAACTTACCCGGCACAGTTTCCCCTTGCCATTTCAATTTGAAAACATTCAAAACCAATGTTCATCGACACCTCCTTTCTCTCCCCTGCTAATTTCTCCCTCGCCCGTGCTGTGTTTAAAACATTATAAGGGTCTCGTAACATACCCTTAAGCGCGAGTGAATTATAAAAAAAAAGAAGAAACGGATTTAGCTACAAAAAACTCAAAACAACCGGAAACTTCTCTGTGAAAGAAATGATATTAAACTCATGCGAGTGAAGTATCTGAGAAAAATCTGGGAATACAGAACAAAAGGATTTGATATCATTTATTTGGACGAAAGCTATATTCATAGCTCACATACAAGGCCACGGGCTTGGACTGATGACAATAGCAATTTCAAAGGGAAAGAGGCGCATGCAGGTGGTAAAAAAGGTTTCGTGAAAAACTCCTTACTTTTATTCAAATCTGGAACGAAAACGGGAGACTATCACGACGATATGAACTTCAAAAATTTCTGCAAATGGATCCAAGAACAAGTTTTGAACAACTTGGAGGAACCTTCAGTTATTGTACGTACCACAATAAATGAGAAGAAAAACAAATTACTTCTGCTAGCAAGAAATCCGAGATGATACAATGGCTAACCGAAAACAATATTCCGCATACTATACAGATGTTGAAACTTGAATTGTATATTTTTAAGCAACTGTCAAGGCAAGAGTAGGTTCATGAAACACAACATTCAATTTATTGGATGTTCAAAAATTAGCAGAGGAAGAATTTTCAAAAATAACGGCTGAAGACTGGCGAAAAGTGTGTGAAAAAGCCATAATAACTGAGGACGAATACTTTTCTCACGACCTGACGTGGGACACAATTTCGGATTCAATTATAAATAATCCAGGTGACGATTCTTCAACCGACTATGAAAGCGACATTAGTTCTTAAAACTAAGTGTATGTAAATGAACATTTATTATTTAAATTATATTCTTCTTATTTATATTGTTTTTATTTTATTATTATGTTTTATATTTATTTCTGAAGTACAAATTTATAATAATTATTTTAAGGTAAAATAAATTCTTAAAAACTTGTAGGTAAAAATTATTCAAACTCGTAAACACTAATCCAACTAATTAACACTAATCTACAATTAATCCCAAAACCCCACAGGTCAAACAATAGTAAATACTTATATCAAATGAACACTAACACCATAAAATAAATATAAACATAACGCCCCCGGAACCTTTCTGTTGCTAAGCCACAAATCATAAAACATAAAAATAAACAATAATCCCTAAACTATTTGTCTAGGCAAAGTTGAGTTAGGCACTGTAAGATTTAAAGAAAAATCTTTACTCATTAAATATCTTGCGCACCATTTTTGTTCTCTTAAATCCTCTTAAATCCTCTCTCTGCGCAACCGACCGTTGGCCAACTGAATTGGTTCAAGCTATACATAGGTAGATAACTATGTTTTTATTCTTTGCGTTCTTATACAAGGTTAATCATTGGTTCTAGGACTTTTACTTTTCAGGATATTTTAAAAAATAAAGAAAAGGGAGCACATTTAGACATTAGGAACACAGGGAATTTGCTCTGATATTTATAATTTTTTTTTAATGTAGACAATTAATTTTAGGAAAAAGTTTACAATTCAAAAATTGCTCAACTAAAAAAAGATTAAATTTCCTAACCCAAGTAAATTAATACACTTTACAAAATAATAATGGTAACTACATATTGGCATAATTATGTACCTATGTTTTGCAGTTCTTTTGATTCTTTTTCAAAGGGCTGTAACTCTGCGAAAAGTGGTCGTATTGGGATGAAACCAAAAGCGTTTTAAATATTTCTTTTGCTTGTTTCAGATTTTCTAAAAATAAGAAATATCCATAGTCAAACATTTTCAGTTTTTATGTTTTTAAAGGGCTTCATTTGTCTTGAGATTATTTATGATTCAATAAAATTTATTAGTGCAAACAAAATATACACCGATATAGTTCGAAATGAAGAGAGTACAGCACAAAGTATGTGGGATCTCCTACAGAGAACTTGCAAAGAAAAAGCCAAAACACTGTTAGGGGTTTCAAAAGGACACAACCAACAAGGCAAAGAAACATGGTGGTGGAATGATGAAGCTAAATCAGTTATAAGTAAAAAGAAAATGGCTTTCAAGGCTTGGTCGAAGTGCCCCTCTAATGATACAGAGCAAAAGTCACGCCTCGAAGTGGAATATAGAAACTGCAAGAAAGAAGCGAAGAAGAAGTGCGCCCAAATTCAAGCAAAGAATACAGAAAACCTGTATCGGGAGCTGGATGAAATTTCTACCCCGACAGCTGGTGCTATTCAAGAGCTACGGCAAAACACGAATAAGAGCGCAACTATCTTCAAAATAGCCGCTCAAAGAAGAAGAAATGCCCAGGAGATTTGTTCGCCAAAGTTCATTAACAATGCTCAAGGCCAACTACTTGTGGAAGATAACGAAATTCTTCACAGGTGGCGACAGTATTGTGACGGACTTCTAAACGAACAATTTCCAAGGCTGTACTTTCCAATAGCTTCACCTAACTTAAGCGAAGTATCCGACGTCACAGTCGAAGAAGTTAGTGAGGCGGTAAAATACTCCAAAAAGGGAAAACCTGTTGGCCCAGACGAAATACCCTCAGAGTTTTGGAAAAAGATGGGAAAAGGTGATACTCGAAGCTGTGATAATTACTGTTCGATTAAGCTGAAGATCGTTGAGCGAGTCTTGGGTAGCCGACTGCGAAAAATAATTAGGCTATCTGATGACCAGTGCGGGTTTGTCGGGGGTAAGTCAACCACGGATGCAATCCAGAGTATAAGAATAATTATGGAAAAACATCGGGATTCTTTGGAGGATTTGCATGTCGTATTGGTTGATTTTGAAAAAGCATTTGATCGGCAACCACGAGATCTAATATGGGTGGCCTTCAGGCAACGAGGAGTTCCAGAAACCTATGTGCGGATAATTATGGACATGTATGATGGAGCAGTTACTAAAGTAAGATGCGCAGCTGGAGTCACCGAAGAATTCGAAATCACAGTAGGTGTACACCAGGGAAGTGTCTTGAGTCCCCTGCTCTTTATTACAGTTCTTGATTACCTGCTTGAAGGCAAAGTGACGGATCCAAAAGTACATCAGTTATTCTTTGCTGACGATGGAGCCATCATAAGTGAAGACCCGATATCCCTACAACGAGCACTTGACGTATGGGTGGATGTTCTAGAAGGAAGTGGGTACCGCATAAGCGCGAAAAAGACAGAATACCTATGCTGCCCATTTTCTGATCCACACAGGCCTATTCCAGACATTTATTTGAATGGAGTAGTGCTTCCCAAGTGTGAAAAGTTTAAATATCTGGGGTCTATGATAAATAACGAAGCTACTTGTGATGACGATATCAATCATCGCGTAAGCGTAGGGTGGATGAAGTGGCGGGAAAATTCTGCTATCTTCTGTGACCGAAAAATGCCCCCTAAGCTGAAAGGAAAGCTCTACACTTCAGTTGTGCGTCCAGCACTCACATACGGTTCACAATGTTGGACAATGTACAAAAAGTATGAGAGTAAGCTAACGGCAGCTGAGATGAAGATGCTTCGTATGACAGCAGGAGTTACAAAGCTTGATCGAATTAGAAGTACGAAGATCCGAGGAAGCCTTCATGTTAAGAATACCATTTCCCAAAAAATTGAACACGACCGACTCAGTTGGTATTGCCATGTTCTAAGGAGAGATCCTGAGAACCCCGTCAAAAAGGCAATATCATACAACGTTCCATTTCGGAATAAAAAAAAAGGTAGGCCTAAACACTCCTGGTACAAACAAATGCAAAAACACCAGCATTCAGTTGGCCTGAGAAATGGAACAATACAAAACCGGGAGGCTTGCCGCCGATTTCTGAGGTCAACCCGGCGAACCCCACAGGCGGATCACTAGTGTGAAGCAGATACGTGGGAGAGTTATGATCCCCTCGACATCGAGATCATAACAGCGCCGAATCAAAGGAAGAAGAAGAAGTGCAAACAAAATATAGCCTCGGATTTAGTTCCGTCTTTGGCTACTAATTTACATGTAAAAATTGACAACATAATATATTGGTCAGTTTTGAAAAGATGAATAAATTCGTTATAGATAATGGATTGTTTGAATCAATTTATGGAGATAGATAATTGAGTTTTTACAATTGACCGTAAGTTTAAGAAAAGTGGCGAAAATAATTTTTTTTTGTATATTTGCGTAAATATTTTTCTGTTTTACAAATGTTGGCGACTGGTATGGTATTTTTTTAACAAACAGGTTATCAATTGATTTTTGATTGGTTGATCAAACCGTTCGTTTATTATCTATTGTTCCTGAATAGTATGTAATCATCAAAATAAAAACAATGATAACAATTTTCATAGTTTTGCATTTGTTACATATCTTAGACTTGAAGTCCCCGTAAGCGTTACCACTTCCGGAAAAAAAAGTCGAAGGAGATTTGAAGAAAAAAGTGAAGTAAATTGAGAAAAATCGAAGTAGATTTTGAAATGACATTACAACACAAAAAAGTAATGATTCCATCTGTCTGCAGCTCTGTACCTCAACTTGCAGCCTAGAGGAGAAATTGAAATGGTTTGTTTTATTTTAGCTCGGTTACTTCCATCCAGCTATTATGAAATATTATAATTATTTCGAAAACGGCTCTAATGCTTTTTTTTTTTTAAATTATGTGTATACTGTACCAACAATGCAGTCCACACAAAATAAATGTTATTATCGGTACCTGTCATAGAACCTTCTTTTTATTTTCTACTTTCTCATTCGCGACTCTACCGATTTAGATCAAAATTTTTGCATCGCAGATTCTTTTATTTTGTAATAATATTGTATACGACAAATGTTTTCCTTAAATGTATACTTTTAAATACTTAAAATTGTCAATATATTTCTTTTAATTTTAAAGAAAATTGTACATATATAAATATTTAATTTAATTTAATTAATAAAACTTTCTTTTATAAAGAATAACATTAAAATTACTATTACCGTATTAAATATTATTTAATTTTAAATTAGAAACAGATGCAAGCGAAATTTTCAAAGGATTCGTGTACACATGAGTGTGTTGAGTTCCTATGCTTTTAAAATTACTTATTTAAGTATGTTTTTTTTGTTTCGACATTCTTTTTTTGTAATTCGATGAATCTCTTCTTCGTTGAATTAGAAATTACCTTTCGGACCGTTCACTAGAAGTAGTTTTGGACGGTTTCAAATCTGATATTCCCAAAATAAATGGTGGTGTGCCTCAAGGCTCCGTTTTGTCTCCGACATTCTTCTATATGTTCATAAATGATCTTCTGTCTGAAACTGTGGATCCGCTTAATTGTTTCGCTGACAACAGTACCCTCAGCTTTTCATATTCGTTTTTAGATTCACATCCTTGTCAAACGGCAGCGCATGATAAGCTCATTTAATTCTGATCTTGACAGCATTGTCCAATGGGGAATCAAAAACCGTGTGGAATTTAATACTTCGAAAACTTAATGCTGTTTGGCAATTGCATCGAAGAGACTGAACAACTTTCAGTTCTAGGTATGTGCATAACAGACCATCATTTGTGGAGTGATCACATGTTTGACGTAACCAAATACGCCGCTGAGTGTTTAGATTTTCTCCGCCGATGCAAGAAGTTTTTGTACCCCTACTAATCTGGCTGTAATCTATAAGGCCTATATTTGTCCAAAGCTCGAGTGCAATTCCCACTAGGCAGGTGCTCCAAAAACCCTCTTGAGTCTCTTGCACAGAATTAAAAAGAGAGCTCTAAAAATGATAGGCGACCGTTGTCAAACTGAAACATTTGAATCTCGAGCACCGCCGCAATTTTTATAAACAGTGATCTAGTGAAGTAGCCAGTTACGTTCTCTACCTCAAACAATTCAACCGTAATACCCGTCCTTCTAGGACTGCTCATCATTTTACCCTTGGGCCCAATTTCGAACGTACTGTCAAGTACGGTGATTCTTTTTTTTAGCCGCACTACACGAATCTGGAATGCTTTACCCGGCTCAATATTTCCCACTCATTGCAATGTGCAGACATTAAAAACCAATGTGTATCGGTATTTCCTTCATCCTTTCATCCTATCCTACTTTTCTAATTTCTCGCACTATGTTTAACATTATAAACGTATTCATAAACAAAATAAATTTGGACTTTTTTTTTGTAAAATTGAAGTAGGTTGAAACAGAGATTTTTAAAATGAAGTATATTACAGTATTTTGCTGATGGTGTGAAGCAAGAAATAGATTTTAAATATTTTGAAAAAAAGTAGATCTACTTTAATTGAAGTAAAATGGTACCACTGGTTCCCGTTAGCTGAAAGAAATTTTGTAGAAAAAGTTTGTCAATTTTATTTTAATTTTATTTTAATTTTACTTTGTATACTACTATACTACTATACAACTTTTAAGCTTCTATTTTATTAAGCAAAAACTAAAAATGCATCTTTCATAAAAATTGATCTTATCAAGAAAAAAAAAACGAATTTTATCAATTAATTTCGAAATTATTCACAATTTGTCAACTACCAACGTAACAATTGGTGGTCGTAAGTAAAACGTGTTAGAAAAAAATGTTGATGGGCAGATACATATTTACGGATAACTGGCTAAGCTTTAATAAAAAAGAACTTAATATTGGTTTTTCAAACATGTCAAAATCTTCATAAAAAAAAAAAACAAAAAATGTGCTCTTATTTTTACGAGTATATCATTTCTTAATTTTGACACCAACAACATCATTGAAAAACTAATACTTGTTTTTTTACAAATTAAAAACTGATAATGATAATGAATATATGAACATTATGTATATGTATATCAGGGACGAAGCGTCCATATATTGAGTGGAATGAGTGCTTCCGTTGAACCATTTGAAAAAATCGTACCTAGCAAGGAATTAAATTCAAAATTCCAAATTGTATTAATATTTTTATTATATTATTTGTATCTATATTATCATCTCTTACTAAAATTAATAAATGAAATCAAGATCTCTCTGGTTATTACAACTTAAAATGTCACACTGCAAACCAGCTGAGAATGCTCAACATCACTCCATTATTTATAATGCTCAATATCATGAAAGTTCTTGCTAAAATGCTTAACAGCTATGCATTCCTTATTATCGCCTCCTTAACTCAATTTCAAAATACCCTTCCACTCCAACTCAACTGAAAATATACCTACAAAATCACTCACCAATATTCACAAAATGCTCAAACAACAATGATTCTCAAACAATATAGAATGCACAACTGCTGGGCATTCCATTATTTCGCATACTTAACTTAGATCTCAATCCAAAGTCAAAATAATTTTGTCTCGTTTCTTGCCTTTTGCCCAATGTGTGAAGAATGAGTTGAGTGAATGCATTACGAGAATTTCCTACAAGAAATAGATAGAAAAACAAAGATGTATTGTATTTATTGAGTTGCTTATTGTCTCAAACTGATAATGAGTTTAATTTCATGGACAAAAGGGGTAGAAAAGTTTTATTTTAATATAATGTGTGTGCAAATTTAGGTGCAATTCATAACTATCAGAAAACAAACAAATATGAATTTAAAAGGTGGTAGTTTTTAAATTATTTTCGTGGCGATAAATACAATCCAACTGTTTTCTTTTTATTTTTTGTTATTATAAAAAAAAGTGGTCAAAAATAGTATTTCTAATATTCATATCTGAGGTTTCTTGACATTCCAGCAGAAATATAACTAAATGTTATTTTCAATTATGAGAATTTTAAATCAAAAAAAAACTTCAAGGAATCTTAAGATTTTTAATATCCCGTGATAATGGCATCTGTAGAGAGATCATATCATATAATTAAACATACTTATTGGCTTTGTATAGAAGTGAATTTGACTTCGTTATCTTTTATACTTATGAAGTTATATCCAGTAGAGCATTCATACCACTATGCAAATTTCCTTCGTTTTTCATAGTTTTGTACATTGTTTTTTAATAAATAAGAAAACAGAATAAAAGCAGAAGACCGATACGTGATTTAAGGATATGTTATTTCTATAAAAAAATATAAAAAAAAATAAAAAAGTAATATTTTTCGAATTTCCCTATCATTTGAATATGGACCTTTCTAAAATGTATGATTTTTCCACTTGTGTGGCAGTTTCTGGGCACACAATTTTTTTATTTTTTTTTTAAAAAGCTACAAAATTATTTTTCTTAACATTTTTATAATCGATGACCGTTTATTTCATTGAAATATTTGTAAAATTGTGACAGTTATACAGCTTAGCGCAAAAGTCTAACCTATTTTTTCAATGGACACCTACACTTAAGGTTAATAGTTTTAAACCAAGTTAAAACTAATAATTCTTTTTTGCTGTTAACGACTTTTCCTTTTAAAATGTTCAATCAAATTTACTTTGATTTTACCCAAATGGTGAAATTCGAAACTATGTAGATAAATTAAAAAAAATACTTTTGAACACTACTTTACATATTATTATATACATTCCACATGCATACATATATAAAACCAAAACAAGTAAACCTAATTTTTCTGATCTGTTCTTAATATATAGACTTTTACTTAAAATTAGAAAAAAGTTACCTTTACATTCAGTTACATTGTTTAAAATAGCTTAATAGCTTTTGAATAGTTGCATGTGGTATAATGGTTCTAGCATTCCTGTATTGTATTCCACAACGCAGATTCCACAACAGTTCTATAACATTTATACATATTTGGCGATTGCGGCGGCCATGTCATAGATTTCGTCTTGTTTGAGGTTCCTCGTATTTGTACTCTTCGTTCCATAAAACTCTGTTCCAATCTTCTCCCATCTAGTATTTATGCTTTTTGGCCCAATCTATTCTTTTAAGTTTGTTTTGTGGTCCAGTATTTCTCAGATACCAAGCATTTCTCAATAATCCATTAAAGTGGTTTGTCCACATTTCATTTCTGTGTTATATATATATTTTCCCATTTGTAAAATTGGCTCACTACACTTGAAGTGCCAGCCGACTAGTTATTTTATATTACACTTGTGAAAATTCACTTCTAAAACAAGGACTTGTAGCTCTGTGCGAAAAAACTGGTAAAATGTTTAATTCACGAAATGAACCCCCAGCCATGTATGATGTCGGTTGAACTCGAACTTTTGGCATGCATTGTACGAGTACATATAAAAAAAATTGGAATCTCTTCATATTCTAGTGAAAAGTTATAGAATATCATAGTTTTTACGAGTATAATCCGATGAGTTGTGACAGGGCCAGGGGCAACATTAACTGGCTTGTTTTAAGTAATTAAATATATTCGTTAATAATAACTTAAAATGTATATCTTCTGTATGATTACAGCAAAAATTGTAGTACGTGTGCCTTCGAATAGCGGAGTAGTTGAAGGAGAAAAACTATCAATCCATTGCATTGTTGCTGGAACTGATCCTAGATTATACTGGCAAATGGGTAAAACAAATAATTTTATTTTTTTATTTTATATAATTAATCTGTATATAACATAGGAAACCTTACTATCTATAACTCAACGGGCAGATATGAACTTAAAGAAGATGAAAACAAAATTCAAAACGCTGTTCTTACTATGGACGGTGTGAATTTAAATGACAGGGGTGATTACAAGTGCCTTGGTCGCAATATAATTAATGATTTGGGCATTGCAGAACCTGCCGAGGATATAAGTTTTGTCCGTGTTAAGGGTAAGCATTTAAAATATTTATCACAAGCATATATTTTGAAGGTAATGAGTTTCGAGCTACCTATTTCAGGTGTGTATTTGTGCGTTATTAGTAGTTTTCCGTGGTTTTTAGTGTCACCCAAAAGGTCTGAGATTATTTTCCGGCCGCTATCACCTAAAAAAAAAATATATTTTTAAATGCCTCTTTCGAGAAAGTGTTTTTCACTCCAAGAGTATCTCTTGTCGTGAACAGTTCTTCTTATATTTAACTGGGCCCTCTCCATTCCTGCACTTCGACATTTTTTCATTGTTGAAAATGAACCTGATCCACTGACTTTGGATTAACACAGCAATTATAAATATCTCTGGTCCTACTCATCTGTAATCAGAAGTTATATAATATTGTTATACCAATTATTTCAAAATTTACAACGGGCTCTTTTTTATATAGAAAATTGACGGTGTTTAAAAATAATTGATCTTAATGATAAAAATCTTAATTAATCAAACAACCTGATTTATTCTCTTTCCACAGTTTCTGGGGTACCCTTTTTGACTTATTCAAATGTTTACTTTATTAAGGCCCTCATTATGAATAGCGAATCGAACTAAAATCTTTGCGAATTCGATAAATTCTTATTATGAATAGCGATTCGCTTTATTTAAATTCGCTAAAAATGTCAAAACCTTAGCGAATTTGTTTAGCGAGGAATTACAAATAGCGAATGTTCGCTAATTATACTGCTTGAAATGTGAAATCTAGTCGAATCAAATTATTTAGTGATAAAGCAAGCGAATGAAAAATTGAAGTACCTTTCTATCAATTGTTATTTTTTATTTTGGAAGTAATGAGTTAAATATGAAAATTAACAAAAACAAATAATAATCAGTTCGATCATCGAAGCTAGACACAATAAAATTCACTTCTAAAGAAGCTATTTCATTTTTTCTTTAATCGTTCTGCTGGCTTGTATTGCGAGATTCGTTAGGTAATGGTTCATCTGGTATATCCAACTAAGTTGTACATCAGATCGCACGGTTAGATATCGATTTGAATGAATCCTTCATTTCTTCGAGTACATGCAAATGCATCCTCGTTGAGTGGAAAATAAAGAACAAATCTTTGAAGAGAAAATATGAAACTTTTGAATAAAATAACACTTCATAATACATTAACTTACAAATGATCTGGAATCTCCAAAGGGTTAGACCTGTCCATAATTTTTCTTCTCAACCTCACAATATTAATATTTTCTTATCTCTCTCGCACATTAGAATATTCTTCAGAATACAAATCAATTTCGCTTATCATTTTATATATTTTTACACAATCACAACCAAGAAAGAAAATTAAAACTATTTCAATAAAATATTTATTTGACATTCGAGTTATGACTTTTCAGTGTGATGATTTATTGGCAGCATTTATTTTTAAGCGAACGTTCAAGTTCGCTAATAATAATACTGTGATAACACTAGTTTACAAATTTTCGGTTTTTGGCGAGTACCTCAACAAAAAAGTATTTTCTAGACTAATTTTGGCTCTCTGAACACGAAAATGGCAACCATTTATTTTTCCAAAGAAGCGTTTTCGAGATATGACCAAAAAACGTGTTTTTCTGCTCCTTTTCCATGTATAAGCCTAATTCTCAAAAACGGTCGAACTAATTAACATATACTTTATAGTTTTGAACAGATATTTTGTTTGTCTTTCCAACAGTATACGACTTGTGTAAATCGGCCCAACAATCATCAAGAAAAAGCCGTTCAAAGTTTCAAAAAACACAATTTTTCGCCGTTTTTTGAAAATCGCTTGTTTTAAGTCATTCCGTAAGGATAGAAAAAAAATATTTAAAATAGTTTTAAGATCTCAGGTGAAAGATATTGTTTTTACAAAGCTAAAACGCATAAGATCAATGAAATCCAATAATAAATGTGGAAGTTATGAAACATTACGTGAAGGCAGATCATTTCAGGTTTTTTTCTTTTTTTCATAATTTTTATAGAAAACATGAAGTATTGTTTACACTTCTTCTTTTATGTGGCGTTGAATCTTTTCCATGATAGCAAGATCCTGGTGGAATCTTTCACCTTGTTTATCGCTTTTAGCTCCTAAATTCGAGGAAAAAGTTTCCAAATGCCTGTGCAGGAAGTAAATTTTCAAAGACATGCGAGCACCTGAAAGGAATACAAATATTTAAATTAATTTGTACTTCTGTACTTTCCCAAAAATCCATGAACTACGTCTTGAAGAGCATTCCATGCTCTTTTCTCGTTTTTTTTAGACAATTCAAAAATCCGGTGTCACTACACAATTTTTTTTATCTGTGGACCAACGAATATACCCGCATTTAATTTTTTCGGTCGACAGCTTGGGAAACTTTGTTTTCAAATATGTTAATCCTTTGTTTTCGTGATCTTTTGCCAAGGCTTTTACAAAGTTTTTCATAATGCCGAGTTTTATGTGCAATGATGGAAGTATTACATTTTGTTTTTCAACAAGTGCTTTTTCAGCAACGTTGCTCTTTCCTACTACATGATTTTCACGAAGTGTCCAATTTCGTTGGATGAAATGCTTTTCATCTGCTCTGCTATCCTAAAAACACAGAAAACAGCAGTATTTTTTGTAGCAACCCTGCAGGCCAGTAACTAAAGCCACGACTTTTAAATCATTTTTCAGTTATAGGAATTGTATTTCACAAGTTGAAGAAGTTTTTTCCATAGTCTTGTAGTCCTCTTTTACATTTGTGGAGTGACCAATCGGGATTGATGGTTTCGTGTTCCCTTTATGAAGTAAAACAGCCTTCACGCTATACTTGCTGCCGTCGATAAAAAGCCGCCAACCCTTAGCTTTGTGGTGTTCTCCAAATTCAGCAAATAATCCTGTCACATCATTGCAATAACAAAAGTCACCCGTTTTTGAGTAATACCTTTCAAATTTCTTATTCCGATTTCTGTAATAAGTGACTTTTGTTTCTGCTTCCAAGCAGTTAAATTCCTGCAATCTCGAAACGAGCAACTCAGACTTCTCTTAAGATAAGTTAAGATCACGGCATAAATCATTGAGTTGGAATTGATTAAATAGCTTTAGTTTTGGACTTTCAATTTCCAAACTGCTGATGATACTGGAACTCAAATCTGATACTTCTCCGGCTGTTATTTTTGTTCCTGGTGGTTCTTGTTTTGGATACCGAGAAGAATGTGGCGCCGTCTTTGTTACTGATTGTACTTCGGGATAAAAAGCTTTCCGAAATGTCCCTCCTTGTATTTTAGTTAAGCAGAAGTAACAGTCAGTCACATGATCAATTGGGTTTCTCCATTCAACTTGCTTTCCAAACGATAAATACTTCCTATTTCCGTTTCCAAATGCAATTAACCTCACAAAGCACGTAGCAGAGGTTGACCATATAGCATTACTTTACTATAAAGCACTACAGTAAATGCTCTGAATTTGTATATTTTTTTAAACAATTCTTAAACAGGTAGATAAAACTAAAAAACATATTTTTTTTGAAAAAAACTGAAATGGTCTGCCTTCACGTAATGTTTCATAACTTCCACATTTATTATTCGATTTCATTGATCTTATGCGTTTTAGCTTTGTAAAAACAATATCTTTCACCTGAGATCTTAAAACTATTTTAAATATTTTTTTTCTATCCTTACGGAATGACTTAAAACAAGCGATTTTCAAAAAACGGCGAAAAATTGTGTTTTTTGAAACTTTGAACGGCTTTTTCTTGATGATTGTTGGGCCGATTTACACAAGTCGTACACTGTTGGAAAGACAAACAAAATATCTGTTCAAAACTATAAAGTATATGTTAATTAGTTCGACCGTTTTTGAGAATTAGGCTTATACATGGAAAAGGAGCAGAAAAACACGTTTTTTGGTCATATCTCGAAAACGCTTCTTTGGAAAAATAAATGGTTGCCATTTTCGTGTTCAGAGATCCAAAATTAGTCTAGAAAATACTTTTTTGTTGAGGTACTTTTTTTGTGTAAACTAGTGTAATCGAAGTTCGCTTAATTATTCGCAACTTATCGAACGTTCGATTCGCTATTCATAATGAGGGCCTAAGTCTTTTATAGAAAAATTTGTGTGACAAAATTTCAGTCTGAATCTTATTTATTGTTCAAATATATTTCATATTAAAAAATAATTAAACTTTTGTCTACGGTTACAGGAAAGTTCGCAGCTCTCTGGCCCTTCTTAGGAATTTGTGCTGAAGTTCTAATTCTCTGCACTATTATTCTAATTTACGAGAAGAAGCGCAATAAGGCCGAATTAGAAGAAAGTGACACTGATCCAAACACTGAACAATAATATACCGCGACCTCCAATAATCTGGCAGATAAAAACTAAAAAATACATTTAAATAAAAAAGAATTTCATTTATTAATAAAACAATATTAACAAGTTATAATTTATTATTTTAACTCTGTAAAATTCACAATGTTATACATAGTCTATTTTTGAAATATAAGAAAGTGCCGAATAAAAAAACATCCAGTTGCCATATTTCATATACAAATTTAGCAATAGAACCAATTCTGTGGAAATAATTTACTAAATATAACTCTTATTACCGCTCTTTATAAGGATTTATTGGCAAATAAAAAGGGTAACGCTCTTATTTTAAAACTAAAGGCTGAAGAGAACACTGCAGGAGTCCACATCCACACTACGATATTGGGTTTCATTTGCATGTGATCTTTTATAGCTTGAACCAATTCAGTTGGCCAACGCACAGAGGAGAATTCGACCTCAAAATCCGGTCAAAAATATTTTTTTTTGATTTTCTTATTGGAATTGGCCTAAAATATTATTTTATAACTTATGATGCATTAAAAAGTTACACTGAAAAAAATTTTCGGGTTAGATAAAAATAAAATTTTTTAATTAAGTATTTTTTTTTTTTCAATTTTATTTAATTCATTTTAATTATTTATACATGAAATTTTTTCGTTTGTTGCTTTCCTTAAAGATCATTTGAATGTAATTTGGTTATATATCTAAATTAAACATAATTTTTTAAACAACAAAGGGCAAATTGACTAAAAATACCTCAAGACTAAGAAACCCCATTAAAAAAAAATGTGACAAGATGGGTGACTTTTTTTTATGTACATGAGATGACAAAAATGTACAGTTAAATATAAAAGAAAAATTTTTGCCCGATCTTACCCGGAACTATAACAAAAAAATTACCGAAACTACCGAAAATTACATAAATTTTCATGTTTTTCTATGCATTCTTGTCATCTCAATTTTTAATACTTTATCAATAAAATATATGGAAATTTCTGTATTAAAATAAAGTACATACCTTGACCTTAGACATCCATTAGAAATTTTTCACAATTATCACAAATCACAATAAAAAAAAAAAAAAAACAGACATCAGTGTTAATGATTAGAAAACAAAATAAGCTTATTTGGCGTGAGCTTATAAAACTGACTAGATTTAGACTAAGATCTTGAGGATTAGGGGGTCAACAGTTATTATTTGAAACCGGTTTTAGTTAGCATGGGTATTGAATAATGCAAAAAGCAAAAATTAACGGGTCGAATGCGATTTTTTTTTTTTTTTTTTTTTTACTTATGACCGGATTTTAGGGTCGAATACTCCTCTGTGCAACGGTCGGTTGCGCAGAGAGAGGATTTAAGAGAACAAAAATGGTGCGCAAGATATTTAATGAGTAAAGATTTTTCCCTAAATCTTACAGTGCCTAATTCAACTTTGCTTTGACAAATAGTTTAGGGATTCTTCTTCTTCCTTTGATTATTGTTTATTTCTATGTTTTATGATTTGTGGCTTAGCAACGGAAAAGTTCCCGGGGCGTTATGTTTATATTTATTTTATGGTGTTAGTGTTTATTTGATATATGTATTTATTGTTTTTTTGACCTGTGGGGTTTTGGGATTAATTATAGATTAGTGTTAATTAGTTAGATTAGTGTTTGCGAGTTTGAATAATTTTTACCTACGAGTTCTTAAGAATTTATTTTACCTTAAAATAATTATTATAAATTTGTACTTCAGAAAAAAATATAAAACATAATAATAAAATAAAAACAATATAAATAAGAATAATAAGAATAATATAATTTAAATAATAAATGTTCATTTACATATACATACTTAGTTTTAAGAACTAATGTCGCTTTCATAGTCGGTTGAAGAATCTTCACCTGGATTAATTATAATTAAATCCGAAATTGTGTCCCACGTCAGGTCGTGAGAAAAGTATTTTTCCTCAGTTCTTATGGCTTTTTCACACACTTTTCGCCAGTCTTCAGGCGTTATTTTTGAAAGTTCTTCCTC
Organism: Chrysotoxum bicinctum; assembly: GCA_911387755.1. Taxonomy (NCBI): domain Eukaryota; kingdom Metazoa; phylum Arthropoda; class Insecta; order Diptera; family Syrphidae; genus Chrysotoxum; species Chrysotoxum bicinctum. Next base: position 109,634,160 of record OU426987.1, on the reverse strand, counting down.
TGCTAATTTTTGAACATCCAATAAATTGAATGTTGTGTTCGTGAACCTACTCTTGCCTTGACAGTTGCCCAAATATTTTCGATGGGATTGAGATCTGGATGATAGGGTGGTAAACGTAGAACCTCATGTCCCATGCCGTGAATGATATCGTCAATCTTATGCTTTGGGTTGTGTGTAGCTCGGTGTTTTTTTATTAGCTCATACAGTTCAAGTGTCAACATCTGTATAGTATGCGGAATATTGTTTTCGGTTAGCCATTGTATCATCTCGGATTTCTTGCTAGCAGAAGTAATTTATTTTTCTTCTAATTTATTGTGGTACGAGGGGTTGTCCATTACAATAACTGAAGGTTCCTCCAAGTTATTCAAAACTTGTTCTTGTATCCATTTGCAGAAATTTTTGAAGTTCATGTCGTCGTGATAGTCTCCCGTTTTCGTTTCAGATTTGAATAAAAGTAAGGAGTTATTCCCGAAACCTTTTTCACCACCTGCATGCGCCATTTTCAGCCTCTTTCCCTTCGAAATTGGCGTCTTCAACCCTCTGCTACTGTCATCAGTCCAAGCCCGTGGCCTTGTATGTGAGCTATGAGTTTAATATCATTTCTTACACAGAGAAGTTTCCGGTTGTTTTGAGTTTTTTTTTTTGTAGCCAAATCCGTTTCTTCTTAGAATCCTGTTGAGAGACGTAATACTTCATAACCGAGATTTCGTTTAACGTGGACACCTGCTTGTATATAGCTCAATTCCACGGAAGGCATACCTTCATCAGGGTCAGATTAAGTCCTGACCATTAACCCCGAGTCAGCTGAAGCTGTTCAGTGGCAATTTGTGACATGTTGCAGCATGTGCACACTTCTTGCGTAATACGTAATACTTCAGTTAAACTCCAGATCTTCCTGTACTCGTCTCAACATTTTTAAGGATATCATCATTTTTCCTCCTGGTGGAAGTTGTGCATTATACGCCGAATAGCTGCGATGGCAAATTCGTCGAGTCCAGTTTTCTACTTCGTATGCTGCACTTTTTTATTTGGTGACTGCACAAATCCTGTCTCTTCGTATTCCTTAATAATCCTTTTGATTGAACGTTCAGAAATTCCAGTAGTTTCCACTGTTTGCGTTGTTGTGTAACTCACAGGATTTTCAAGAAACGAATTCTTTGCTTCTTCCAGTTTGTCATTATATATCTTAACAACTATCTTACGCGCCTGGCTTCCAATAGGTTTTCTTTTTCTAAATGGATCCATTAAAATTTCTTTTAAATGTATTTCAATGTATTATTCTTGGTTGTTTTTTTAAACTGAATTGCAAACCAAAGCAAATATCATTTAAATACGTTAATTCCCTCTGATGCAGAAATTAATTCTTAAAAACTCGTAGTTAAAAATTGTTCAAACTCGTAAACACTAATCTAAATAATTAACACTAATCTACAATTAATCCCAACCCCACAGGTAAAAAAAAAAAATATATCAAATATACACTAACGCCATAAAATAAATATAAACACAAAGCCCCCGGAACCTTTCTGTTACTAAGCCACAAATCATAAAACATAGAAATAAACAATAATCGCTAAACTTTTTGTCATTAATCCCATGTCGCAGCTCGCAGGTAGTTTTTTTGTCTAACCCAATTGCATTTTGCAATAGACTTATTTTTTTATTATAGGTGCACTGAAATTTGTCCCAATAATAAAAACAAAAATTATTAATTTTTTTTTCGAAGTAAAGTTTGCACCTAAAAATCTTTTCTTTTTATCTCACCAGAGATAAAATAGTTTTTTAGACATCAAGCTATAAAAGAAAAATAAACCATGATCATATCTTATCCAAAGAAAGTCCATCGCTGTAAATTCATTTCTATTTTACTGTGAGCGAAGCTATAAACAAAAGTCACCCTCCTAAGTGCTTCAGTATGATCGCAGCAGCGTCATTGACAACAACGCTGGCATCTTTTTTTTTTTTTTTTTGCAGTGATTTTTCTGTCTCTTTAAGAATTAAAGAGTAGAGCAGAGAAATTTAAAGAGACCTGCGCAGTAGAATTGCCAACTGAATTGGTTCAAGCTATATAGACGCTGCTGCGATCATACTGAAGCACTTAGGAGGGTGAGTTTTGTTTATAGCTTCGCTCACAGTAAAATAGAAATGAATTTCCAGTGATGGACTTTCTTTGAATAAGATACGAGTATGATCATGGTTTACTTTTCTTTCATAGCTTGATGTCTAAAAACCTATTTCATCTCTGGTGAGATAAAAGGAAAAGATTTTTAGGTGTAAACTTTACTTCGAAAAAATAAAATTAATAATTTTTGTTTTTATTACTGGGACAAATTTCAGTGCACCTATAATAAAAAAATAAGTGTATTGCAAAATGCAATTGGGTAAGACAAGAAAAACTACCTGCAAGCTGCGACATAGGATTAATGACAAAAAGTTTAGGGATTATTGTTTATTTCTATGTTTTATGATTTGTGGCTTAGTAACAGAAAGGTTCCGGGGGCGTTGTGTTTATATTTATTTTTTGGCATTAGTGTATATTTGATATATTTTTTGTTTGACCTGTGGGGTTGGGATTAATTGTAGATTAGTGTTAATTAGTTAGATTAGTTTGAGTTTGAACAATTTTTAACTACGAGTTTTTAAGAATGAATTTTTGCATCAGAGGGAATTAAGGTATTTAAATGATATTTGCTTTGCTTTGCAATTCAGTTTGAAAAAAAAGCCAGGCGCGTAAGATATTTGTTAAGATATATAATGACAAACTGAAAGAAGCAAAGAATTCGTTTCTTGAAAATCCTGTGAGTTACGCAACAGCGCAAACAGTGAAAACTACTGGAATTTCTGAACGTTCAATCAGGAGGATTATTAAGGAATACGAAGAGACAGGAGTTGTGCAGTCACTAAATAAAAAAGTGCAGCATACGAAGTGGAAAACTGGACTAGACGAATTTGACATCGCAGCTATTCGGCGTATAATGCACAACTTCCACCAGGAGGAAAAAATGATGATATCCTTAAAAATGTTGAGGCAATGAGTTCAGGAAGATCTGGAGGTTAACTTAAGTATTACGTCGTACCGTCAAATATAGAGATTCGTTTTTTAGTCGCACAACAAACACGATTATGGAATAACTTACCCGGCACAGTTTCTCCTTGCCATTTCAATTTGAAAACATTCAAAACCAATGTTCATCGACACCTCCTTTCTCTCCCCTGCTAAATTCTCCCTCGCCCGTGCTGTGTTTAAAACATTATAAGGGTCTCGTAACATACCCTTGAGCGCGAGTGAATTATATATAAAAAAAAAGAAGAAACGGATTTAGCTACAAAAAACTCAAAACAACCGGAAACTTCTCTGTGAAAGAAATGATATTAAACTCATGCGAGTGAAGTATCTGAGAAAAATCCGGGAATACAGAACAAAAGGATTTGATATCATTTATTTGGACGAAAGCTATATTCATAGCTCACATACAAGGCCACGGGCTTGGACTGATGACAATAGCAATTTCAAAGGAAAGGAGGCTGATAATGGCGCATGCAGGTGGTGAAAAAGGTTTCGTGAAAAACTCCTTACTTTTATTCAAATCTGGAACGAAAACGGGAGACTATCACGACGACATGAACTTCAAAAATTTCTGCAAATGGATCCAAGTTTTGAATAACTTGGAGGAACCTTCAGTTATTGTAATGGACAACACCTCGTACCACAATAAATTAGAAGAAAAACAAATCACTTCTGCTAGAAAGAAATCCGAGATGATCACCCATGTTCTGCATTTCACTTATTGTGAATTCGAGCAAAAAAAGTGAATTTTGATGTTCTGCATTCCGCATAAAATGACTTTTGTGATTTGTTCATTCCGAATGTGAAATGTTGGTGTTCTGAATTCCACCCGAAATGAAGTTTGTGAATTGAGTTTTCGGAGATGAAAATTCGTGTTCTACATTTCGAATACATAGCGTTTTACGGTGAATTCAATTCACTTAGTTTTATTTGGTGAAATTGATAAACGTGTAAATAAAGATTTGAAAGTTGTGTTGCAATTTATGGTAGGAAGGAAGAAATTTTGTGTTAAGGGAATTGAGGGATTTATTAAGGGATTTATTTCAAAAATGTAAACAAATGTCTCTTCGCTTAGTCTAAAGCTTCTTTTGAAACTACAAACAATTCAAATATGACCATGTTAATTCATTCCCCATTTTTTACTTACGCTGCTTCTGGAAGATCTAAAATTATGGCTTTACTACGTAAAACTTTTCCACAAACTCTCTATCATTGATTTTCGTCCCTTCTACCACTTATTAATAATAAAAGTGAATCTATTCTCGTTATGCACAAGAAACAATGCTTTAATAAATGATGCAAATTGTCTTTCAGCAGATTTTGACATTTCACAAAAAAATTCGGAGTGAATTGAATTCACTCGGAATGTAGAACATGCCTTTTCATTTTAAGTGAAATTGAAATTCGTTTTCAATTCACTTTCACTCGGAATACAGAACATGGGTGGATACAATGGCTAACCGAAAACAATATTCCGCATACTATACAGATGTTGAAACTTGAACTGTATATATTTGGGCAAGTGTAAGAAACGCCCTGTTTGATAGCCACGACATCTACTCTCATATCATAATTGTTACTATGTAAATCCAAACACATGCTCTTATATACTTGAATAAAGATTAGTCTTACCTCGACAACGGACGTGTTAACTAGTCTTATTCTGTACAAATAACATGGTGTCAGAATAAAAATCAAAAAAAAAAAAAAAAAGAAATAATAATTATATGTATATACAAAAAGACATACCGTAAAATATATAAATTAAGAAAAATTTATTAAAAAGACTTTAAATAAATAAAAATGCCTCATCCCCCGCTTGATATGAGTGCGAACAGAAATGAAAGTCGCGGTAGTAGTTGTATAAAACCACCTGGTTATTTAGAGTTGAGTGATTCGAATATGTCGTCTAAATGGAAAAACTGGCTACAACGCTTACAAATGGTACTCCGTGGCTCTGGAGTTAGATAGAAAGTCTGCAGCGCAGCAAGTGGCTCAATTCATGTTGGCTATCGGACCTGATATGGGCTTATCCGTGCAAATTTTAACTTTTGCCATGCGTCGAAATATATAGACATTATTATTAAATATTCAGGTTTTGGAACTTATAATATTATATATATCATTGAGTTTTAACTATTCAATTTATAAAATGAACCATCGAGATATTGCGAAAGTGTTTGAAATCGAAAAAATCATCGAATATTGAGACTTTTGGCTGCGTGCGTGGATAATTAACGTTTTGTATTATTGCAAAAATAATGTTTAACATAAGATTACTTAGTACAATTTTTGTTTTTTTTTTCAGATAAATGAAGGTCAAAATTAATTGAAATCATTCATTTTGAGTGCGTGCCTTCCTTATAAATAATCCTATATGATATAAATTTTAGAAAAAACTGCCATGCGTGATTTTTCGTAAATCTTTAATTTTCACAAATTTTCGTGTCTATTTTTTTAACATTGATCATGGGGCATTTTTTTATGGTCTGCATCATTATTTAAGCTATCTAGAGTAAAAAAAACTTTGGCTTCAATGCGTGCTTCATTATGTACAAATTTTATGAAGTTAACAAAACGAACGTAAAAAACGTAACTGTTTCAAAAAAGGCACATTTTTTACTAGCACACCAAAGCATTGTTTGATTATACCCTTACAATGAGTGTAATTTAAACTGTAGAAATTATAAAAAAAAATGGTAAAAGTGTTAAACAAATAAGTTTGAAAACAGAGGTTAGGTTAGGTTAGGTTAAAGTGGCTGCTGACCGGAAAAGGTCAGCACACTTAGACCAATATTTGGTCCGTTGTGATACCACAAGGATTTCAAAAATCCCCCTTACTCGTTAAACCATTTTGAGCTAATAATGAAGCGTTTTAGACAGTGAATGTCTGAATTATTTAGATCACTAGGATCGTTATAGTAGTAGTCTCCCAAGTGGAGTCTACGTCTTTGCGCTAGGGCAGGACAAGAGCATAGAAGGTGGGGAATTGACTCCTCTTCTTCTTCGTCCATGCAGCTTCTGCAAAAATCATTTGCAGGAACTCCAAGACGAGAAGCATGTCTTCCTATTAGGCAGTGCCCAGTAAGGACACCTATAATGGAGCTAATAGTATGCAATCTACCAATAGAAATTAGTTGTTTTGAGCGTTTAGCATCAAATAATGGCCAAATCAGTTTAGTAGACCGGCAAGTTGGGGTGCTGGTCCACCTGTGGTTAGCTTTCTTTATGGTATCTTGCTTTAGCATGAGTTTACAAGTAGCTAGGGGTATACCGATGTTAGATTTGCTATCCAACAAAGGTAATATTGTTCCGTTTTTTGCAAGTTCGTCAGCTTTACAATTTCCTGGAATGTCTCTATGCCCCGGCACCCATGTAAGGTGAATGTTAAACTGTTTTGACATCTCCACCAGAGATGATCGACAATTTTGGGCTGTTTGTGAGTTAATGGAGACAGAGTCCAGTGACTTTAAGGCAGCTTGACTGTCTGAGAAGATACGTATATCGGTTGTCGATATAACGTTTTCTTTTAGCCAAGAGAGGACTTCTTTTATTGCTAAAAGCTCTGCCTGGAACACGCTACAGTGATTGGGAAGATGAAAAGATAGACAAAGATTTAATTTTTTGGAGTATACGCCTCCACCGACCCCGTCATCGGTTTTAGATCCATCTGTATAGAAATGAATTGCTTCGTCTATCAAAAACGACTCATTTTCCCAAGAAGACCTGGAAGGGATGGATACTTGAAAATTTTTATCAAATTTTGGATGAGGGGTGGTGTAATCGACGTTACTAGGTAGACTACTGAACGAGTTCAGGGGTGCCAGCACGTAACTTGATACAATCGAGCATTGTCGATCGTAGGTCAACTCGAAACAAATTATTTTTGGCAGCACGTAATTTGAGACGAGTTTCTTTGTGACTTCCATTTAAAAATATCATTGTGAACTATAAAGTGAAATGTCAAATTGGTATTCTTCTAATATTTTTTAATTCGGAAAGTGAAGATGAGGAAGTACTTAATGCTAAAATCATGCATGTACCTCGGCCTGTGCCTTTTAAGTGAAGTTTTTTACTTTTTAGTATATTTTATATTAGGTATGTAACTTGTAAGAAAATTTCTGTTTTTCCTGGATTGGGTACTTTTAAGCATTCCTATGGCTAAATCATGGTGAAAACTCATAAAAGTGTTCGAAACATCCGTCTGTTTCTTATTTATTGACATTTTTTTGTTTTTCCATGCTATTTCTTAAAAAAATCACTGCCAACGATAACTTTTTTCTGTCGAGTGAAAAATTTTGTTTCAAACCTCATTTTCAAGTTTGTGTGCTGCCAAATCTGACGATACAATCGAGGACACTCGATTGAACCAAAATAGGTGCTGCCGAGGCTCGATTGTATCGATTAAACTCGATTGTACTAAGTTACGTGCTGGCACCCCAGTATAGTAGAGTGACCAATATCATTATTGATCCACTGCGAGGAGGCTTTAAGTCGAATGGCTGTGTTAGCGGCCGATTGTTTGCTAAAAATATCTAGCGGTATGAGATGAAAAAGAACATCAAGTGCAGCAGAAGGAGTTGAGCGGAGAGCTCCACCCATGATTAAACAGGCTGTTCGTTGGACTTTGCTGAGCTTATCGCGGTTTGTTGCTGTTTCCAGCGCAGTCCACCATACTGTCACTCCATATGTAAGTATCGGTCTAATGACTGAGATGTATAGCCAGTGTGTTATATGAGTTTGTAGACCCCATTTGTTACCTACGGCTTTTTTGCAAGAGAAAAGAGCTATGTTGGCTTTGTTGACTCTCTCTTGGATATTGGGCTTCCAACTTAATTTCTTGTCCAAAATAAGACCCAGATATTTTGCTTTGTCTGAGAATTTAAGCGGTATACCTTTGATGAGGGGAGGGTCTATGTGTGGGATTTTATATTTCCTGGTAAATAGGACAAGTTCAGTTTTGTGGGGGTTGACACCGAGTCCACATTGATCTGCCCAGTTAGTAAGCTTGTTTAGAGCATTTTGCAGGAGTTCCTTCAGAGTATTAGGATGCTTACCAGATATCGCTATCGCAACATCGTCCGCATAGGCAATCACCCTGTGCCCCTCCCCTTCAAGAATCACTAGTAGTTTATTTACGACTAGGTTCCAAAGGAGAGGAGAGAGGACGCCTCCTTGCGGCGTACCCCGACTGACAGTCCTTCGAGTAGTAAAATCGCCCAGTTTTGAATTAATAATCCTGCTTATCAGCATATGATTTATCAAATTACTGATTGACTTATCCACCTTCAGAGATGACAGCGCAGATGTGATTGCGGATGCGTCGACATTGTTAAAAGCTCCTTCTATATCCAGGAAAGCAACTAAGGTGAACTCCTTATGATGAAGGGAGTGTTCGATAGTACGAACCAGCGTATGTAGAGCGGTTTCTACAGATTTCCCTTTGTTATAAGCATGTTGAGCATTGGATAGTAAGGACTTATCAATGTTTGCCCTCAAATGGATTTCAATCAGACGTTCAAATGTTTTAAGAAGGAATGATGAAAGGCTTATAGGTCTTAGATCTTTAGGATTAACATGGCTAGGTTTGCCAGCTTTGGGAATGAAAATAACATTTACTTCTCTCCATGACAAAGGAATGTGAGCCAGAGCGATACAACCATTTAAGATGTTTACCAGAATGGGTATTAGAATATCGGAATTTTCCTGTAATTTCGCTGGAATTATTCCATCTGGCCCAGGAGATTTGTATGGATTGAAGCTGTTTATTGCGCATTTTAATTTTTCCTCTGTAATCAGACCTTGTGGAGGAGTTATGCTACTGAATATGTTGTTAGGATCAGTGCTATTAACGCAAGGAGAGCTGTCTGGAAAATGTACATCCAGGAGCAGATTGAGCGATTCTTCGCTTGAAAACAGAAATTGTGAAGATTAAAAATAAAAACCAAATCAATTAACTCGGTGCTTAAAATAAATTATTTTAAATTCATTTTTCTATACGTTATACCTTTATACTCTTCAACAAACAATACATATGAGTTATTTTGAAGTTTTTTATTTATTCGTGGTCTATAATTGAAGAAAAACTCAAATTTACATGCGTGCCTTAATTTTTTTTTGTTTTTTTTTCAAACTCAAGAAGTTAAAATTTACAGAGATAAGCCCATATAACGGAAATCTTTAATTCTTTTGGATTATCTGATGAAGAAATAAACAAGGTGAGCATCATAGAATCAAAGTTTGCAGCCGTTTTTGATCCAAAAATCAGTGTTACTTTTGAAAGATATGCCTTTAATAAAATAACCCAGGTTGAAGGAGAACACTTTGATGACTTTTTTACCAAAATTAAAAACCAGGCGCAAAAGTGCGAGTTTGGCAGTCTACGGGATGATTTGGTACGTGACAAAATTGTTATTGGGTTGTTTTCCGATGTAGTCAGAGAAAAATTATTATCAGAAGAAAATTTAACGTTAGATCAGGCAATTAAAATTTGTAAAGCTAGCGAAATTGCAACAAAGCAACTCAAACAAATACATAAAGAACAAGAAGTTAACATCATACGTCATGGTAAGAAATCTCATGAGAGCGAGGGGAGTAGACAAAATTTTAAGAAGAAACATGCAAAAGCATATCGTGATGACAAGAACAACGAAGTATATGATTGTTCACGTTGCGGTTCTCGTCATGGCAGGCAACAATGTAAAGCACGTAATGCTGTTTGTAGGCTATGTAAAAAAACGGGTCATTATGCGAAGTGCTGTCGTCATAAAAAGAGTACGCAAGTAAATACCGTAAATGCTATAGGAGATGATGAAAGTATAAGTAGTGATGATCTCCTGTATATAAATGCAGTTAATAATTTTGCAGATGATGATAAAGAGAATTGGTTAGAAGAGGTCACAGTTATGGGGAACAAAATCAAAATGAAATTGGACACTGGGGCACAATGCAACGTTCTTTCAGAAAGCATTGTTAGCAGATTAGGGCTTAAATTACTTATTTCAAAAACTAAGAGCTTAGTAGGATTTGCTAATAACAAAGTCGATGTCATAGGAGAAGTAAATGTCTTATGCCAGGTGCGCAAGCAAGATGCAAAAATTAATTTCAAGGTCGTGGCAGAAAAAGTATTCCCAATATTAGGCAAAAATGCTTGTAAAATTCTCAACCTAATATTACGAGTGAACGAAATTCAAATTGATGAAACCATTTTCGATGGTTTGGGTTGCGTGAAAGATTTTATCTATGACATAGACTTGGTAGAAAATCCTGTTTTGCGTATTCATCCTGCCAGGAAAATTCCATATGCCTTGAGAGAAACTGTGAAAAAGGAAATAGAAAAAATGATAAAATTAGAAGTTTTAGTAAAAACGAAAGAGGCTACTCAGGCAGTATCCCCCATGGTAGTTGCAAAAAAGAACGGCAAACTGCTTGTTTGTATAGACCCTACAGATAATAACAAAAATATAATAAGAAGATATCATCCTTTAAGAACACTTGAAGAGATAACTAGCAGAATTAGAAAATCAAAATATTTCACGTTATTGGATTGTAAAAAGGGTTTCTGGCAGGTGAAACTATCAAAACGTTCTCAGAATTTGCTCACGATGGCAACGCCATGGGGTCGTTTTTCTTACACTCGACTTCCTTTTGGCCTTGCATCGGCATCTGAGATTTTTCAAGACATTATGTCCAGTATGTTAGAAGATGATGAAAACGTTGAAGTATCTATAGACGATATGCTCATTCATGCATCCTCGAAAAAAGAGCTTCAATCGCTAACAGAAAAAGTCATATCCAAGTTATCAGCTATGGGCTTAAAACTAAATAAAGAGAAATGTATTTTTTGTTCTACGTCCATAAGATTCCTTGGACATGTTTTGACGTCGAATGGCATTCAGGTAGACCAAGACAAAATAGAAGCTATACAAAGAATCAAAAAACCTGCCAATGTCCCAGAGCTTCAAAGGTTCTTAGGAATGGTCACGTATCTTGGAAAATTTATAGAAAATCTATCTGAAATCACGCAACCTCTAAGAGACTTGATAAAAAAAGATGTAGCATGGGATTGGAATCAGAATCACGAAAAATCATTCAAAACACTCAAAGAAAGTCTTTCAACCACTCCTGTTTTGCGGTACTACGATGCAAATTTGGATGTTAAGCTACAAGTAGATGCAAGTAAGCATAGCTTGGGTGCGGTGCTGATGCAAAAAGATCAGCCGATTGATAGATAGATAGATTCTTTATTTTTTCATCATAAGGTTTAGCCGATTGCATATGCATCAAAAGCCCTAACGGATGCTCAACAAAACTATCCTCAGATAGAGAAAGAAGCACTAGCCATATTGTTTGCTTGTAAAAAATTCCATGAATATGTTTTCGGGAAGCGTCTTTTAGTGGAAACCGACCACAAGCCCTTAGAGGCCATATTCAAAAAGCCACTTCATTGCGCACCGAATAGATTACAAAGAATATTATTTGAAATAATGCCCTATGCACCGAACATCACTTATAGAAAAGGAAAAGAAATAGCTCTAGCTGATGCACTTAGTCGCGATTGTGCCGAATCGACATTGAGACAAGATACTAATCCGGATAGTGAATTACAAATCAACTGCTTAGTTCAAGTATCAGAGCAAACACGAAATGCTTTAGCAGAAGGGACGAACAATGACGAATGCTTAAAAGAGGTGATAAGATACGTTTCAAATGGATGGCCACAAAACGCATCACAAGTTTCAGACACGGTAAGAAAATTTTGGACCTTTAGAGATGAACTCGGACTCGATAAAGGTATCTTGATGAAGGGTGAGAAGGTAGTTGTACCAAAAACTATGAAAATGTCCATGATACAAAAAATTCATGCTGGGCATCAAGGTATACAGAGATCTCTCAGTCGTGCAAGAGGTGCTCTTTTCTGGCTTGGCATGGCTGGTGACGTAACAAACTTCGTTAAAAATTGCAGTATTTTGTCAAGCCAACCAATCATCTAAACCAAAGGAGCCGCTCATCGCCAAAGCTGTTCCAGACCTTCCATGGGAAATCTTAGCGACAGATATATTTACATTTAAGGGTAACGAATACCTGCCTGTTGTTGACAGTTATTCAAGCTTTTTTGACTTCCATCGTCTAAAAAAATCAACAACATCTGAAGTCACTCGATTACTCAAACTCTGGTTTCGAACTTTTGGTATTCCAATGAAACTCGAAAGCGATAATGGACCTCAATTTTCGTCAAGAGAATTCAAAGACTTTGCAAAGTCTTGGGAATTTTATCATCAAACCTCCAGCCCATACTATCCTCGTTCAAACGGTCTCGCTGAGAGATATGTTCAAGAAGCGAAAAAGATTTTAAAGCGATGTTCTCTGGATAGATCTGATGTAGACTTGGCCTTACTGAACTGGAGGAATACGCCGAGGGACAATGAAATGCAGTCTCCAAATCAGAGGTTAATGAGCCGATGCACACGATCATTCTTACCACTTACAAAAAATCAGCTTAAACCTAATGTAGTTAAGAACGTGAAACAGAACATGTCCCAGTCCAGACTCATCGGTAAATATTATGCCGATACCAAAGCGAAGCCCTCACAATCTTTTAATCCAGGAGATAGAGTATGCATTCAAAAAGGCGTACGCAACTGGACTTCTGGAGAAATACGATCGAAAGCTGACACACCTCGTTCATACATTATCCGTACCGATGATGGCGCAACCATTCGTCGGAATTCAATTCATTTAAATAAAACTAATGCTCATATATTTTCAGAAAAAAGTATTGCAGTCAATCCGCACAATCAGATACCACATGAGGCAGCTACTGCAAATTCAGGGGAAAAGAGTCAGACGATCAGTGATTCACAAATGTCAAAAAGTACTTCCATACCAGAACCAACTATGAATATCAGTAACGATGTCACAGGCTCCACGTATAAGACACGATACGGTCGTACTGTGAAACCTGTTATCAAATATCAACCCGTGTGATGAATCATCTACATATGCATTGTATATATGAGATCTGAGTAAGAACTTTGTTCTATAAATTCATAACTTGAATTATTAATTAAATGAATTGTTCATACTTTTGAATTAACTAAAAAAAAAAAAAAATTTGAATTGAACTGTTATGTGAATTTAAATGAAATTTTTTTGTATTTTACTTTTGAAATTAAATTTGAAATATAAATGTAAATTAGAATAAATGTAAATTAAAAAAGGGGGATGCCAAGTGTAAGAAACACCCTGTTTGATAGCCACGACATCTACTCTCATATCATAATTGTTACCATGTAAATCCAAACACATGCTCTTATATACTTGAATAAAGATCAGTCTTACCTCGACAACTAGTCTTATTCTTTACAAATAACAACTGTCAAGGCAAGAGTAGGTTCACGAAACACAACATTCAATTTATTGGATGTTCAAAAATTAGCAGAGGAAGAATTTTCAAAAATAACGGCTGAAGACTGGCGAAAAGTGTGCGAAAAAGCCATAAGGTGACGATTCTTCAACCGACTATGAAAGCGACATTAGTTCTTAAAACTAATTATGTATATGTAAATGAACATTTAATATTTAAATTATATTGTTGTTATTTATATTATTGTTATTTTATTATTATGTTTTATATTTATTTCTGAAGTACAAATTTATAATAATTATTTTAAGGTAAAATAAATTCTTAAAAACTCGTAGGTAAAAATTATTCAAACTCGTAAACACTAATCTAACTAATTAACACTAATCTACAATTAATCCCGAAACCCCACAGGTCAAAAAATAGTAAATACATATATCAAATGAACACTAACACCATAAAATAAATATAAACATAACGCCCCAGGAACAATAATCCCTAAACTATTTGTCAAAGTAAAGTTGAGTTACGCACTGTAAGATTTAAGGAAAAATCTCTACTCATTAAATATCTTGCGCACCATTTTTGTTCTCTTAAATTCTCTCTCTGCGCAACCGACCGTTGGCCAACTGAATTGGTTCAAGCTATACCAAATGTCGTACCAAAAAAATGCTTTTATAAGAATATGATTCCTGCTTTTAAATAAGAATACATATTTGTAATCTTTTTGCACCATATAATTATATTTTACAATTTCAGCGGAGTAAATTTTCAGCAGTTTCAATTAAAATCGAAAAGTATGTATGTATATCTATTTTAATTCAGTCAAAAATGTTTCTGAAACAAATTAAGTAAAGTATTTTTGTTCAAATAAATAAAAAGTAATTTCTCATTTTTTTATTTGTTAAAATGGTATATCTTTTGATTTTTAGCTTAGAAATGGATTTTCGTCTTAAATAAATATGTGTGTTTTAAGGAATGATAAGATAAGTATTAAATAATAAAATTAATCAAGCTACATTTTCTTTGATTTAAATAAATGATTTTCGTGTTGTTATATAAAAAACAAGCTATTTTTAATCTATCTGAGAATGCATTTTCAATACCCTCTCTCTAGTTCTATAAATTTTTTTTATCAATCGTCTGATTAAATTCTTAAATGATTTGAGAATTTTAAGATAAGATCCTTCGTATAATTTTCTTCTCTTGTAGATGATAATAAATAAATATCTATGTGTTTGGTGCTTGCTTTCATCCATTTGTCCGTCTTGATTAACCGAATACATCCTTGATTATCGTCATAAATAAAAGTAGTACAGATAAAAGAGTACAAAACAGTTCCACATTTTTCGAACGAATTAAAACTGAAAAAATTTGTTTTTTCTTTTTGCACGAGAGCCACGCACTTCAAAATGTGTATCTTGATCTGAACGAAGAGATCCCACTGAAATTTCCGGTTTTCTATCAAAAAATAATCACCCCGATTACCGATGTCGTAAACGACAGCGAAATATACGACCTGACACGATCTGCATTCCATAAGTCGTTTCCAACTTTTGTCACTCGTTTTGTTGTCGTCTGTAAATTTCAAACGTCTTTGAACACTTTCGTTTTGCATTCTGTAAGGCGAAAAAATACGACGACTAATAAAAAAAAACCACGATATCTCTAGTTCAAAAATTTACACATGACAGAGACATAGAAGGTCGCAAAACTGCAAGTATTCTTGTTAAATAATTTATTTTATCGATTTTTTTACGATAAATAAAACAAGTACATATTTGTCTACATTTGTTGTACTATAACTTATACTAAAATGTTGTAGTTAACAAATGAAAACCAATTCCAGACGCTCGTAGATCTGATGAAGAAGACGAGCAGTTAGGGTTTTTTTTTTTGAAGGGGATATAAAAAACGTCCTCCAGTAAGAGATCGAGATGCTTGGCAAAAGTTTTGAATCGATTATTCCATAATTATAGACAAATTCTTAATGTTTTTGCTCTTTTTATGTTTGGGACAAAGAAGAAAATAATCCGCAATTTAAAGGAAATAAAAGCAGCTAGGGAAGTAGTTAAACGCAAGTGGAAATTTAATCAGTGTATCCCAGCCCAATTTGCTTGCAAACCTCTTGCCAACATTATCTGAGTCTGCATTAACACAAACTCAGACAGATGCAGGCACTTCACTTAAGAATTTAGAAGCAATCGCTTTAAATATGGAAGATAATTTCGCCGAATTTGCGGGTGAATTTCCGGAGCCACAAGAACAGCAACATAAAACTGAAGAACTAGCAGGAAAGAAACGACGGCAAGCTTTCATATTAAACAAAAAAGAGCTTTTGGAGAAGCAGTGTGTACTCCAAGAAATAACCTTAAATCACAGATAATTATATACAGATGTCGCATGCCCATAGAAAAAACTGACATATGAAAATAAAAATCTTCATTTGAAAGAGCTTTTAAGAAAGCTGTTTTCAATTTATTATTTTAAGATTATGTGAGAAGTGCTTTTTCTCTTTAAAATGTGTGCTCTCTGAATTCACGAATAAAATCTATTTCGTCTGTTGCTCTTGCGTATTCAACTCTGTCTGTATTCTTCGTTTTTTTTTCAATACCACCAGACCAGGGATGGGACTTTTTGACAAAAATTCCGAAGTAGATTTGAAAAAAAAGCGCAGTAGATTCATTTTTATCGCAGTAGATTTTTATATTACATTCATCTCTAATTAAAAAAATAACAAAACCGGAACAAAACAAAAATACATAAATTTATTTTTCATATATGTATGTATAACTTTTTTTTTTCAAATTGTCCATTAACAAACAAGAACTGATTAAAATGGTTTATAAGACCTACAGAATCTATAGGTTCCCAAAACTATTTTTTAATATCACCCATTTCCTTGCAGAGAATAATATTTTGCAATGTGGTGATGTTTATTTTATTTCCAAGTTTATCCTTAACTAGACTAACTGTCGAAAATGTCCGTTTGGCTTTGGCACTGCTATGAGGTAGAGAGCACAACGTTAACCTATATTTGCAAAAATGTTTAAATGGTTTTCTCCCCCAAAGCGTATTCGTCCGTATTTAAATTCACCCAAAAAGCTGTTACGTCATCAGAATCGTAATATTTTACTAACAGATATTTTTTTCCTACCAAAGATCTCCAAGCAATATTAACATTTTCAAGGTTTTCGTCACAGAATGGAAAAGCAGTAACAAGGGGCAAAAATTGAGGTCATTGTACCCTCCACAACCATCTTTGCATCTAAGTACTTCAGAAGTTTTAGTTTTTCGTCATTTAAATTTAAACGTTTTTTTATTTGACGACAAACTTCTATGTAAAATTCAACCAAATATTTTTGGATTTTGTACAGTTGGCGTTTCTTCGAAGTTGTAACATGCCATTAAAATCTGGAACTCGATCCCAAAATACGTGTCCGAATAGCAAAGATAGTCTGCAGTACTTAGTACTTTTTAAATCTATACTTGTATTCTAATATATAATTTTTTTTAAATTTGTGTAAACGCATCTGTTATGGTTTCATTAAGTTGATAAATTAGTATATAATTTATTTAATTGTTTTGATTTATAAGGTTTAATATAAACAAAGAAAAAGAAAGTAAAGTATATTTGTCGGTTCAGTTAAAAAATTTGAAATTTCATTAAAAGAATCAGAATTTTCAAAATTAATGAGGTGAAAATATTGATGTAAAGGAGTCCATTGCTCTGTAAGTTGATGAACAACATTTTCCATTGACAGCCATCAGGTATTGAAACATTTAAAATTATATACTTTTGGAATTCTTTATACATATGCTCCTATTCACCTATAGGACTATGAGAAAAGTGATTATATACTCGTATATGTCTTTAGTTATCTTTTCAATAAAATTTGTAAACTTCTTGCACATAAATGTAAGGAATGGCATGTGCACAAAAAGTGCAGTAGATTTTATTTAAAGGCAGTAGATTTGTTTTTCGAAGAAAATGCAGTAGATCTACTGCAATTGCAGTAAAGTCACAACCCTGCACCAGACCCTTTTTTTTAAATAGATTTTTTATGGACACAAAAACACAAGATACCTACATACATTATTCATAGAGGAATCTTTGCAAGAAAAAATGATATTTTGTGTTTATCTGGAAATCTAAGGCAATTTTGTTCATAAAAGGGACACTTATTTAGATATTTTGTTGCATTTAGAAGCAAATTAGGAACTTATGTAGGTATGTCAAAGCCTTGGATGGATTTGTGAAATAATATTATTCTCTATCTTTTTTAGGTAGGTACCTATACCTATTTGTTCTTTGCAAAAACAGATACAATATTGTTTGTTACTCCTAGTCCTAGTTCCTACATACGTAGATACATATTATGTATGTGCGTATTTTGCATTCAGGTTCATGAGGTTATGATGGCACCTGCAGGCAGGAAGGTTGGTTTCATTTGATTTGGTGCGATCTTTTGATGATGGCGAGAATAGCGTGGTTGACTTTTTGGGTTTGATAAAAATAAAAACAATCTGAAAAAAAGTAATTAAATTAAAACTTCAATTTGAAATAGGGCGACAAAGAAGAAGAAAATAAAACCCTAAGAAATTGTGGATACAGATTTTTTTACGGGTTAGGTATTTATTTTATACAAATAAAATTATCATTTTCCATAATTTTCGAAGTGTTTATGGGTATGATAGGTTGTATGTTTTCATGAAAAAACGCAACCAGAAGAATAAGTGTAGGTACGAGAATACACATTGTACAGACGTACATATATAGGTAGTACATACAATTTTTTAAAGTCATAGGTATGTCCAGGAATTCATTTTTATTAAAAGGTGACAATTTTCCAGTTATCAATTAGATACAAACATACCTACCTTTGTAGCAGAAGTTAATTTATAAATGTTACGAATTGTCAAACGAAACAATTTATAGGTAAATATCTACCTACTACGATTTTCAAAATCATTTCATTTCAGAAAACGTAGTATATAGGTAGGTACATAAGAACGGTTTTTCTGTTTTCTATTTTTTTGTTTGTAAGTGAAAAAATAATGATAGTTTTATTGAAGAAAAAATGAGTATTTTTTGAATAGGTATTTTCTGCTCTTAGCCTGTTCCATATGAATTTAAATTTAAATTTATAAATTGCGTAGGTATTTGCTTAGTTCACCCACCCTTGATCCCATTTTACATTTATTATTTTTACAATCCATTTTTAGTTTTTCATACTGTTTAATTTTTCATGCATTCACTAGTTCTGTAGCTTCTTGTTTTTATATTAAGGTTTTAAATTTTTCTAACGTTCTTGTCATAATTTCTGAGAGAAAAACAATTATCAAGAAGTTGACTGTATCAAGTCTGTGTGTATGGCATTCATTCTTATATTCCAATTTGAAAAATATTATTTTTTGTTTAAATATATTAATGCAAAATCTTAAGCATTTTAGACATTTTAGTAAGTTACTAAGTTAAAAAGAGGATTTCGCTAACTTTAAACGATTTTATCATCTTACTATCTCTAAACATTTTACTTAAGTTAATATAACAAACTGGTTACTTTAACTTTTAGTAATTCACTAAATTAATATGAAATCTGTCATTTTCCTCAAAAAAATCCCTTCGCAATTTTATTTGGAAGAGTTAAATTGTCTTTAATTGTGTTTTTTTTTTTATTTCAATTCGTGAGTTAATTGTTTTTAAAAGTTATTAAAATAATATAAAATGTTTTCGGAAGACGAATATTTTGATATATGTACATATGTATATGATTGAAGACCCAGCTTTATGGAGAATTTTACTACAGAAATATGTAGGTTTGACAAGATAGCAGATCGGTTTTTAGTCGAAAAACTTAAAGATCCAAGATCGACCTACAAGCCGTTGGCTTCAGATTGCACCAAAATTTCAAGTACCTAATATGTATTTACATTACACTTTTTTGGAAAAAGACTGGAGTAGTCCAATCCAAAGTGGCGAAATAATAAAAAAAACATTTCGCAAAAAAGTTGTCAAAAATAAACAAATAACAAAATAAATTTGAGGACAACTTTTGACTTTTGAGTTTCCGATATTTGAAACTATTAGGTACGTTCCCCAGATTTAGTTTAGTTTGGTTTGTTAATTTTAACTACCTGTCATGATTTAAATGTGTTCAGATGCAGCGTTTTTAATAAAAGGGAATTAGTCTATTACTAGTTAGTAAAACGAAAAAAAAAGTTTAAAAATTTCGAAGAGCTAGTAAATTACTAAAAGTTTAACAAATTGCTAACTAATAAAATGCTAAACCCAATAATATGCTGTTTAAAATGTTGCTCCTATGTTTCTATCATCACGTGTGAACGTTTGTTTCCTATTAATGAATCATATAAACTATTTATTAATCTAATATAATTTTATGTGGGGCTTGCATAGGTATTCAACTAAATGTTGTGAAAATTTGTGTGAAAGCTGAAATAATTCTCTTTTAATAGCAACCTATCCATTTATTGCCCTTACCGCCATTCCGACATTCATTTCTTTGAAAATCTGTATACACATATGTGCCAGTTTGTAAGCTTTTGGCATAATTTTTTTTATTTTTTCATTGTTGAAGATAAATTCGATTACCTTTCAGCTAACAATTCCATCAGGTGGTTTTTAAAATAAAAAGAAACTTCAATCAACGAAGGTATATGAAATAAGAAATTGAATTGAAAAATAAATATATTTTTGAAAAACCTGTCTATCATTAATGTTTGTTTAATAGGCATAGAATCAGGTTTTTATTCCAATATTCGCAGAAATATTGATCTCGTATACCACCTACTTAATTAAGAAAAAATACTTTTAATTACTATTATAGTCGTATTCGACTAATGTGTGAAATTCAACCGAATGAAAAAAATCCAAAAAAAAAATATATATATATTTTGTCTAGGGCTTATTTAAAGATATCTATAAAACTGGTCTTTAAAAATTGTAATTTCTGAAAAGTACAATCATTTACATTTTTTTAATTTTGTACATTCATTTCTTCTGGCCCAGAAATTATTTTAACCAACCTTCCACATAAAATCAATTATTATATTTTAATAGTTATTGGTATGTAATTCTTATTTTAAATTTAAAAGATATTTAGCGAGTGCAATATGCAATACTGTAACCACCCCGAACGTTTCTCTACAAATTTCAAATTTTATTTTAACTTTAGAAAACTCTTTACTTGCTTAGAAATTTGCATGAAGACAATAATTACTTTTATTTATTTTTTATTCGTTCTTCTAATAGAAGCTACGTTTTGTTAAATAATTCGCAGTAAAAATATACCCTGTTTAGAAATTATGGCGCAAAATTGTAAACAGTTCTCGTTTAAGCAATAAAACCGACTCTACTTGACGCAGTCGTTTAGCTTGGAGGCCTTGTCTAACTTTTTCATAATTTTAAACACTTAGACAACTCTTCTAATTAATGTTGATTTAACAACAGAACCTAAGCGAATTGATGTTGAACAACCCTTAATTTGACAGATACATAACTCAAACACAACAACACAAATTAAAAAAAAAAACAACTTTAAACCAAATAATTTTTTTGCCGAAAAAAGTACACATTATAATTATACTACATACCTCGGTACAGTTATTTACATTATTTTAGATAGAAATGAAGTATGTATGTATATATAGCTAATTAATAGCTTACAAATACACAAATGTACAGATTTGCTGATCGTAGAGCACTTTTGTACGATTGTTTCGAATTTCTAATATGCAGTGATTTAGACTATTTACAAAGCACATCTTTAAAAAATCGAATAAAACATCAGTCAACATTTTTACTTCGATTTGCTTTGGTATGAAATGATCATTGTCAATATGGATAAAGTATACTTGTGTCTCCTAGAATCAAAAAATGCGTTAACAATGCAGTTTACTTCAATTTTTTAAAATCTATCCTTCACTGTAATTGAAACTTTCAAAAGTGTATTTATTCTAGAGATATTTTGATCTGAATATGAGGGTTAGAATCAAGAGCGACGTATTCCTCAGGATGTTTTGAATCAAACCAATTCTATTCCACTTTATAATCAAAGTAGCTCTATTCCAAAGTAAATTCAAATCTTTTTTGTTGTTTGAATCAAAACAAATGTATTCTAAATTTTGACGTGAAAATCGCTTACTGTCAGACTACTATGCATGCAAATAATATTATTTTTAGTTTGATCTATTGTGCTTTAAGTGTGGATGCAATTAAAATAAAAAGTAAACATGGAATCGATCGAATCACCTGTTATTATTATCTACATATCCACCCAAAAAAAAATGCTTGCTAAAGTAGAGCAGTAAGTATTTTTTTTTTTGATTTAAAATTTTTTGCCTTTAAGGCAAAATTAAGTATATTTATCTTTTTTGTTTACTATGTTGGTACAAAAGAAAACAATTGCCAATTATGCCTACATGCAAAAATAAAGGTAGTTCTTTTAAATAATGCAGAATATTGACAACAGCAGAGCCATTATACATTTTTTATAGATATGTAATCTTTTTTAAACCGTTATAATAATACAAAGTATATGAATTTCTTTATTTTCTTACGTTTTTGTTAATTTGTTATTTAATACAACTAACGTATCTTTTTTAAATCCAAACTTAATGAAAAAATTAAACCAAATTGTATTTGTTTCATTTTCAAAAACAATTTATTCCAAAATGAAAATTTCAAAACGCCATTATTTCATTTACTGACTTTCAAAACAACAGTATTTCAAAATGCATTGTTAAATATTTCAAAGACGCTTTGATTGCCAAAGAAAATGATATTCAGTTAGGATTGAAGGTCTAGAGAAATATAAAAACAATTTTATTTAAGGCCTCATCTCTAAATACTCGTACGTTTTTTTTTAATTATCTCAAAACTAAAAGAAGTGGAATACGTTGTTTTTGAATCTAGGAGACACAATTTTAGAAGATAAAGTAGCTATTTGCTACTGTTAAATATACCTACAATATTTAGAGTCGACTCCCATTCTAAAATTGATTTAGAGCAGATTTTAAATGTTTACAATTTTCCGCCTATCTTTTATTTGTCTCACTCGTGACAAAAAAAAGACCCTGACTATTTTCAAAATACATAAAGGTGGTGTTTTTTCCATTTCAGCAAAAATTAATTAGTATAGTAATTTTATTGGTTCTAAGAAAATCCATGTAGATTTTATAAGAAAAATTAAACAATCTTAACTGCGGAATTACACTTTAGGAAATTTCATAAAAATGTTCTGTACAAAAATTGAAATTCATTCACCCGTGCGCGCTATGATGGGCTCTGTATTGTCAAACTTAAGAAAAACACATGCACATTTTTCATAGAATACCGACCTATCCATGCGGCTACTCCATTGATGAACACACAAACAAACAATATCAACATGACGAACAGGTGTAAAGTATTTAAAAAAAAAAAAAAACAGATTATAAATTAATATACCATATGTAATACAAATGATGGAGATACTCGTATTAATAGAATATGTTCTATCTTCCTAATGCCTTACCTTTTGCCTTTTTTCTAAAAAAATAGGATACCCCAGAAGGAATTTGCTTTTTTTGGTAGATACCTACATCTATTCCACATGAACAAAGGTAGCCGCATTGTCTGCCAGTATTATCTTTCTCGCGCATAATAAAAAAAAGTCCTTAATCAAAAGAGAGAATATTATATTGTTCTCTTTTTAATTCAGAAAAGTTTTCTTACGATGACTATAAAATTCTCTTCTTCTTATGAAACCTTCTTAAGAAAGCTTTTGTCTGCTCGAGATTGTCTGCTCGAGAAAATTTTCGATGACAGAATTTTGTATGGAGGTGAGACATCTGTATATAATTATCTGTGCTTAAATGGTATCAACGAAAGTATAAACAAAGGAAGAAGAAAGGAATATAAGTCATACAAGTTAAAGGAGCACACTGCTAGGAGAGACACAACACATCTTAAGATCTATTGTGTCTTGTCTTATTAAAAAGAAACGAGGCTTCTTATAAAAAACGAAATAATATGTGTTTATTGATTGAGAACAAATAATAGAATAGAAAATTATACAAATGAAAAATTAATTGAAATAAGCTTAGTGAACTTATTTTAGTATTTTTGTATATACTACAGTAGAGTATTATAATCAAAGTATCTCATATATTTTGAGAACACCACAGTCTCCCCCACTTAGTAAAAGATATTCAGCGAGCAACATATTCATCAAATCGGATTGGAGGACGTCTGTCTCTTGTTGATCTTCTGAGTTCTTGTTGAGGTGATATTGTAGATGGAACTTGGTTCCCTTGAGGAACAATTTCAGAAGGGATCGGTAAAACTGGAGCAAGATTAGGTTTATTTGGTCTTGGAATATTGAAGCTCTGAGTAGGTCCAAAAGACACGGATCTTTTTTTTATCAGTGTAGATTGAAGTTGGTTGATGTGTCGCTTGATTGTTCGACCAGAGTCAAGAGTAATGAGGTAGTGACGGTTACCAAGTTTAGTCTTAACTTCCCCAAAGTGCCACTTATTGAGAATTTTAACTTGAACCCTCTCTCCCACTTGTAATATACGTGACGGTTTATATTCCAGTTTAGAAGGTTGCGGATGATATGGAAAAATAGCATCAATGCGTATTCTAAGTTTTCTGTGCAAGTAGAGTTCAGCAGGTGAATTTCCACAGGCAAGTGGTGTAGTACGATAACGCAGAAGTATGTTCTGTATTTTTATTTGAATTGAAGTCCGATCATCTGAGAGAGCTTTTAATCTATGCTTGAGTGTTTGAATATTTCTTTCGGCAAGTCCATTTGTTGCTGGATGTTCCGGAGCAATATACTTTTGAAATATTCCGTGCCTTGAACAAAAAGAATGAAATTCTTCGCTTTGAAAAATTGAAGCATTATCGGACACCATAACTTGGGGATATCCATGAATTGAAAAAATCTCTTCCAATAATTGAATGGTAGTTGAACTGCTTGGTACGTTCTTGGTTACTTTTACTTCAGTCCATTTTGATTTAGCATCAATGCAAACAAGGAAGTAATGGTTTTGAAAAGGTCCAGCATAATCAATATGTATACGTTCCCAGTTATCTTGAGGCGGATCCCACGGATGTACTGGAGCTTTTGGTGGATTTGATCTATTGATTGCACAGTTTTCGCAATTTCTTACTAATCGTTCAATGTCTTTATCTATGTTGTGCCAATATACATATCGTCGGGCAAGTTGTTTCATCTTAGTGATACCCAAGTGAGTTTCATGAAGCTCTGAGAGAATTGTTGAACGCATGGAATGTGGAATGAGAATTCTATCTTTCCGGAAAATAATTCCATCTTTGATAGTAAGTTCAGAATTAGTGGAATTAGTTTGTAAGTCATTGATTGTTTTTCGAAGTTCAGGATCTTTTTTAGTTTCGTCCATGACAACTTGAGCTGTAATTTCTTTGCTTGAGATCTGGAATATTTTTCCAGCATACAACGTGTTGACTTCTTCACCAATTATTTGATCATTTGAAATTATAGTGTGATGAACTGGTGTACGGGATAAACAATCAACATTCTGGTTAGCTTTTCCTAGTTTAAATTGAACCGAATAATTGAATCCTGATAGAAATGAAGCATATCTGAGAAGTCGAGCCGATGTCATCTGGGGTAATGCTTTGTGAGGATGAAGAATTCTGGACAATGGTTGATTATCTGTAACAAGTAAAAAATGTCTACCGAAAATATATTTATAGAAATAGGTGACACCAAATATTATTGCAAGGGCTTCACGATCCAATTGACTATAATTTTGTTCAGATTTCGTAAGAGAACGGGAAGCGTATGCTATCGGTTTTTCAATTCCATTAAGAATGTGACTCAATACAGCAGCTATACCATAAGGACTGGCATCAGTAGTAAGGACGACTGGTAATGTAGGATTGAATGGCATTAGTACTCGGTCGCTGCATAGTTCTGTTTTTAATTTTATAAAAGTTGATTCACATTTCGAAGACCAAAACCATTTTTGTCCTTTCTTGAGAAGACAGCGCAGAGCATAAGACATGGTAGAGAAATCTGGAATGAATCGAGAGTAGTATGTTACAAGTCCAAGAAATTGTTTGACTTCATCTGAATTCGAAGGAGATGGCATATCCTGTATAGCGCGTACTTTTTCTGGAGATTTACTAATTTTGTTAAATTCGACTATATGTCCCAAATATTCAATCTTCTCTAATAAAAATAAACATTTCTTTTTATTGATGTGTAGGTCATATTGAGAGAGTTTTTGTAAACATGTAACAAGATTTTGAAGACAATCGTGTCGTGAATGACCGTGTACTATAATGTCATCGAAGTAAGCTTCTACTCCTTGAAGACCTTTAAGAATTTGACATAAGATTCGGTTGAAATCTGAAGGTGCCGTTTTAATACCAAAACTTAGACGATTCATTCGATAAGTGCCTCGATGTGTTGAGATTGTTTGAATCTTACTACTTTCTTCATCAACCTTTAAGTGTAGGTAAGCTTTGTACAGGTCTAACTTGCAAAAATATCTTGAGTTCCGAAGGCTGTGTAGAACGTCATCAATTCTTCTGATTGGATGATTAGCTTGCACTAGGCGTTCATTAACACCACATTTGTAGTCGACACATAAGCGTATTCCGCCATCGGGTTTCGGTATGACAACCAGTGGAGAACCCCAATCACTTGCGGAAACTAGCGTAATTATTTTGTCTTTTTCAAGTGAGGTAAGTTCTTTATCGACTCGTTCTTGTAGAGCATATGGCACATTTCTTTCTCGAGTAAAAATAGGTTTTGCACCTTTTCTGAGTTGAAGTGAAACTTGAAAATCTGGTAAACAACCAACTTTCTCTTTAAAAATAGAAGAAAATTGTTTTAAAATGTTATCAATTGAGTAATTTTGTTGAATTTGAAAAGCAGGTGACGGGTTTGACGTATTTGAATCAATTTTCCTGAGCTACCTAGACTTCTTATCCATTGTCTACCAAGTAAAGCATCGTGACCATTTGGAACAATATGTAACTCACCAATAATTTCTTTTCCCCCGTAAGCAACATTAAGCGATAATTTGCCTAAGGGATTGATAATATTGCCTGAGTAAGAGCGGAATGCAACTTGAGGTAAGTTTAGATTAAGACGTTGAAAATCGTTTTGAGCTAGAAGTGAGTATTTTGCACCTGAGTCAACTTCGAATTTTTGTTTCTTGTTGTTTAGAGTTACATCGATTAGGTATTTGTCGCAGTTTCTAACTTCGAATAAATCTACTATTTCATGTTCAATAGATTCTATTTTGTAGAGACCATATTGTTCAGTTGGATTATCTGAACAATCTTCAACATTTATGGCATTTGTCGTATGGTTGGAATTTTTATTTTTAGATAAAAGAGTTGAAAGACATACCTTAGAAATATGACCGACGTTGAATTCACAATCAAGAATGTCTCTTTGTAACGAGGAAACAAAGTCAGCAACGTTCTGATTTTCTTTTTGAAAAATGTTTAAGAAATAATGTTGAGAAACCACCACATTTTTCTTTGGAATTAGCATCTTTTTGAAATTAGCGATTAGATTATCTAGTGATAGGCTTTTGACGGGCTTTTCTGGACCAAGAAATGCAGCTAGGTTATTGTACTGTAAGGAACCTATCGAAACACATAAAAGTTGTGCTTTTTTGGTTACATCTGTAACATTTTTCATGCTACAATAATTTTCGAAACGTTCCAAATAATTTGAAAATTTTTCTTTTTCTGCTTCGTAATTTTCAAAAGGATGAATATTAGATTGAATTGATGGCACTTGCAATTGTGCAACAAGATGGGTAATCATCGTCTGTTGGTCTTGAAAAGCTTTCAGAATTTGTTGAAGTTGATTTGTATCCATTTTTTTTTTTTTTTTTTTTTAAACTTATATGTTGAATGTTGTATGCACTTAGATCGATTTTTCTTCACTCGTCGCCAATTATTGTGTCTTGTCTTATTAAAAAGAAACGAGGCTTCTTATAAAAAACAAAATAATATGTGTTTATTGATTGAGAACAAATAATAGAATAGAAAATTATACAAATGAAAAATTAATTGAAATAAGCTTACTGAACTTATTTTAGTATTTTTGTATATACTACAGTAGAGTATTATAATCAAAGTATCTCATATATTTTGAGAACACCACAAGATCCAAGAGGAAACATTTATAATTTAGGAACATGGGATGGAAAGAAAAGAAACTAATACGAGTAAATGTAATACTTTTCAACACTTATCATTTTAATTACTTATTTATTTTCTAATAATTAAAAAAAAAATGCATTTGTTCATTAATTGAACATCGAGCAATAATATTGTATGTAGGCTTTCACTTTCCTTTGAATTTGACAGATGATTGTTACTTTTTCATCGTTTTTAAATCTGTTACAAATCATCGCGTGGAAGAAGTTATGGAATGCCATTTAAAAAACGAGACGACAGAGAAAACGAGAGACGTCGAAATTTTGTTCTATCGCTTCATTTAATTTATCTTAAGAACCCTTACGCATAGCATACTGAAGCTTTAAAGGCTAATAGTTCCAGTACACAGACCTCAAAATCCTTTTGCAATTATGCTTATAACCAAGTATAAATACCACAAAAATGGACGAATTCCAGACCCACCACTTTTTTAGTTATCCGCTTCATAAATTGTGATGAAATTTTAAATATGGAATGATCGTTTTCATTCCTGTTCGCTTTAAGGAATAACCCAAAGCAAAGAAAAGTGACCCAGAATAGGCGAATATTAAACTGTTTGGCCATCTCCATCAGAGATGAACGACAGTCTGGGCTGTAATGGAGTTTGAAGAGACTGATGCGAGGGATTTCAAAGCATCCCGACTCTGAGAAGATACGGATATCCGTGCTAGATACCACGTTTTCTTTAAGCCAAGACAATACTTCCTTTATCGCCAGAGTGATTTGGGAAAGATCCGAATAAATTCAGAATAGTGGTGTGGCCAATAGAGTTATTGGTCCATTGAGAGATGGCTTTGAGACGTACGGCTGTGCTCGCGGTAAATATCCAGGGGTGTGAGGTTAAGAAGTATGTCTAGTGCAGCGGAGGGTGTCGAGCGGAGAGCTCCGCTGATACACATACACGCTGAACGTTGCACTTTGCTTAGATTATCGCGATTTGTCGCTTTGTCTAAGGCCGTCCACCATACAGTCACCCTGTAAGTGAGTATAGGTCTAATGACCGCAAAATATAGCCAGTGAGTGATATGTGGAGACAAGCCCCACTTGTTCCCCACGGCTTTCTTACAAGAAAAGAGAGCTACTGTGGCTTTTCTTATTCTTTCCTGTATATTAGGTTTCCAGCTTAACTTTTTGTCTAAAATAAGACCCAGGTATTTAGCTTCGTCTGAGAAAGTAAGTGGAACGCCTTTAATCGATGGAGGGTCTAGTTGAGGAATTTTGTATTACCTTGTGAAGAGGACTAGTTCAGTCTTGTGGGGATTTACTCCTAGTCCACAGCGATCTGTCCATTTGAGTAGCTTATTGAGAGCTGTTTGGATGAGTTCTACTAGAATTTGAGAATGCTTTCCTGATACGGCAATGGCAATATCGTCAGCGTATGCAATCACTTTGAATCTCTCTTCTTCTAGGTGTATTAGCAGTTCATTAACTACCATATTCCATAGAAGTGGGGATAGGACTCCACCTTGAGGAGTACCTCTACTGACTTTCTTTGTGGTTCAGTCTCCATGTTGTTTTTATAACTTTGATTTTAAAGAATTAAAATAAAAATTTAAAAAAAATTTTATTTTATTTATTTCAATTTCGGATTTGCATCCATCATCGGGCTTTTTTCGTTGACTTTGATGTTTTCTGTTAATTATTTTATTTTGTGGATTTTTTCTATTGTGAATTTGTCTTTTGTTTGTCTCTTTTTTATTGTTGTTGTCTTTTTTGGTGTTTTATCGCTGTGTTGTATAGTGTATTATTTTTTATTGTTAATTTGTCGTTGAGTACTTTGTCCTGTGCTGTCTTATATGCCTTGTAGATCACAAATTCTTCCAGTGCGTCTACTGACTGACCTTCTTGTAGTAAAGCTACCTAGTTCCGTATTTATAATTCTGCTTTGCAGTATGAAATTTATTAGGTCACCAAGCGAGCTATCTACGTTGAGATTCTGCAGTGCCTTCGCTATTGCAGCGCTGTCGACATTGTTGAAGGCGCCTCTATATCTAGGAATGCAACAAGAGTCTATTCTTTGTGATTTAGGGAGGGTTCGATGGTGCGTACCAAAGTATGTAACGCAGTTTCTACCGACTTTCCCTTACAGTAAGCGTGTTGTGCTTTAGAAAAAATGTTTGGTTCTATAGCACTACGCAGATGAATGTCAATCAATCGTTCTAGAATTTTAAGAAGAAAAGACGATAAACTGATTGGTCTAAGATTCTTGGGTGTAACGTGGGAGCATTTACCAGCTTTGGGTATAACTACTTTAACTTTTCTCCATATAAGGGGAATGTGAACCAGATTTAGACAACCGTTCAGTATTATCTCTAAAGTGGGTAAGATAATATCTGAACGACTTGCAGTTCAGCTGGTATTATACCGTCTGGTCCCGCCGATTTATATGGATCGAAGCTATTAATTGCCCACATTAGTTTGTCCCTTGTTATTAACCCTTGGACATTTATAGGCTTGTTGTTTGACTCCATTGAGTTCATGTTACAAACGTTTTGCGAGCTACCTGGGAAGTGAGTGTCAAGTAGCAAGTTGAGTGATTCTTCACATGAATTTGTCCAGGAGCCATTTAACATTTTCAAAGACCTTGGCATGACTGGATTTGTTGAGAGGATTTTCCTCAATCTAGATGCTTCAGAAGTTTCTTCTATTTTATTACAGAAGTTCTTCCATGAAGATCTTTTGCTTGTCCTCAATTGTTTCTTATAAATCTTTAAGGATTCTTTATATAAGTCCCAATATGAGGATTCTTTTGTGTATTTAGCTCGATTGAAGAGTTTTCTGAAATTTTTCCTGAGCGGTTCTAATCCTGAATTCCACCAATAAGGTTTCTTTTTTCCTCTAACTTGAAGAAGAGGACAGGAAATGTTCATTGCATTATTCAGGGTTAATGTCAGATCCTTGACTTTGTTATCTAGGTCTGAGGTGTTGGAGGGGATGTCTAGAGATTCGGCTTTAAGCGATCTTTTCAGAATGTCCCTATACGTTTGCCAATTTGTTTTCCTATAATTGCGAAAAACTGGCCGTCTGGTGGGTACATCATTTAAACTGAATTGAATGTATCTATGGTCTGAAAATGAATGTTCCTCTGATACTTTCCAATTCGTTATCATTTGATATACAGTGTCAGAGAAAAGAGTGATGTCTAGCACTTCTTGTCGGTTTCTGGTAACAAAGGTACTCGTAGGTTCATTGCCAATGTTACTGACTATAAGGTTAGTACTTAGAATATAATCAAAAAGAGACTCACCTCTATCATTTATATCCGTACTGCCCCATACAGTGTGATGGGCATTTGCATCACACCCAATTAGGAGGCTGATATTTTGCCTCAGCGATGATCCTCTTGAGCGTTTCGCCAGGAGGGCCAGGGTTGTCGTGGCCAAGGTAGGCCGACACTATCCAATACGACCCATTTTTGGTGTGTAGTCTGGCGGCGGTTATATCTCGATCGCTGAAATCGGGGAGTAAATATACATTAGAACTACTTTTAACTAATATGCAGCATCTGGGTTCACCTTTGTCCGATGCATACAGCAAGTAGTAACCAGGAGCACTGTGGTCCAAAAAGGAAAATTTCGTGGCAAAAATACTAATTTCGATGTTTTATTTTTAAAGTTTTGTTTTTTATTTCTAATAGAAATATAAACGGAGCTTCAAAAACAGCAAACAAAAAAATTTTTCGCTAACTAGTTTGACTTATAGAGCTTTTCAAAGTTGGTCAATTTCGTTCTAGAGTTAAAAAAAAACAGAAAAAACTAACTTCTTTGTTTTAGTATTTGAAATTTTGGCATATTAAATGTAAAATATTAATTTTCTATAGTTTATTCTAGTTGTATTATTTGTAAGTAAATCAAAATTTTAATAAAAAAAAATATTTGATATTTTTAATAAATAAAACAAAAAACACCCTTTTTTAGCAGATTTTTTCGGTTTGAATAGAGCTACAAAAAAATACTCGCGAGTTCGCGCGGAAAATTGACCATGATAGTTTACGCTAACTATTTCTTAAACCATATGCAAAATTGTAGCTGCAACTATTTGCAACCTTCAGAGAAATTGTAATTTGTTTAAAAAAAGTCGTGTTCCCAGTGCTGACCTTTTGGTCTTAAAAGCAAATTCCCTTATGGAAAATTTCAATTATTTTATTAATTAAAATAGTCGAGAACGTGAAATTTTCTTTTTAATTAAAAATCGTTTTATTACTATCTTGATTCTGACAAAAAAAAAAAAACGCCCACTTCTACGCCCCTTTTTATACAAATGCCAATTATTATTAAAAAAATATATAAAATATTAGGTGCGTTTTATTATTCACAAATCTATATGGATCCGGATCTGGATTAAGTTTTAACATGTATTACAAAAACAATTTGGGATCCTGTTTTCTATCGGAATCTATTTCAAAGATCCAAAAATTAGTTATTACACTGGCGAGTAGATGGCTTATTATGGTAAGGTAGTATAAGCTATAGTGTAAAGAAAAAAGACAAGACATAATTTAAAATTTCCAAACCCAAGGATAAAAAGAGACGGGCTTATAACACTGCTGTCAGTAAGATCCGTATCGTTTTATTTTCAAGGGAAGATCCCGATCCGGATCCAGATAGATTTGAGAATAATAAAACGCATCTATTGTACACAAACTATTGATTACTTTATTGAACATTAAATTTCTTAATCCGCCCACTTTAACGACCCTCTTTGAATAAATTCCCCTTAACTTAAATTATTGTAAATATTTATTGATCTTATTCTAATAGTACCTAAACATAGATTAACTTGCCAAAAGAAAACGATTAATAGCTTTATTGCCTACTCCATATACAAAGTTGAAAGAATTATTTAATTTTGGATTATTATTTTATGATCTAATAAAACAGGTAGGAATAATAATTTTCTTCCGATACCCCATATTGTTAAGCTTAAATTTCACAGGTAAAATAATCCTTGTGCATATACATTATGGAGGTATATATAAACTATGACAATGGATATATGTTGTTAGTTTTCAAGAGGCTTTACTGACGAGTGGAGTTTGCAAATTAAATACCAATATGAATATTTCAAACAGAACAATTTTTGAACATTTTATCAATGTTTCGAATTCTGAAGAATTTGTAATTCTTATCCAAAACCAATACGAAGATATAAGTGACACCGATGAAACGAAAAAGAAACTCCAAAGATTATACGCATCATTAAAAAAAAAATGGGATGACTGTTTTAGAGTTAAAACAAGATTTCTCTCAAAATATGAAGAATTTTTGAATGGAACATTTACAATCCAATGTAATGAAATTGAAGACAGTGACGTGCCAAGTACATCAAGAGGAAGGCCTTCGAAATCCTTAGATACATGTTCAGTATATACCAAATGGAGGAAACTATTGGAAACTACGGGCCATATTTCGACTGAAAATGTTTCCACAGCTCTGAGTATAAAATATAAAAAGGAACACGAAAAGATAAAAGCGGATATCACAAAAGCAGTTTTTAATGCAAGCCCATTGCGAGTGCAACGGATAAAGGAGAGTATTCCCACACCTCAAAGGGATCCAATAAAATACGATGGTCCCACTGCGCTAGCCTTGTGTTGGATATGGGGCTTTCTAAAGAAAAATGTAATTTTATGAGAAAATAATTAAGAAGCCATAACGTTGATGTGTTTCCGAGCTACAATTTTTTAATGGAAGCTAAAATACAAGCAACTCCATGAAATTTGATAGTAACAGAAACTTCTGTTGAAGTGAATCTCCAAGATTTGGTGCACCATACAGCAAAGAGGATTTTAAATAGCCTAGTCAATCAGGATCTTCTTTTACTTCCAACAAATTTTACTTTGATGAGCAAATGGGGATGCGATGGATTTTCCGGACAAAGTGCATATAAGCAAACAATAGTTTCAGAAGATGGCCAGGTAATATCTGATGCAAACATGTTCATGGCATCACTAGTTCCACTTCGTATAAAAGGTGAGTCAACCGAATATTGGAAAAATCCAAGGCCGTCATCAGTTCACTTTTGCATACCGATTCTTTTTAAATATGCAAAGGAGTCAAGTGATATTATTCAGACAACTCTCAGAAATATAAGGAACCAAATAGAATATTTGAGGCCAACTGTAGTGACTGTTGCTGAAGAAAAAAATGTGATGGTTCGACATGAGTTTTTTCTAACCATGATAGACGGGAAAGTGTTAAATGAACTAACAACTACAAAACCAACATTGTCATGTCCAATTTGCAAAAGGACACAAAAAAATTTTCGAAAAGAAGACGATTCAGCCGAAGCAGATGAGAGGAACTACGAATTTGGAATTTCACCATTACACGCTAGAATAAGATGTATGGAGTTCGTTCTTAAACTAGGTTATGGACTATACCAAGAAGATGAGACAACCGACAAGAAGGAAGCCGAAAGAAGAAGAAAAGCGGATATTGAAAAGGAATTTAGGGAACAACTCGGATTAATCATTGATACGCCAAAACAAGGATTCGGTAACACAAATGATGGAAACACTTCACGAAGATTTTTTGAAAATCCAGAAGTTACGTCAGCTATAACCCGAGTAGACAAGGATCTTATAAAGAAACTGCAAGTTATTTTAAATGCGCTGTCATCTAAAGAATCTATTAATGTAGATAAATTCAATGAGTATACGAAACCACTTCGGATCTTTTAAAAGCCAAATACAGCTACAAACTCCTGACACCAACTCTGCACAAAATTTTGGACCATGGAGGGGAACTTATAAGACATCAAATTTTGCCAATCGGGGAGCTTTCAGAAGAAGCACAGGAATCAAGGAATACGGACTACAAGCGATATCGATACTCAAATACATGCAAAGTCTCACGGAAACGACAAAATGAAGATTTATTTAATATGCTAGCTATATCATCAGATCCACTTGTTTCATCTTTAAGACACGTTAGATCAAAAAAAGAGCTGAAAAAAAGTTACTGCCCTGAACTAATAGGTCTATTAATTGGTGAAAATGATAACGATGCCGATGTATTTTTTTCTGAAAATTAGATCTATAGTAGTTAATTGTAAACAAATATTTATAAAGTATTCTATTTTATTTTGTTAATATAAATTTCATATTCTATTTAATTTTTTTTTTTTTGATTTTTTTTTCGTCCGTTTACTTTTTTCCTACGCTGTTTCATATAAAATATATAAGTCAAACAGTTTATAGAATAAACTGATGCCCCACAACATGAAAAAATACTGTTTTATAATACTCCTTAAAAAATATTTCTGAAACTGGTGCGTTAACTTTAAGCATCCACTGTTTGTTATGAATTCACTTGAATAGTCAAAAGCTTTTATCTTACAAAGTTTTAAAAACTTAGGACTGTTTTTAAAAGGTTTACTTTCAGACTTTATTCTGTTAACTCCTTTTTCTAAGAAAATCTTACATCAACCAATTATTCTGAAACACCCTGTAAAGTAATTTTCTTAAAATTCACAATTTGTATAGCCTTGGAAATTACCTTTAAGGGAAAAAAAAATTGTTGCGATAGCTTCACGTGTTCCAAAGTTATGATTTTTGCAACGAAAAAAGTCATTTTGGACCACAGTGCGGTGTTCCAGAGATGGGAATGAATCCATGATAGGTCTGTTTCCAATCAGTTTTAACGCTCTGTTTTGAATTCTATCCAATAAATGGAGAGAAGATTGAGCAACGCCTGCCCAAAGGTGTGAGTTATACTCGAGTTTTGGACGTATATACGCCTTATAAATGGTAGCCAGATCAGAAGGGGTACAAAATTTCTTACATCGATAAAGAAATTCTAAGCATTTAGCAGCATTCTTGGCGGTCTCGAGTATGTGATCATTTCAACGAAGATCGTCGTTAACACACATACCGAGTACTGAGAGCTTTTCGGTTTCTTCGATGCAAGTGCCATTTAAGGACAATGGCATAGGGGGTATATTTTGCTTCAACGACAATAGACAGCATTGAGTTTTCGAAGCATTAAACTCCACACGGTTTTTTGTACCCCATTTTACAATGCTGTAAAGATCGGAGTTTAATGAACTTATCATACGGTACCGTTGCAAATTCACTTCCGAAGGAGATGGTCGTGAATTTGGGAACGAGTATGAAAAGCTTAAAGTGGAGTCGTCGGCAAAACAATGAAGTGGATTAGAAGTTTCAGACAAGAGATCATTTATAAAAATGAGGAAGAGAGTCGGAGACAAAACGGAGCCTTGGGGAACACCAGCATTTATTTTGTGAATATCAGACTTAAAACCATCCAATACAACATGTATTGAACGATCTAGAAGGTAATTTCTAATCCATAGAATAAGGGTTTCGTTGATGCCAAACGCACGCATTTTCGATAAGAGAGTCTGGTGCCAAACTCTATCAAATGCCTTAGAAATATCAAGCGCAATAATCTTACTTTCTCCAAAACAGTGTAAAGATCTGTTCCACTCTTCGGTGAGATATGCCATCAGATCACCAGTGGACCGATTGCTGCGAAAGCCGTATTGCCGGTCATTAAGAAGCTTTCGATCTTCGAGATATTTCTTGAGCTGATGATTTATCAGCGATTCCATGACCTTGGAAAGAAGGGACGTAAGTGCGATTGGTCGATAGGACAAGGGGGAGGAAGGGTCACTTTTTTAGGAACAGGCTGGACAAATGCTGTTTTCCATCTTCTAGGGAAGATTCCAGAACAGTAGGAGCGATGGAGAAGCTTACGCAATGGTTTTGCCAGCGATGAAGAACACCTCTTCAGAAGAATGGGGGGTATACCATCAGGACCAGCGGATTTGTTTATATCAAGATCTCGCTGGGCTCTTGCAACTGTACGAGTGCGGAAATATACCTGTCCCATTGAATGATTTACGTTCTCAAGTACAGGAGGGGCAATGTTGCTTACAGGCAACGTGGAGCTTGCAGCAAAATGAGCTGCAAGTACATTTGCCTTCTCTAAAGAGCTAGTTATCGGTTTGTCTTTGTAGATGAGCGTTGGAACCGAAGATGAAGTTGAATTTTGTATGTTCTTGACAAATGACCAGAAATTTCTACTGCCTTTGGGACATTGCAGGATTTTTTGCCTTAATTTCTGTTCATGTAAGAATTTGGTTTTCTTTATAACAGCGTTGCATTGGTTTCTGATTTGTTTAAACTTTTTCCGATTTTCCTCAGTTGGGTTGGTTTTATAAGAGCGGAAACTTACTTATCTCAACCTGATAGCTTCTTTACAGCTTGTATCGAACCAAGACTTTTCTTTAGGCTTTATACTCTTAATTCTGTAAGGAATAAACGTACGCATCCAAAGAAAAATCACTTCTGTGATCATATCAGCACTGGCATCAACGTCACTATCGAGGAAACATAATGACCAGTTAAAAATTCTAAAAAAGTTATTCGGCTCTATTAAGGTAACCGTCGGAGCGGAACTTTCTCCGCAACGCATCCTTCGTCGGAGATTCAATTTCAGTTCGAAGTAGCTTTCATCGGAAGAAATTTTACAGAAATCCAGCGACGCATTGCGATGGATATAAATTTCAGACAGAGATGCGCTAATTAACCGATATATCGAAAATGCGATATATTTTCGATAGTTTTTTATAAAATAAACACCATAAGCGTTTTAAACCATAAAAAACCGGTGAGAGAGTTTAGTTTAGTATTTTTTTCAATTATAATGCGCTAGCGTTTTTAAGAAATGTAATTAGATGCACCGATTTTTAAATCAAAACTATCGAATAAAGTCCCCTCCCTATTTCCAAACGTATGTTTTCTGTTTCCATTTGAAGTGTCAAAAAAAGAATAAATTGAAAAAAAACTTTTGAAAAACAATATTTTATATTTATTTGACTAATAGGTACTTTAATGACAATGGAAATGAATCAATGCACAAAACAAAAGATCACGAACGAACTTTTTTTCCATTCAAACATCCATTTGTCTTGGTTCCAATAAATTTAACTGATTGGGCCAGATCTTCACAAACACAGCTACAATTTCTGGTGTCTTTTTGATGTACCATAATCCGCTCATATTGTTGCGAACTTGTTTTTTCGTTCTGCCTAAGAACAAAAAGTCTATTATAAATAGGTAACACAAGTTAACTCAAATAAAGTTATTTTCCTTATTACTTACATTTTAATTAACAATTTCTTTAAAAAGAAAATACTTTCCGCAACAAGAACTTGTCGGAGGATTTCGGAGATAATTTTGTTAGTATGTGTCAAAAATAATACCATTAGAAGTGCTTCATCGCACACAAATGGCATGCGTTGAATTTCGTCGGACAGAATTTCCGATCAGCTGATCGGAGAAATACCTTGAAGCAAAATGTCTCCGATTCGGAGGAAATCGGAGAGAATTCCGCTCCGACGGTTAACTCGATCAGGCCGATTAAGACCGTCCCAGTTGGCTTTCTCGTGTTGCCAAACGGTCCTAGTGGGATGCTTCTCTTTAACTGGATGAATAGGACACGAGAAATTGGCTGATATTACACAATGGTCCGAAGTGCCGAATGGAGGTTTTACCGTTATGGTATACTTATCAGGGTTAGAAGTAAGAAACAAATCAAGAGTGTGAGCGTTTTGCCCAGCAACATCTGGTATACGGGTGGGCTCATCTACCAGCTGAGTAAGGTGGTGCATCTCAGCAAAGATCTCAACATATCTTCCTTCGGGTGTTGTCTGTCCTGAATGGCGGAGCCAATTTGAATTGTGTACATTGAAGTCGCCCGCAATAACGACTTCAGTGCGAGGGTACAGGGAAACAATTCGGGAAATGGAATCAGACAACGCATCAAACTCATTAAGAGTTGAATTGCTGTCCAAATTTATAAAACAATAATGAATGATGTGTTTGCGGACAGTAAATTTGAGCCACATGAAATTAAAGTTCGTATTAGAACAATGTCCGTATTGAGGAAGACTCTGGCAAGCAACATCATGTCTAATGTAGACTAAAATGCCGTGATAGCGAAAGAGTAAAGGCATTAGGTTATAACCAGGGAGGCGAAATTCTGAAAGATCAGTATTTGCACCAACCTGTGTTTCACCTAGTGCCAAAACAGCTGGTTTGTACTTAACAGAATGGGCGTACAAGTCAAAGAAAATCCTTCTAAGCCTACGAATATTGGTAAACACAACACAAAAATCACTTACCATGTTCAAAATCACAAACACCCAAAACACAACTCTGACGATCTAAATTCAACCATGAAGTGTATGTCCAATGGATTCAAAACAAAATACAAACCGTTCTAGGTGTTATGCCCATAGAACGCTTTGTACTTGAAATCAATCAAGACATACAAACACAATCGAATTATACATCAGATGTCACTTAACTATCCATTACAAGAATCATGCAATGGGTAGCAAGCGACAGTTACTTCGAGGCAAGTGGATAAGTGGGAGATGGTGATGGAGAGAACGCGCCGTTAGCTGGTGTGATGTTGATGCCAATGATTAAGAATTTTTTTTTTTCTTGTCTTACCCCCAGTTTCACAGTGAGAGTTTAAACACCACTTTTGGTTTAAACTTCAGTTCAACAACAAATTCGGTTTTACAGTTTCATTTAATCCTTGAACAGAGTTCATTCTGTAGTTTAAGTTAAAC
Source organism: Chrysotoxum bicinctum (assembly GCA_911387755.1). Lineage (NCBI taxonomy): Eukaryota > Metazoa > Arthropoda > Insecta > Diptera > Syrphidae > Chrysotoxum > Chrysotoxum bicinctum. The sequence continues at coordinate 109,594,887 of OU426987.1, read as the reverse complement.
GATACTATTCTGCCGTTTAAACCTCAGATCAACAATCCCTTCGAACATTTGAAAATAAAATTTATTTTCATATTTTAATTTGTTTTCCTGTCACAGATCACAACTAAAACAAAGCAAACTTTCGTTGATTGTTTTTACTTTGATTCAGATAGAAAGAGAAAACAATTTACTTAAACTACGTTCAATCAACTGAAGTTCAGATTAGACTGTGAAACCGGATGAGTTGAACTTCAAATTTAAACTCCAGTTCAGGTTCAGCAGAACTTGAGTTTAAACTCTCACTGTGAAACTGGGGGTTATTGTTGTTGTTTAGATTATTTGTTTTTTTTTCTGTTTGTAATATTTTTGGCTTTGGTAGGGCGCACTACTATCAACACTCGACAATCGGGTGGACATCGAGGAGGACGAGATGATCGAACATATCATTGAGGGAATACCTGATGAAAAATTGGCATCGAGTGCGAGGCTGCAGTGTTTTACCAGGAAAGCACAGTTGCTGGAGGCCTTCAAATGCATAAAGTGCCCAACGAAGCCAAAAACTACTTCATCAGCACCATCAACATCACGACAAGCATTAGCAGGTGGCGAGAAGCAAATTCGTTGCTTCAATTGCAACTCTATTGGACACATGGCAAATGAATGCAGGAAGGATAAACGCAAGCCAGGTGCGTGCCATGTATGTGCTGAAATGGGCCATTTGGCGGCTCAGTGCCTGAAGAGAAAGAAGATACCAGCAATCGGTTATATCAATTCTGATTACGAAGAAGAATACGTAAGAAATCTAACTTTTATATTTTATAATTATGAAACTTATACTGATTTATTACTAGATTCACTATTAGATACCGGCAGTCCTGTTAGCCTCATAAAAGTTAGTTGTATAAGTATATTTTTAAATGATTTGAATTATAAAAATCATACTGTTTCTTATTGTGAGTAAATAAAAGTCCATTGTCCATAATCGGGCAAATAAATGTTTATGTTTTATTTGACAATGAAAATGTAGAAATGGAACTTTTGGTGGTCCCAGATAACACAATGCAGTATCCTGTTATTTTAGGACGGGATTTCCTAAAAAAAAAAAACTAAACTTAAATTAATGAAAATTACAGAAAATACAAATGATAAGAAAAACGATTTATATGAAAATGAATGTAAAAAAATTTTAAATATAGTAACAGATAATGATTTGAATTTAAAAAATGGTTTGATTAAAAAACAAATAAATGAAGAGGATATTATTTTAACAAATGACAAATTGTCATTCAAAACAAAAGAAAGTTTCTTTAGAATTATTCAAGAGCATTATTTGTACTGTTCTCGCCCCGAATTTCCAGAGGTAAAGTATGAAATGAAACTTAGATTAAATCATATGAAGCCCTTCCATTACCCTCCGCGGAGAATGTCATATTATGAAAAGGAACAGGTTGGAGTTATTTTGGATGATTTAATTGAGCAAGGAGTGATAAGGGAAAGTAGGTCGGAATATTCGTCACCAGTGGTGTTAGTAAGAAAGAAAACAGGGGATATAAAGGTGTGTCCAGACCAAAGAAACATTTTTGAAACATTTCAGAAACATTTAAGCAACATTTCAGAAACATTTAAAAAACATTTTAGAAACAGAGAAACATTTCTTAAATGTTTCTGAAATGTTTCAAAAATGTTTCTTTGGTCTGGACGCTCGCGAAACATTTCTGAAATGTTTATGAAATGTTTTTCTGTTTCCCATTTCGAATGGGAAACTCTATTTGTTTCCAAGCATTTAGTGGTTATTAATATAAATATAAAATGTCGCGAAAAGTGTGGAGCAACGAGAATGTTATCCAATTGATAAAAATTTATAAATAAAAAAAGTTTTGTGGGATCGACTGTTGACGAAAAATATTAAAAATAAAATAAAAAAAGCCGATTATCTGAAATTTACGAAAATATAAATTGTGATAAAGAAAAAACTTCATGTGCTTAAAGTGCAACACAGGCGAGGAAAAAAATTACAGACAACTCAATCTGGAAACAATGGGAAACAAAGAAACATTTCAGAAATGTTTCTCAAAGCGTCCACACCAAAAAAACAAATCAGAAACATTTATGAAATGTTTCTGCAATGTTTCTGAAATGTTTCTTAAACAAATGGGAAACATTTCAGAAACGTTTTTTAAACAATGTTTCCTGAAATGTTTCTCTGGTGTGGACACACCTTAAGATTATGTGTGGATTACCGCACATTGAATAAAGTAACACAAAAGGATAACTATCCCATTCCACTTATAGATGACTTGTTGGATGGATTAGTTAATAAAAAAATATTTACCCTGATAGATTTAAAGAGTGCGTTTCATCACATTCAGGTAAATGAAGAGTCGGTAAAATATACTTCATTTGTAACTCCCATGGGTCAGTATGAATACCTGAAAATGCCGTTTGGGTTGAGAAACGCACCCTGTGAATTCCAGAGATACGTAAATAGGGTGTTTGAAGATTTAATAAAAAAAAAGAAAAGTTACTGTCTACATAGATGATATAATGATAGCATCAGAATCTGAAGAGGAGCATTTAAGAGTATTGAAGGAAGTTTTCGAAAGATAAGTTAAGAATAGGTTGCAGTTAAGATTAGACAAGTGTCAGTTTATGGTATCGCAGATACGATATTTAGGCTATTTTATTACAAATGAGGGTATCAAACCGGATGAAAAAGGAGTAGAATCTGTAAGGAATTAGAAAATGAGTGAGTCTCCAGTATTAGCATTATTCAATCCAAAGGATGAAACTGAGTTGCACTGTGATGCAAGCCCGTTAGATTTTGGTGCGATACTATTGCAAAAGAAAAAAGACGGGAAATTTCATCCCATATTTTATTTTTCAAAACGAACGACAGATGATGAATCGAAATACTCTTATCATAGTTTCGAACTTGAAACTTGGGCTATCATCTATGCGTTGAAGAGATTCAGGGTTTATCTTCATGGATATAAATTCAAGATAGTTACAGACTGCAATTCTTTAACTCTGACACTAAATAAAAAAGAGGTGAATCCTAGAATTGGAAGATGGGCCCTCGAATTACAAAACTACTACTATGTGTTAGAGCACCGGAATGGTTCTAAAATGCAACATGTTGATGCATTGAGTCCTGTTCAAAATGTTTTGGTTCTTGAGGAAAATAATTTTGAACAAAATCTTTTAATCCAACAAAATAATGATGAGCCTATCAAAAAACTCAGACGAGAACTTGAGGGAAAAGAGAGTAAATTATATGAAATGAGGAATGGATTAGTATACAGAAAGATAGGAAAACAAATTTTGTTTCATGTACCAGAAGTTATGGAAACTAATGTGATGAGATTGTATCATGATGAAATGGGACATGTTGGTCGAGATAAAGTTTTAAGTAATATACTCAGAACTTATTGGTTCCCAAACATGAGTCTAAAGGTCAAAGAACATATAGCGAATTGTCTGAAGTGTATAACGTTCTCGCTTTGATTTCCTGATAGAATGTTTAGACAATGAAAATGAGTTGGAAATTGATAGGGATTTAAATAAAATGAGAGAAGATGCAAGACAAAAAATAGAAAAAGGACAGAAATATAATGAAATGATGAAGAATAGGAATAGAATCCAGAAAGAATATAAAGAAGGGGATTTTGTTGTAGTGAAAATTTTATATCAAATCCTGGTGCATGCAAGAAAATCGCTCCTAAGTTCAAGGGTCCATATAGGATAGCTAAAGTGTTGCCGAACGATAGATACCTCTTGAAAGATGTCAAAGGCTTCCAACTAACCAGAATTCCGTATGAGGGTGTATGGGAAACGGCTAACATCAAACCATGGTTAGATAATAGAATTAAAACTAAGCGTAAGTCGGGGCGATTACAAATGTCAGGATTGCCGAGTTGTAGCAGTAGTAGTAGTAGTTGTAAGAACGAACATAAGAAAAGAAATGAATAAAAAATCAAATTCCAGTTCAGTTGTCGACTGGATGCCTATCGAGAAGGTTGTGTTCATTACGAGTATTTCGTTGTGACGGGAAAAATAGTCAAGTAAGCAAATAAAAAAAAAGGAAAACAAAAGAAACGATCGTATTAAACTACGGAGCTCCGTTTAGCCGCAAATCGCATTTAAAGAAAAACATTTGTTTTTTCGTTACATGCGATACGTGGATTGAAAGGTGGCACTCCCTAGATCACGAATATGCAATTTTTAACTCGCTTAGATGCCTAGTTTAGCCAGAAATCACGTTTGAAAATGTCAACTTTCGGGGGTCTACGGAGCTCCGTTTAGCCGCAAATCGCATTTAAAGATAAAAAATTGTTTTTCGGTACATGCGATACGTGCATTGAAAGGTGGCATTCCCTAGATCACGAATATGCAATTTTTAACTCGCTGAGATGCCTAGTTTAGCCAGAAATCACGTTTAAAAGTACATTGGGTGGCAAATTTTTGTCAAGAAACATTTTTGAAAAGAATATATGAAAAATCAAAGTTTCTTAAAAAAAAGTTGTTGAAAAAAAAAATTATTGTAAAAAAGTTTTTTGAAAAAATATTTTTGATAAAATGTCCAAAAATATTTTTGGCAAAAGTTCAAAAATATTTTGGTCAAATGTCCAAAAATAATTGGCCAAACCATTGAAATTCATCTTATCTCTCTAAAGATGGAGGAGGTTTACCTCCTAAGAGTTCTAACATTTCTTTCCATTTGTTAAAAAATAAATAAAAATAAAATATTCTGAATTCGGTTTTATTTCCAAATTCTGTTTGGCACTATTTCGGTAACCATAACGAAATAAAGCCAATTTGAAATTATTTTGTTTTCAAAAATGAAATAAAACCAAATTTAAAATTTGAGTTAATTATGTTCAAATGCCTCTAGATCTAATTACAAAGTCGAAAAAATGGCAGCCTCGCTGATTAATCGTATCAAAATGTAAGCAAACTAGATTGTATGAGAAATGTAACAAAATTCACAAAAACTATCATACACTCTCAAAACTATTTGCTTGTATTCATCTCGCACCTGGCATATACAACTTTATATACCTACCTACAATTGATTCTGACAGCAGAAAGAAACGCAGATAGGATTTTCTCCCTTACCCTCTTTTAAAAATATATCACTACCGCATCCTTTCTTTTGCTTATATTTTTCCCTTCCACGTAGTATATCGTATATCACTACCGCATCTCACTGGCGATATTAACATTTCTGCGGCAGAGATAGGAAACTTTTAATTCAGTTCCATGAGACTACTATAGAGTTAATATACAAAGTTGATCAGTTGGAACAGGGTGAGTTGGAACACTATCCGTTTCTCGGGATTCTGAAGGGTTATAGTTATGCCTACTTTGCAGAAATTATAGAGATTTTCTTGTAGCCGATTGGCATCATTAACTAAAAAATCGAGTTTTTGAGTTATGCCAGTTTTCTTGAATAGCGACGATATATGTATATATAAAAAAAAAATAAACAAAAAACAATAAACTTTTACACAATACTTTAGTATATATTTTTCTAAATGATGTCAATCAGGCAGACGGCATAGCCAAGCTTAAGCAATTTTTTTTGTAAAAAAATACTTTGTAAAAATACTCGTATGATACAATAAATCGAATTATCTATCTATCTATTACATTAATAAATAGATTATATGATTTATTAATAGGAAACAAGCGTTCACACGTAATGATAGAAACATAGGAGCAACATTTTAAACAGCATATTATTAAGGGTTTAGCATTTTATTAGTTAGCAATTTGTTTAAATTGTAGTAATAGACTAATTCCCTTTTATTAAAAACGGTGCATCTGAACACATTTAAATCATGACAGTTCGTTAAAATTAACAAACCAAACTAAACTAAATCCCTTGTATATAAATTCTTATAGTAGTCTCATGACGAGGAACGCCACGTAATTTATCAAGCGGCATAGATAACAACAAACCCAATACCCAAACTGTAGATTTTCTTCTCTTAGCAAATTAATTTAACATTTTCTCATATGCTATCCTTTTCGCGGCAGAGAGAGACATAAACAACAAACATGCTATATTGCCAGTGTTGGGACTTCTACCACTTAAGTGGTATTTCTACCACTTTTTACTGTCCATGAAAACCTACCACCTAAAAATCTAATTCTACCACTTTTTGCACTTTTAACTTTACCATATACGAGTACCATACGACCACAACCACACCTAAAATTTTATTAGGACAATATGCCTTGGAAGACATTGAAAAAGTCTTAAGAATCAAAAAATATAGTATACTAATTGATGAAAGCACTAATATTTCATCCAAAATTTGTTTTGTTGTCCTTGTGAGGTATTTTGATTCAGTTGAAGGAGCAGTAAAAGATAAGTTTTTTGGGTTATTTGAGCTAGAGAACTCAACAGCTGAATCAATCAACAATAAAATTGTAGAAACTTTGAATCTTTTGAATATTCCAATTCAAAACATGATTGGGTTTGCTTCAAACAATGCTGCTGTTATGATGGGTTCTTTAAGTGGTGCCACACGTTTGAAAAATATTAATCCTAATATTTTAACGATTGGAGATAGGTACATGTCATAATTTAAGTTTTTTCTCCGCTTATGCTGCTAAATGTATACCTGGGCAATTGAAAAATCATTAAAAGATATATATTTGTATTTTTGCCACAGCTCGAAAAAAAACAAAAAGATTTCATTACTTTCCAAAAAGCACTTGGGGTTAATAACCATCAAATTTTAAAATTTTGCCAAACTCGTTGGCTGGAAATGGTCTTAAATAAAATCATAGAGCAGTGGAATCCCTTGTTTGATTTTTACTTATAGGTACTACAGGGCAAGTTGTGCATTTTTCTATACAACACTTATTTGAAGAACCTACTTCTAAGGCTTCACAAATTTTTGATTTTTGAAAAAATAAAGACAATTTAGTTTTTTTTTAATTTTTTGTCAATAAATCTGAAAATTATAAATGAGTTAAACACAATATTTCATTCTGAGAACACAAAAATAAACTTTTTGATCGAAAGTATGAATGAATACGTTAAAACTAAATATAATGAACAATTTTGTAAAGTCAGAAAATATTATTATAAACACAAATGTAAGAAGCCCTGAAAACTATTTACCATATTCTCAAATGTATTTTGGCCTTCATTTGAAAGGTAGGTACTCATTAGAAAGTGACATCTATTAACAAAAACTAATGGAATTAAGAAAAGTGATGTGCAGCTATTATGTCGGATTATGTTTTCAAATTGGAGAAAGACTTAACTTTTCAAACTATAAATTAAAATTAGTTTTAGGTCTTACGAGACATTTTTAAGCAAACATAACGAAACTAGAATGGATTAATAATGAGTGGAGAAAACTAATAGGAGGAAATCACCTACTCCAAATTTTTAAAACTGATGTTATGGCCAAGTTATTGTTTAAAAACATTTCTTCATATATGTTGGAGCTTTGTTGCTTACCGCACAGCAGTGCTGCTGTGGAACGTAAACTTTCATGTTTGAAAAATAATAAAAACGAAAAGAGAGATAAATTGGAAACAACAACTTTTTACAACATTTTAGCTGCAAGGGAAATTCTATTCAATTATGAAAATATTGATCCTCTAGAAGAATTAGTAAAATATGCTTCAAGATTCAGATTTTTCGACGGTTTATACTCGTATGTTATAGATTTAAGTTTTTGGTTTGGAACGAGTCTAAAATAAAAATGTATGGTGTTGTGTATGTATAAGTTAACACCACATTTCCTGCCATCACCTAATTCTACAAATAATAAAAATTCATTTAATAACAAAATGCAAAAATTGCAATTCTCACGAAACAATTTCTTGGAATTCCAAGCAACACTTTGTCATGAAGAAATTCTGGGAATTGCAAGCAATACTTTTGCAAGTAGCTCCAAATCATTTTATGTAAGAAAATCAATCACTTGTAATTGAAACTTTAAACAATAAAGGTCGAAGCAAGATGCTTAAAAAAAAAAATATTTTTTTGTAAATTTAAAACGGATTTTGATTAACTTATATGACTTGCTTCCAGATATAATGCGATTTTTGAAACATAAAGAACTGAAATGTTATTTATTTTATTTTTGTATTTGATTTATTTTTAATAAAGTTCTTGAATATACGAATTGTTACATAAAAGTGGCTTTTAATTTCTACCACTTTTTTGACAACCTTTCTACCACTCTTTTGCTTCTGCGAAGTCCCAACACATATTTCCATAGCTATTCAGAGCACACTGACTTGCTACAGCCACGTTTTTTTCTTTTTTTATGACCAAAAATAACGGTACATGCCATACGAGCTTTTTCGAAATTTTATAAATATTTTTTTTTCTCAAAAACTGTTCGACAGATTTTAAAAATAAAAATACAAAAAAATTTCATTTAGTTAAAGCTAGATAGTAGTTGAAAAAAAAATGTGCGAAAATGGTTATTGAGGGTACCCCCCATGGAACCTTTTTTTCGTTTTTGATTTTCTCAAAAACGGTACAACCGATTTTGATAATTTTCTTACGGACTTTTTTTCAAAACTGAGTTATACATGTGGTCGTAGCAAATCGAGTATGCTCTTTCGATCTGTTACATCCATATTTGTCTATCTCCTTTAGTTTCCTATTAAGTCAATAAAAATGCAGGAAGCAGAGTTCTATGTACATCAATTTATTAAAAAACTAACAGCCCTATTATGAGTATCAATTTGATAGTCGATAATTTCTATCAATTAGTTGATAATTTGGTATTATGGGTATCAAGTGGAAATTTTAGACCGATTGTGAATATCTACTTATAAGAAGTTCATTGTGAATGAGTTTTGTTTATTTTGTTTGACGTTTCACGTTTGAAGTGTTTTATTTGTTTTTTGTCGGCCACGAAAAGGAAAATTCTTTGTGCGAAAATGTTAATTGTTCTTATAAAAATTCATCATAACTCCCTTAAAAAACAATTCTGTCGAAGTCATTATTCTTTTTAATTTTTTTCGCGTTTAAAAATCCCGAATAAATTTGTATCAATCAAGAATTCTTGATTGATAAGAAAATTGATGTGTATCTATTTTGTTGATATCCGTAATACCATGTCTATCAAAAAAACCATTCACGATAAAATCTAATAAAATTCACAGTCGATAAAAAATGTTGATAGTTGATAGTCATAATGCCAACTCATTCAATTTGTTGATACGTATCAAGTATCTAGTTGATACTTGATAGCTATAATAGGGCTGTAAGTTCACAAAGTTCTAATTGGTAAATAGAACCTAGTGTAGTTAGAAAAATTTAAAAAAATGCACATAGAACTTTGTTACACAACAGGATGTAGATTGAACTTTGTTGCTTCAAAAATCTATGAATTTTGTGTTAAAGTTGAGTTTTATCTGAAATGCATTTTAAAAATTTGTGCTGTGTGATTTTCAAAATGTTTGTTCTAAATATGCATAAATTTTAATAAGTAAAGGTGAGTATTTCTATTTCAAAAGAAAATAGGAAATCAAAAGATGTACTGTATTAAATATACCACTCATTTAAAATGTCCTGTTAAAGATAGGTTCTATCCATTTTTTCAACCACCATTTACTGCAAAATTATGAAATATGTCGCAGATTTTTAAACTCAGATCAACATACTTACTTAACCGGCTCCCGATCCATGGAGGGTCTCTGCCTGAGTTATTGCGGTCTTCCATCGGTTGCGATCCCTCGCGAGCTCCCTCCAGTCGTCGGGACCAAGCGCTCTTGCGTCTCTAACCGCCTGGTCCCTGTAGCGGAGGTTCGGTTTTCCTCGTCGTCTCGAACCTGGGGGCTGGGATTCGAAGATTTTCTTGGCTGGAGCGTTGTTGTCCATTCGCTCGATGTGACCGAGCCAGTGTAGTGGACGTGTTTTGGCTTTTTGGACTACATCCACATCTTGGTACAGCTCGTATAGTTCACGATTGAATCTTCTCCTCCATTCGCCCTCTTCGAATATAGGACCAAATATCCGCCGAAGAATTTTTCAGATCAACATAACTGAGTACAAAATTTGTGTTTTCAAAAAATCATGTAGATCCGAACAAAAATATAAAAGTTATTGACAAACAAAATTCAATCTCTGTTTTCTCAAAAGTGACTTGAGTGTAGTTAGAAGAGAACCCTATTGTTCTAAGGTCGCGAAATTTGCTCAAAATTCGTAGATAAACATGAAAAGAAATATTTGTTAGTAATTTGAAATTGGAACGCCAAATATCTCCTTTTTTATTTCTTTTTAATAAAATACATATTCTAGGTATATGCATACAAAATATTTTTTGCAAAAGAAGTTATCTAATTTTATTTTCTAAATATTAATTATGTGGATATCAATAAATTTCTAAAATTGGTATACTACATTTTTTCTAATTTTATTTTTTTTTAATTAATTTAAATTTTCCATACTACATTATGTCGATGGCCCCATGCAAAACTATACTAAGTGCGAATAAGCTATTTTTCAGGAGAGAGGTTCAAAGTTTTTTGAGCATAACTTTTTTCTTACTTAATAGATTTCTGAAGTGAATACATCAATCACTTTATTATTTTTCTCCTTTTTTTTTTTAATAAAACACCGAATCTGTGTTATTGCGTCTTGTAGATTGAATTGGAGTTGGTATACTTATTGGTGTTTAGCTCTTACTTTAAACGATTCTATATGATGTTAGCATAAAACTGCATGGAAAGAATATACTTGAAATCTATTTTAAGTTGACCTAGTATGAAAGTGGTTGCAACATATTAAGAACACAAGGCCCTAAGTGTTACTTAGAATTGTTTACCTTGAATCGTTTGCATTTCAATTTATCAGAAATATATAGATAAATTATAAAGAGAACGATTAAAGGTCAACTTTTTTTATTTATAACAAAAAAAAACGGAAGAAAAACAAATTCACAGTTTTTACATAATATAATTATTATGTGTAATTACTTATATATTAATTTAGTCATCATTTTCGGTATCTAATGGAGCTGGAACAAAAGATGCGGTTTTTAATGTCCTGTAAAATTCCTGATAAGTTAAAGGAATAAGATTTTGTTCACAAAGCCAAATGAGGTCCAAAAACTGAAGGTTATTCCATTACTCATTGCAATCTTTTCGAAAACTGTTCGGATCGTTTGTGCGGAGATGGGAAACGTATTTAAGAACATTTTTTGGCAAACTTGCACTTTGTGTTCACTATTATCTTGAATGAAAGCTAAATTGTACTTTCCAGTGCATGTCCTTTTTGAAGTTACACCAACAAGAGTTCGTTTTTTATCATTATTTTCTACAAGTCTTGACAAGGAGTCCCACTGCCTTGTTCTGCATCCAAGTTTATGAAAGCTTTTAAAAAGATCATACCTGGCCGACTCTGAAATTTTGCTTTCACAATTCATCCTACAAGTATCTCCACATCCTTTTAGCATATGTTTTTCTTCTCTTGAAAAGCCTTTTGATTAAGTAAAAGGTTTTCCTGAATTTTTTAGAAGTTTGGCTTGATTCCGTTTCCAAAGGTTTTGATTAGGAGGCCGCTTTCTTCCAGATTTGGTTTTCAGATTTTCGGGTGTGTCGTACTGATGATTATGATCAACAATATTCTTTTGAGGTGGTGTCAAAATACTATGTGCTGGCGTGGAAATGCTGGAGCCAGACGAATATTCATCGTCCGGGACATATTCGCTTCCACTATCTTGAAAGGGTTATATAAAAGGAAGCAATTAGCTTAGAACAGAAAGTATTTTCTACCAAGTTACCCAAAAAATCTAACTCTTCAAAAATTCAAGGGTTTTTGGAGCTGTAGAACAAGAAGGAGCACCTATGCAAATAATTTGTTTACTTTTTTTTAAATAACATTGCTTTTAAAAAGAAAATTTACTTGTATCCATCGCGTCAATTAACTTGAAATCACCGGTTTCGTTCTTAGGACAGATCATAATTTCATCTGAGTTGAATTATATTTTTAACATTGTTTTCAAATATTTAAGGCTTGTAGTTACTCATTTCATTGGATTTTCTTGCAAGATTAAGCATTTTTCTCGCCCTAGATGCCATAATTTATTACTTTTTTTGGAAAAACTTTATCACTAACTAAGGTCACGAACAAGAATGTACAAAGTTCCTCCAGACATAAAAATTGTAACGGTACTTAGAATATGACATGAGACAAAAAGAAACAGTATGAAACATACTAACACCTACTTTGGTGTCATATTCGATCTCCTTTGCACACACAAAAGAATACTACCTGGCACTTGAGTGCGTTTCACTTTTGAAAATTCCAGGTAAAACAAAACTATGTGAACATAGTATACAACTGACAAATAAAAATTTCTATAATAAATATACTAAGAGCAGTTAAAGTGATTATGCTTGGAAAAAGTGTTAAAAACAGGTTGTATACTAAGTGCTATTTGAGTTATAACTTGAAGGTTTTTTGTTGGATTTGCATGAAAAAAAAATGAAAAATAGAAGTCGATGCGATGGTTTTAATGACATAAATAACTCAAAAGTATACTAAGTTGACTTAGTATAGTCTTGCATGGGACCATCGATGTTATGTTTGCATGCCGAAACGAGTATAGCCAAATGAATTTGCACCTTGCAACAACAAAATTGAGTTTTTATGCTGTGAATTAGCGATATTTACTTCATTACCAAATTATTATAAAAACAGTGATGGATTGGTGGTATAAATTGAAGCAGTTCAATTTAGTCTTTCTTTTGTTATATTTAGTTTATTTTAGGTTGTTTATTGTAGGTTGAGTTTTTTTTTAATATTAACCCATTTCCGGCGGCTACCAGTTCCAGGTGTGGTAGGAACTTGAAATTTCACACACTGTCTATTTTTGGTCTAATTAGAGAAAATGTGAAAAAAAAAAATTTTTGGAAAAACTTTTAGTTTTCCGGAAAGTTCACGTTGCGTTTTCGCAACATCCGCCGAATGTAGAGCAAAATCTTTTTTATAGGTATAGAGTTTAAGTCAAATTTAATCAAATATTTGTTTGATAAAGCGTATTAAAATAAATTATATATAATTATAATTTAAAAAATTTAACATTATAGGGATGTATATAGCTATGTATATGCTCATAAAATATTAACTTTTGTATGGTAATCGCATTTAAAGATAAACATTTGTTTTTCGTTACATGCGATAGTGGATTGAAAGGTGGCACTCCCTAGATCACGAATATGCAATTTTTAACTCACTAAGATGCCTAGTTTAGCCAGAAATCAACTTTGAAAATGTCAACTTTGGGGGGTCTACGGAGCTCCGTTTAGCCGCAAATCGCATTTAAAGATAAAAATTTGTTTTTCGTTGCATGCGATTGGAGCTCCGTTTAGCCGCAAATCGCATTTAAGGATAAACATTTGTTTTTCGTTACATGCGATACGTGGATTGAAAGGTGGCACTCCCTAAATCACGAATATGCAATTTTTAACACGCTAAGATGCCTAGTTTAGCCAGAAATCACGTTTGAAAATGTTAACTTTGGGGGGTCTACGGAGCTCCGTTTAGCCGCAAATCGCATTTAAAGATAAAAATTTGTTTTTCGTTACATGCGATACGTGGATTGAAAGGTGGCACTCCCTAGATCACGAATATGCAATTTTTAACTCGCTGAGATGCCTAGTTTAGCCAGAAATCACGTTTAAAAGTACATTGGGTGGCAAATTTTTGTCAAGAAATATTTTTGAAAAAAATGTAAAAATCAAAATTTCTTAAAAAAAATTGTTGAACAAAAAAATTTATTGGAAAAAAGTTTTTTTGAAAAAATATTTTTGATAAAATATCCAAAACTATTTTTGGCAAAAGTTCAAAAATATTTTGGTCAAATGTCCAAAAATAATTGGCCAAACCATTGAAATTCATCTTATCTCTCTAAAGATGGAGGAGTTCTAACATTTCTTTCCATTTGTTAAAAAATAAATCAAAATAAAATATTCTGAATTCGGTTTTATTTCCAAATTCTGGTTGACACTATTTTGGTTACCATTACGAAATAAAGCCAATTTGAAATTATTTTGTTTTCAAAAATGAAATAAAACCAAATTTAGAAAATGCCTCTAGATCTAATTACAAAGTCGAAAAAATGGCAACCTCGCTGATTAATCGTATCAAAATGTAAGCAACCCAGATTGTATGAGTAGTGAAACAAAATTCACAAAAACTCTCATACACTCTCAATATTATTTGCTTGTATTCATCTCGCACCTGGCATATAAAACTTTATATACCTACCTACAATTGATTGTGACAGCAAAAAGAAACGCAGATAGGATTTTCTCCCTTATCCTCTTTTAAAAATATATCACTACCGCATCTCTTCTTTTGCTTATATTTTTTCCTTCCACGTAGTACATCGTATATCACTACCGCATCTCACTGGCGATATTAACATTTCCGCGGCAGAGATAGGAAACTTTTAATTCTGTTCCATGAGACTACTAAAGAGTTACAGCCATATTTATAAACTCATAGTGAGTACATAAGGCTATGCAACATTTATAATGCCTCTAAACGCAAAATGGTTATTTATAAAACTTTTGTGACGTTGAATAGAGGCATTATAAGCTAAACGCGTTTGGAGGTTGAATAGTGCCTACATAAGGACATTTTAGTATTGAACTGTCACATTCACTTTGACATCACATTGAATTATAAAGATTATCAACAAAATAAAATGCCTTTGACTTGATATTGAAACTTAAAGTTTGTGTTATTTTTATTTATTGAAACAAAAATGTAATGCTAATATATTAAAAACAAACTGAATTGAATATTGTTTAGAATTAAATAGATAAATATACTTGTTGGTGATCTCTCTCCCGATCCACTCCTAACTTACGAGCGCTCTCTTCGAAAGTTTGTTCGCTTGTGCGTGTGTCACGTACGTATTTGACTTGAATCCATGTGAGCAATGCCAAGTAGAAGAGTATCCATTTGCTGTCAAGACCAACATTCCACAACATTTCACAGTTTGGGTATGCCTGAACAAGAGAGAGTGGCTCTCATTTTCGAACTTCGAAAAACACTTGTGAGTGGTTGGTGAATACCCCACAGAAATTTCAAGTTAAGAGCCTCGTAAAGTTAAGAGCCGTTTAGGAGCGCTCGGTGAATACGAGCCTAAATGCTTCAGACATTTTATATGGAATAGACTAAGAGCAGAAAATACCTATTCAAAAGCTAAAAAATTCTCCTGTTTTTCTTTATTAAAACTATCATTAGTTTTTCACTTACAAAAAAAAAGAAAAAAGAAAAACCGTTCTTATGAACCTTCGTATGTACGTACATACTACGTTCTCTTATTTATGCTGAAATGAAATAATTTTGAAATTTGTAGTAAGTATAAATAGTTTCATTTGACAATTCGTAACATTTATAAATTAACTTCTGCTACAATAAAGGTATGTTTGTATCTAATTGATAACTGGAAAATTGTCACCTTTTAATAAATTTTCACAAACGCAATGAATTCCTAGGCATACGTTTTTGGAAAATTGTATGTACAATGTATATTATCGTACCTTCGAAAATTACGGAAAATGATAATTTTATTTGTATATAATAAATACCTAACCCGTAAAAAAATCTGTATCCACAATTTCTTAGGATTTTATTTTCTTCTTCTTTGTCGCCCTATTTCAAATTGAAGTTTTAATTTAATTATTTTTTTTTAAGATTGTTTTTATTTTTATCAAACCCAAAAAAGTCAACCACGCTATTCTCGCCATCATCAAAAGATCGCACCAAATCAAATAAAACAAAGCTTCCTGCCTGAATGCAAAATACGCACATACAGTATGTATCTACGTATGTAGGAACTATACTCTGTCCAACAAAAATATGCAGTGTGGGCAAGATAGGATGTTTGCCTCACATTCTGGCTACAGTGGATTGCATAAATCTGTCCTTCATTAAAGCTCTCAAAGGGTTCTCGTAGTGTTGATTTTAAATGGCCCCTCTAAAATCAAAAGCACCTCAACAGAAACCCAAGGAAAAAAAAATGAACAAGGGTAACTCTGAATGCACATCAATATTTAATGGGGGTTGAAGTAGAATATCACAAACAGCCATAGGCCACAGCAATTCAGTGCACACTCAGATGTGCGGTCAATAGGAAGTGGGGTCTGCGTCAGATGCAATCGAAAATTTACTGGCGCACAAACACTTTTTTACTATGGTGCAAAAATATAGCGCGCTACTGATTCTGAAAAAGCTCTCCCATAACACGTGTCCTGCATATTTTTGTTGGATGAAGTATAGGACTAGGAGATACAAACAATACTCTGTCTGTTTTTGGCTCTGATAGACAAAATTAAGCAACGAAATTAAAATAATTTGTAGGGGAATTGCAAAGAACAAATAGGTACCTAAAAAGATAGATAATAATATTATTTCACAAATCCATCCAAAGGCTTTGACATATCTACAAAAGTTCCTGATTTGCTCCTAAATGCAACAAAAATATCTAAGTAAGTGTCCTTTTTATCAACAAAATTGCCTTATGTAGATTCCCATATAAACACACAAAATACAATTTTTTCTTGCCAAGATTCCTCTATGAAAAAATGTAGGTATCTTGTGTTCTTGTGTTCATTACAAATCTATTGTTGCGAACAGAGCTTTATACTCTTACAGCGCCATCTGTTGGAAAATTGCATATCTCCTTTATGGAAGGAACAAAAAGCTCTTTTCCAATGTCATATGTATTTCTCCTTATTCCAACAATCTAGAACATTCCAAGGCGAGAACCTTCGAGAACAACTAATTTGAGTATATAAGGGAGTGTTCACGGTGAGCCGAACACAGTTGATTTTTGACTATGAAAGTGTACAAATGGTTTGCTTATTGGATTGTGGAAAGTGTTATTAAACAAGCGTGATTTAAATTTAAAGTATTGAGTTGATTATAAATTGAGATTTATTGTTTTGATTTGGAAAGTGTAAATAAAGAAGAAATACTAAAAATAGTACCTAATAAGTTTTATTTAACTAACCTAGCAAAAATATTACACTATTAAAAAAATGGTCTGGCGGTATTAAAGAAAACGAAGAATATAGAAACAGAGTTGAATACGCAAGAGCAACAGATGAAATAGGTTTTATTCGTGAATTCAGAGAGCACACATTTTAAAGAGAAAAAGCACTTCTCACATATCTTAAAATAATAAATTGAAAACAGCTTTTTTAAAAGCTCTTTCAAATGAAGATTTTCATTTGCTTATGTCAGTTTTTTCTATGGGCCTGCGACATCTGAATATAATTATCTGTGGTATTATGCATATTCAATAAACGATATATTAATTAAAATTGTAAATCTTTTAATTTTGTTAAAGCTAATCTTTTAGAACTTAAATAACTGTCTTAAATATTGATTGACCATTCTCAGTAAATTTCTATACAGACTACAGAATACACATCATATTGAGGGTAAAATAAAAAGTAACAGTGAATCGTTTTGGTCTTATCCCTAATAAGGACCAAATAAATAAATAAATATGTATGTGAAGTCTGATCAAAATCTTGAGTTCGATTTTTTACGAATGTGCTGAGGAAAATTCCACGAAATCGCATTTAAATATTCTTCTAGATTAGAAAAAAAGTCTTCAATTACCTAATAAACTAATTATTATGTTAAAATATTTTGTTTTCTTTGTATCACATCATCATCGGCTCGACAACCGGGTTCCGGTCCTGGCCTCTTTCAACAAGTCTCTCCACCTATCCCGGTCTCTAGCCGACGCCATCCAGTTGCGCACCCCAAGGCTTCGGGCGTCCTGGTCTACGCCATCTACAACGCTGTCGTCTACTATAGAATGTTTTCTTTGTATCCGGACATTAAAAAAAAATTAAAAACAAATAATCACCGTAACATAACGCAGATGATATAAGCAAATAGATAATATAAACTTGGACCTAGATATAATATTTAGTTTTCATTAAATCGGATAGTAACAAGAAAATTTTCATTTGTTATTTTAAACTTCCTCCTTAAGAAACACGTTGTCACATCTATCTTATTCCACGCTGACATAAAAACCTACTCCTAAAAACCAAAAAAAAAAATGTATAAAATACAAATAATCTAAAACGTTAAATGTATTGTATTCCAGGCCACTCCTATAAATTATTCCTCACAACTTTACTGTCACAATAAGGGTGGGCTCTTTTCTGTTCATATTCTATTTTCTCTTTATAGTATAACCTACGGAACAATCCCCCTTTACGTTTGCCAAATCCACAAGCAATTATTAAATGAGTGTCCACACCCATCAAATGTTACAAACATAGTATATATGGTGCTCTCATTTTTTAAAGGATTGGTTATTTCTTAGTTGTCTCTAACATGTGATTTCCGTAAGTTAGAATCTTAGAGTGGATCAGCTAGACCCTTTTGAATGAAAATAAAATAAACTAAGCACGAAACATACATAATTATTTATACACGTTACATATCAAATAATTGGGGTTGGGTTCTTAAAAAGTGTGGCAGAAATTATGTAGTCGAAAAGTACAGGGTGGGACAAATAAGACCAATGTTAAGCACGAAAAACTTTTATATTTTCCAATAATTGTAGGTTATAAAAGAGTTCTTCGAAATTTATATTGAATACTTACAGAACACAGCGCGTAAAATTACCAAATTTTTCTATTCTTGTCAACGATCAAAACGCAGTGAAAATATCTTTTGGGGCGCATAACATTTTATGTTAAATATATTAAAATAAATAATTTTGAATTAAAAAGAAAATAAACGTTAAAATAAGAAATACAAAACTTAACGAATACTTAAACTTGCCGCCACTTGTTAGGCGAACCATATTTTATTATCCCTAAAAATATGTATCTTACATAGAAAAAACATAGAACAGAGCTTACATTAAATCTTATATAAAAAATAAATAACATTTCTTCTTGTTACACACTCGACGCGCACAGTCTTTTATTCTTCCGCTTTCGCTCTTGTATTCGCTCGATCTTGCACAGTGATCCACAGGTACAAGTAAGTACACTACAAATCCGCGACACTTATGCCCGATTTCACGAAGGACTTTTAAACATTTAACAGGCTTCTAAACCTTAAAATGAGATGTTTTGGTTTCACCAAGCGCTTTTAAATTAAACAAGCTTTTAAACACCCTTATAAACTAAATGCCCATTTTTGGCTCATTAAATTTTAAAAGTGTCATTGAAATGTCATCAGATGTATGTAGATAACAACAATTGGTTATAGGTATAGCAGCTGAAATTATTGTTCTGTAAGGATTTAGTATTCAATTTTTGAAGATACAAAATAAATAAATTAATACTAAATATTTAAATGATTTGTTTCTTTATTTCGAAAAAAATATTAATCGTCTTCATCCAATAATAAAGTGCAACACAAAGTTATTCGCTGAGCAAGAATATTCCTGGTTCACAGAAATACATTATATGACTTCAAAATGTGGTTCTGACTTTCCAACGCATCTGTAGATGAGTTTGTTGAATATGTTTGGTCTTCATTTGGAACCAAAACAAACCCAACAATGCAATAAAAAATAAATTAAGTGGTTATTACTAAACGATTTTATGCCACAGAATGTCAGTATCAGAATCTTTCCAAACATTTTGTGTGCATTTCTTTTTTTTTTTTTTTTTTTTTTTTCATTTCTTGGCATTTGTTTTAACACATAACGCTTTCTCATTTCTTCTCATACATTTCGCTTGTTAGAAAGAAAAAAGCAATTTATTTTTCCCAGGGATGTGAAGAGAACTCAATTTAACAAAAATTTCTCCAAAATGTCCTTTTTATAGATTGGTGAAACTAAAAATTTTTAAGAGCCTGATAAAATTTAAGAGAATTTTTGATAAAAGTGCTTTTAGTGTTTGCTTATGAAATCGGCCATTAGGCTCGTATTCACCGAGCGCTCTTAAACGGCTCTTAACTTTACGAGGCTCTTAACTTGAAATTTCTGTGGGGTATTCACCAACCACTCGCAAGTGTTTTTCGAAGTTCGAAAATGAGAGCCACTCTCTCTTGTTCAGGCATACCCAAACTGTGAAATGTTGTGGAATGTTGGTCTTGAGTCTTGACATCACATGGATACTCTTCTATAGCTTGAACCAATTCAGTTGGCAATTTTACTGCGCAGGTCTCTTTAAATTTCTTTGCTCTACTCTTTAATTCTTAAAGAGACAGAAAAATCACTGAAAAAAGAAAAAAAAGATGTACATCGCGGCGTTGTTGTCAATGACGCTGCTGCGATCGGTTACATTATCAGAACACCCTCACATAATTTTATAATAATATTAAACACCCTATGATAATGAAGAAAGATACAAAGTATCTTTCCATATACCAAATGTAGCTCACACAATGATTCATAATTTCATTGACGATATCCGATATTATAAACATAAACTTACCAAATGTAATGCTTACACAATAATTCATAATTTATGATTTCATCTCATAGCGAATGATGAAATCCGATATTATAAACATAAACTGCATATCAGCAATTTTATTAAACAAAGAGCAGCATATGATCTTCAATCATATTGCTGAGTAGACAGTAGACAAATATAAAGTATAAAAGGGTTTCTTCGATCACTTGAAAGATCAGTTCTAATTAGTAATTCCAACGTATAGCTGAAGATTTCCCCCCACCAGTGGTAAGGGATCTGAAGCTCTTAATAAATTTATATTATTAAAAAACAATCACTAGTGTTTTATTTAATGGTGGTATTCTCACAAGAGAATACAATATATATTATTTTTTATTTACGAAAGGAACCGTAAACAAAACTGGCGCAGTCGGTAGGATCTCGAAAGATCAATGAATCGTACTTATTAAAGTTTTATTCGGGATTTAAAAAAAAAAATAATCGTCCGTACTAATTGAAATAGTTAAATACCGGTTAAGTGATATAACCAAAAAAAAGGTATAGGACAATAAATTAATAATATTCAGTGAAAAACATAGTGAATACAGATCCGCGAAGGACAATTTCACGAAATCTCATAGAGGGAATGTTGGACTGAAAAAAAAAAAGAAAAAAAAAATAATATAATATATTGAATGCAACTAGAGGAAATTAAAACTCAAAAGGGAGCAGAGCACCGCAGAAATACTACACACAAAGTGAAATAAAAAAAAATAATATATATTCGAGTGAAAATCGAATTTCGAACTAAAATCGAAAAAATACTAATTAGTAGCTCACTCCAACTAAAATGGAGAATTAATTAAAAACAAAACTGGGACAGAAGAAAAAGTTTAAACAAAAATATAATATATGTATATAACCTAAATTGAAAAAGTGAAAGAAGGAAGAACAACTTTACGAGGCAGAACTAATCCAAGTCGAAAGCCCCAACGTGTAAAAAGAAGGCAGAACAACTTTACGAGGCAGAATAATCCAAGACGAAAGCCCCAACGAGATCGAATAATTAAATGAGGAAATATAATCCATATAGGATTCCACCAGCATTAAAACCCGACGAAAAGGAAATCAAATCAACAGATCCAGTAGCAGCAGATCAACAAAACAGTGAACCAGTATTAAGATTAGAAAATCAGGTAAAAATGGCTTCAATCAACCTTGACCCCCTAAAATTATTAAAAAATTTACCAACCTATAATGGGAGGAATTGTAATTTAATTATATTTATTAAAAAAGCAGAATTTGTAATAAATTCATGTAGTTTGTATAACGAAGGTTCACAAGAATTTATAGTGAGTGAAATAAAATCAAAAATAACAGATTTCGCCCTAGAGGTAGTATTAAGGAGTGGCGACCCTAATAATTGGCAAGACATAAAAAATATTCTAGTAAAGAATTTTGGTGAGAAAGAATCTTTTCTAAAATTAAAAGAACTAGCAGATAAAGTTTATTCAAAAAACATTTCTCAACTATATAATACATTCTCAGAAATCCTCTGTAGACTAAATAATAAATATTATTTATCTGAAAATAAACCGGAAGAATACAATCCTTTCAATAATGAAGCGTCATTATTATCTAAATTTTGTGAAAGAATACCCCCGAACGCAAGTTCAATAATAATCAATCATAACATAACAACCCTTAGCGAAGCATTCTATAAATTAG
This sequence comes from Chrysotoxum bicinctum, assembly GCA_911387755.1. Lineage (NCBI taxonomy): Eukaryota > Metazoa > Arthropoda > Insecta > Diptera > Syrphidae > Chrysotoxum > Chrysotoxum bicinctum. Next base: position 109,572,792 of record OU426987.1, on the reverse strand, counting down.
AATCTTGTCATTGGACAAAAGAAGATATTCATAATAGGAACGATAGAAACATTAAAAATAATGAGTACAAAAATAATTTGAATAACAATAATAATTTTAATAATAATTATAAACCTAATAATTTTAATCCAAACTATAGAAACGATAGAAATTACAAAAATGATTTCAAAAATTTTAATTATAGGAATAATAACAAGAGAAATTTTAACAACAATAGTAAACACTTAAATAGAAATAATAACCAAAATCAAAACGAACAGTATTATAGGCAACCGAACAGAAGTGGTAATTTTTCCAATCAAAATCATAATACATTTGTTAGGCAAAGAAATATTCCAGAACCAATGGAAGTGGATCATTTAACCCAAAATACATCAAATTTTCAAATACATGCCTCAGCAGACCATTACCCTGCATAGATGTCCATATTTTAAATAAAAAGCTTAAATTATTAGTAGACACAGGAGCTGCAACTTCTATTTTGAAAGAAAATATATTTCCAAAACATTTTGAAACTAAACTAGATAAACCACATACCATTAAAACACTATTTAGAGAAAATTTAATACGTACAAAAATAATTTTGCCATTACCAAGTGAATTTAATAAAAAAGAATCGACCATGGAATTTTTAATTACTCCAATTACGAATAGTACATTCGACGGAATTTTAGGAAACAATATACTTATACCATTACAAGCCGAATTATCATACTATACTCATACTGTGAAAATTAATAATATAGAAATACCATTACTATCAAAACCCAAGGATGATTATCCTCTAGAAAATTATATTCTAGAGTTATCAAATACACAAATAAACTTATGTAGAATTGATGAAAATGAAAATTTAATAAATAAATTAATTAAACCTTATATGAACGCGGAAGAAAAGAAAGCACTAATTCAAATACTCAAGAATAATAAGAAATTATTTTATAAAGAAGGAGATATTTTAACTAATGTTAAAGAAGTTACTCATAAAATTGAAACGAAAAATAATAAACCAATATATACACGATTGTATAGATACCCAGAAATACACAAAAATGAAGTAGAAAACCAAATAATTGAAATGTTAGATCAAGGTATAATAAAAGAAAGTAGTAGCCCATATAATGCACCTATCTGGGTTGTACCCAAAAAGATAGATAGTTCAGGAATCAAGAAATGGCGTATTGTCATAGATTATAGAAAACTTAACGAAATAACCGTGGAAGACAAGTTTCCTATTCCAAATATTGACGAAATATTCAGTAAATTGGGGAGAGCCCAATATTTTACTACTCTTGACTTAGCGAAAGGCTTTCATCAGATATTGGTGAACCCTGAAGACAGGCATAAAACTGCTTTTTCAACAGCTAATAATCATTACGAATTTAATCGGATGCCATTCGGATTAAAAAATGCCCCCGCTACTTTTCAGCGAATGATAAATCACGTATTAGAAGGACTTGTAGGAAAAATATGTGTTGTCTATTTAGACGACATCCTTATATTTAGCACATCATTAGAAGAACATATTTCTTCAATAAATAAAGTATTTCAGAAACTCAAGGAAAATAATTTAAAAATACAAATAGATAAATGCAAATTTTTTAGCAAAGAAACAGAATACTTAGGTCATGTTATTACTACAAATGGAATAAAGCCAAATCCAGATAAAATAAAAGCTATCGAAAAAATACCCATTCCATGCACAACTAAACAAATAAAATCGTTTTTAGGACTAACAGGTTATTATAGGAAATTTATAAGAGATTATTCAAAGGTAGCAGTGCCTATGACAAAATACCTGAAAAAAGGAACAAAGATAAATATTAAAGACCCAGAATATATTACGGCTTTTGAAGAACTGAAATTACTCATATCTAGTGACCCTGTTTTAAAATATCCTGATTACACTAAAGAATTCGTGTTAACAACAGATGCATCAAATTATGCAATTGGGTCTGTCCTTTCACAATCAAATCATCCATTATGCTATGCATCTCGAACCCTTAACGAACATGAACGTAGATATAGCACTATTGAGAAGGAATTATTAAGTATTGTATGGTCAGTAAAATATTTTCGATCATATCTCTACGGTCGCAAATTTAAAATACGAACCGATCACAGACCTTTAATTTGGTTAAGTAACCTAAAAGAACCAAATTCAAAACTCCAGAGATGGAAAATAAGTTTAAATGAATATGACTTTGATATCGAATATTTAAAAGGAAAAGAAAATCGTGTAGCAGATTACCTTAGTCGACTTGAAATCAATGCAATCAATGCAAATGAAGATACATCGTTAGCCACAAATCATAGTGGTATAGAAGAAAGAAATGATCATATAGGAATTTCAGAATTACCTACAAATATGTTTAAGCATCAAATAGAAGTTATAGAGTCAGAAGATGAAAATAAAAATATAAAATGTTTATACCAAGGTGTAAGAAGACTAACTATTAAATCAAAAGATGTAGGCGATTATTTTACTGAAGCATTAAGGGAATTTTTACCCGATCACGGAAAAGTGGCATTATATTGTCCAAGTGATAATTTATTTTGCAAAATTCAGGAAAAATATGTTGAGCTTTACAGCAATCAAAGTAAACTGATATTACTAAGATGCATTACGCTTTTAAAAGATTTAAGTAATACAAATGATGCGTTGAATCTCATTGAAAAGATTCATGAACAATATAATCACCGAGGAATACAAGAAACATATCTTGAAATTAAAAATGAATTCTATTTTCCAAAATTAAGGGAATTAATAAGAAGATACATAAACAATTGTACTGTATGTCAAACAGCGAAACATGATAGAAATCCAGAGAAAATAAAATTTGAAATAAGTAAAACTACACTTAAGCCAAATGAGCTTATACACATGGATATATATATTCCAAGTAAAGATATTTACTTTTTGACAATTATTGACAAATTTACTAAACATTTGACAGCTTTTCCCATAGCTAGTAGAAACGCTCACAAAATAATTGAGCAACTTAAACTTAGAAACTCTATACTAGGCAAACCTGAAGAAATCGTATGCGACAATGAATTTAATAGCCTAGCATTTAAAGAATATTGTAACGAAGAAGGAATTAAGATAAAACTTGTAACTCCAAATCATAAGACAGGAAACTCAGATGTAGAAAGAGTGCATGGTACACTCAATGAACATATAAGAATATACAATGTACAAGAAAAGAAAAAGAACGTATTAAATTTAAAAGAGAAAGTAATAAAAGCAGTTAGTATATATAACTGTACAATCCATTCAACGACATTAAGAAAGCCTATAGATTTTATTCAAAACAAAATTAAGGTAGAAGAGTTAGAAGAAATAGGACGAAAGATTCATAAAGTTAAAGAAGATAATATTAATAAAAGAAATAAAAATAAAATAGATTTTGTTGAACCAGATTTAAATAAAGATTTATACGTAAAAGCAGACGTAGTTAGAACAGCAAAGAAGATAGCTGCAAAATATAAGAAAACAAAAGTAGAAAAAATAAATAACAAATATTATGCTAATCAGAAAAAAATACATAAAAGCTTTTTCAAAAGAAAATATAAATATCAAAATAGCGATAAATAATTTAATCTCTTTACAGGCAATATGAAAGCCATAAATATTTATTTATTCTTCATCATAACCATGGTAAAATCAGAGTTCTTATTACAAGAAATTCGTAACCAAGCAGGATATATTATAATCAAACAAGAGCCAATTGAATTGATTGAAAGATATGACAAAATACTTCACATTATTAATTTAGAAACTTATAACGAAATAATTAAACAAATTGAATTTTCTATAGAAACAGGCTATAATAATTTTAATGACTTAAGATTAAAAAGACTAATGACAGAAGCATTAGGAGATACAAAATCAAAATTACATAGTATACTTCCTTATTCTAGACAAAAGAGAGGAATAATAAACATAGGAGGTAGTGCACTCCATTTTCTTTTTGGAGTTATGGATAATGATGAAAGATTAGAAATTGAGAATCATTTGAAAATAATAGAAGAAAACAATAAAAATGCTATAACAGAATTAAACAAACAGATAGGGATTAATACACAATTCCAAACAGAATTAGAAACTATGGCAGACAGAATAAACAAACATCAATACGTGCTTAGAAATTTCATTAATTCAACAGAAGTAAAACAAGAAAATTTAGCTAAAAGTATATTATCTTTACAAATAAATACCGATATAATGTTGTTAAACAATGAAGTTGAGAAATTACAAGACAATATAGTCTTTTCAAGATTAGGAATTCTAGGAAGAAATATTCTTACAAAAGAAGAAAATAAAAGATTTAATATATCCGTACAAAAACTAGAACATATAGAAAGTAGTTTAGTAACTAGAAATAACAATTTAGTTTTTATTTTAAAAATACCAGTATTTACATATAAATATGAAACCATAATTATTTTACCTGTTCCAAATGAACAAGGACTAGAAATCGAAATATCAAAGTATAATTATATAATTTATAACAAAACATTGTATGAAAATAATGCAATTAAATATGTTAAACATTTAAGAAAAAGTCCAATATGTATACAAAATTTATATGAAACAAAATACGAAAATTGTAAGATTAGATCTAATAAAGATCAAGAATTAATAGAAATAGAAGATGGCCTTATATTAACAAAAAATTTAGTAGAAACAAGTCTAAATGACTATTGTAATAATATTGAATATAAAATTACTAAAAATAACCTAATACATTTTAAAGATTGCAATATCAAAATAAATGCAACTTTGTATTCAAATCAAAAAGAAACTTTCAAGCAAAATATTGTAATTCCATTATATAATACACTAAACTTCACAAAAATAAATGTTACTTTAGAAAATATACATATAAATCAAATCGAAAATTTAAAAGAATTACAAGAATTAAAATATCAGAACAATGTAAAACATATTATATCATATACAAGTATAACAATCATAATTGTTGTAATTGCAATATTATTATTATATTGTAAGCGTAAAGAAACCCAAAAAATTAAAATTGAAAATAGAATTATAGATACTCAGGAGAGCATCAAACTTAAGGAGGGAGGGGTTACATTATCAGAACACCCTCACATAATTTTATAATAATATTAAACACCCTATGATAATGAAGAAAGATACAAAGTATCTTTCCATATACCAAATGTAGCTCACACAATGATTCATAATTTCATTGACGATATCCGATATTATAAACATAAACTTACCAAATGTAATGCTTACACAATAATTCATAATTTATGATTTCATCTCATAGCGAATGATGAAATCCGATATTATAAACATAAACTGCATATCAGCAATTTTATTAAACAAAGAGCAGCATATGATCTTCAATCATATTGCTGAGTAGACAGTAGACAAATATAAAGTATAAAAGGGTTTCTTCGATCACTTGAAAGATCAGTTCTAATTAGTAATTCCAACGTATAGCTGAAGATTTCCCCCCACCAGTGGTAAGGGATCTGAAGCTCTTAATAAATTTATATTATTAAAAAACAATCACTAGTGTTTTATTTAATGGTGGTATTCTCACAAGAGAATACAATATATATTATTTTTTATTTACGAAAGGAACCGTAAACAAAACTGATCGATCATACTGAAGCACTTAGGAGGGTGAGTTTTGTTTATAGCTTCGCTCACAGTAAAATAGAAATGAATTTCCAGTGATGGACTTTCTTTGAATAAGATATGATCATGGTTTACTTTTCTTTCATAGCTTGATGTCTAAAAATCTATTTCATCTCTGGTGAGATAAAAGGAAAAGATTTTTAGGTGTAAACTTTACTTCGAAAAAATAAAATTAATAATTTTTGTTTTTATTAGTGGGACAAATTTCAGTCCACCTATAATAAAAAAATAAGTCTCTTGCAAAATGCAATTGGGTTAGACAAGAAAAACTACCTGCAAGCTGCGACATAGGATTAATGACAAAAAGTTTAGGGATTATTGTTTATTTCTATGTTTTATGATTTGTGGCTTAGTAACAGAAAGGTTCTGGGGGCGTTGTGTTTATATTTATTTTTTGGCGTTAGCGTACCTATATTTGATATATTTTTTTTTTTGACCTGTGGGGTTGGGATTAATTGTAGATTAGTGTTAATTAGTTACATTAGTGTTTACGAGTTTAAACAATTTTAAACTACGAGTTTTTAAAAATGAATTTTTGCATCAGAGGGAATTAACGTATTTAAATGATATTTGCTTTGTTTTGCAATTCAGTTTAAAAAAAACAACCAAGAATAATATATTGAAATACATTTAAAAGAAATTTTAATGGATCCATTTAGAAAAGGAAAACTTATTGGAAGCCAGGCGCGTAAGATAGTTGTTAAGATATATAATGACAAACTGGAAGAAGCAAAGAATTCGTTTCTTGAATATCCTGTGAGTTACGCAACAACGCAAACAGTGAAAACTACTGGAATTTCTGAACGTTCAATCAGAAGGATTATTAAGGAATACGAAGAGACAGGAGTTGTGCAGTCACTAAATAAAAAAGTGCAGCATACGAAGTAGAAAACTGGACTAGACGAATTTGACATCGCAGCTATTCGGCGTATAATGCACAACTTCCACCAGGAGGAAAAAATGATGATATCCTTAAAAATGTTGAGACAACGAGTTCAGGAAGATCTGGAGTTTAACTTAAGTATTACGTCATACCGTCAAATATAGAGATTCGTTTTTTAGGCGCACAACACGATTATGGAATAACTTACCCGGCACAGTTTCCCCTTGCTATTTCAATTTGAAAACATTCAAAACCAAAGTTCATCGACACCTCCTTTCTCTCCCCTGCTAATTTCTCCCTCACCGTGCTGTGTGAATTATAAAAAAAAAAAGAAGAAACGGATTTAGCTACAAAAAACTCAAAACAACCGGAAACTTCTCTGTGAAAGAAACGATATTTAACTCATGCGAGTGAAGTATCTGAGAAAAATCCGGGAATACAGAACAAAAGGATTTGATATCATTTATTTGGATGAAAGCTATATTCATAGCTCACATACAAGGTGGTGAAAAAGGTTTCGTGAAAAACTCCTTACTTTCAAATCTGGAACGAAAACGGGAAACTATCACGATGACATGAACTTCAAAAATGTCTGCAAATGGATCTAAGAACAAGTTTTGAATAACTTGGAGAAACATTCAGTTATTGTAATGGACAACACCTCGTACCACAATAAATTAGAAGAAAAACAAATTACTTCTGCTAGCAAGAAATCCGAGATGATACAATGGCTAACCGAAAACAATATTCTGCATACTATACAGATGTTGAAACTTGAACTGTATATATTTGGGCAACTGTCAAGGCAAGAGTAGGTTCACGAAACACAACATTCAATTTATTGGATGTTCAAAAATTAACAGAGGAAGAGTTTTCAAAAATAACGACTGAAAACTGGCGAAAAGTGTGTGAAAAAGCCATAAGAACTGAGGACGAATACTTTTCTCACGACCTGACGTGGGACACAATTTCGGATTCAATTATAAATAATCCAGGTGACGATTCTTCAACCGACTATGAAAGCGACATTAGTTCTTAAAACTAAGTGTATGTAAATGAACATTTATTATTTAAATTATATTATTCTTATTTATATTGTTTTTATTTTATTATTATGTTTTATATTTATTTCTGAAGTACAAATTTATAATAATTATTTTAAGGTAAAATAAATTCTTAAAAACTCGTAGGTAAAAATTATTCAAACTTGTAAACACTAATCTAACTAATAAACACTAATCTACAATTAATCCCAAAACCCCACAGGTCAAAAAATTATAAATGCATATATCAAATAAACACTAGCAACATAAAATAAATATAAACATAACGCCCCCGGAACCTTTCTGTTGCTAAGCCACAAATCATAAAACATAGAAATAAACAATAATCCCTAAACTAGTTGTCAAAGCAAAGTTGAGTTAGGCACTGTAAGATTTAAGGAAATATCTTGCGCACCATTTTTGTTCTCTTAAATCCTCTCTCTGCGCAACCCACCGTTGGCCAACTGAATTGGTTCTAGCTATACTTGGCATTGCTCACATGGATTCGAGTCAAATGCATGCGTGGCACACGCTCAAGCGAACAAATTTTCGAAGAGAGCGCTCGTAAGTTAGGGGTGGTCTTGTTTCAGAGTTTCTAAAAATAAACAATATCCATAGTTAAACATTTTAAATTTTTATTTTTTAAAGAACTTCATTGTCTTAAGATTATTTATGATTCAATAAAATTAATAAGTGCAAACAAATATAGCCTCAGATTAAAAAGTGGTTCCGTCTTTGACCACTAATTTACTTGTAAAAATTGACAACATAAAAGGTAAATTGGGCAGTTTTGAAAACATGAATAGATTCGTTATAGATAATGGATTCTTTGAAACAATTTATAGAGATACATAATTGATTTTTTACAATTGATCGTTCATTTAAGAAAAGTGGAAAAGTGTTTTTTAAACAAACAGATTATCAATTTTGAAATTGGTTGATCAAACCGTTCGTTTATTATCTATTGTTCCTGAATATTATGTACCTAATCATCAAAATAAAAACAATGATAACAATTTTCATAGTTTTGCATTTGTTACATATCTTAGACTTGAAGTCCCTATCAGCGTTACCACTTCCGGAAAAAAATGGAAGGAGATTTGAAGAAAAAAGTGAAGTAAATTGGGAAAAATCGAAGTAGATTTTAAAATGACTTTTTACTTGCTTTTAGACAAATTTGAACTGGGAATTTTCATAAGTTGACATTACAACTCAAAAGAGTAATGATTCCGTCTATCTGCAACTCTGTACCTCAATCTGCAGTCTAGAGGAGAAATTGAAATGGTTTGTTTTACTTTAGCTCGGTTCCTTCCATACAGCTATTATGAAATATTATAATTATTTTGAAAACGGCTCTAATGCTTTTTTTTTAAAATTATGTATAGATAACTGTACCAACAATGCAGTCCACACTTTGGTAAAAAATAAATGTTATTATCGGTACCTGTCATAGAACCTTCTTTTTATTTTCTACTTTTTCATTTGCGACTCTTCCGATTTCGATCAAAATTTTTACATCGCAGATTCTTTGGTTTTGAAATAATATTGTATACGACAAATGTTTTCCTTAAATGTATACTTTTAAATACTTAAAATTGTCAATACATTTCTTTTAATTTTAAAGAAAATTGTGTACAAAAATTTAATTTAATTTAATTTAATTAATAAAACATTCTTTTATAAAAAAATAACATTAAAATTACTATATTTAAATATAGTTTAATTTTAAATTAAAAACACATATGCAAGCGAAATTTTTATACATAGGATTCGTGTACACATTAGTGTGTTGAGTTCCTATGCTTTTAAACTTACTTATTTGTGTATTTTTATTGTTTTGATATTCTTTTTTTTTTGTAATTCGATGAATCTCTTCTTCGTTGGATTAGAAATTAACTTTCGGACCGTTTACTATTTACTTTAACCACAGATGAAGCATTACTTAAAGCATTATTTGCTTATAATAATTCCATTTGCTCAGCAACAAAATATACTCCATTCGAGTTATTCTTTAAAAGAATTCCAAATAACCTAACAGAAAAGGCATTAGAAAAAGCAACGGAAAACAAAAATAAAATAATTTCCAATAGAAATAAAACAAGAGATGATTGTATTAGTTATAAACTGAATTACCCATTTTATTATAAAGTAAAAAATATTAATAAACTTCAACCAAGATTTAGATTATTTAAAACAATGAAGAATAATAAAGTTACAATTTTAGCTAATAACAGAAAGCAATATCATAAATCAAAGATTAAAAAACCACGTAAATTTCAGATTGAAAATGCATCCAGTAATTAAAAAATACATAAGGACAGTTCTTATTTTGACAACCATACTGACTACTACAGGGCAAAAACTGGACATTACAAACTTAAACGAAGGACAAGGTTTCGTTATGATTAGGGATGTAGAAATTCAGGTTATTTCAAAATATAATAAAATCTTACATAGCGTAAAGATAGATTCATGGGAAAACATTTTAAACATAATTGGTCAAAATATTGCAAGCCTAAACTATACTTATCAATACCCCGCAATGATACATAATTTTAATTCATTAAAAGAAGAAATAAATAATTTAGTCCCCCATAAAAGATCTAAAAGAGGATTGATAAATATTTGGGGAAAAGGAATAAAATTTTTAACAGGAGTAATGGACTCCGATGATGAAAAAGAAATAAGAGAAAAATTAAATGTAATAAACAAAATAATAAAAATATCATTCAAAATATGAATGAACAAATAGAAATTAACAATAACTTTAATTTAGTAATGCAAAATGTAACAAATCATATTAATGTCCAACAGAGGCAAATCAATAAACAATTATATAATATGTATGAAGCTGTTAATTTCAGTATAAGTACAATAGAACATATGCAACATGTTTTTCAAATACAGTACGATATTCAATTGTTAAGAGAACAAGTCCGAAAAATAAAGGACAATCTATTATTAAGTAGACTAGGAATTTTAGGAAGAGATCTTCTTACAAACGAAGAAATAAAAAGATATAATATCACTTACAAAAAATTAATGAATATTAAAACTTCTGTAGCATTACATAACGAAATGATAATATTTATAATAATGATACCAAGTTATGATCCAAGAAAATACTATAAAACATTAATTGAACCAATTCCAAACAAAAATGGACTTGAAATTGTAACCAATAATACAATTGTTATATTAGAATCTAAGAACAATACACTTTATGAATATGTAGAAAAACCTATTGTAACTAAGAAAATGTTAAAATTAATAACAGATAATTGTATTTCACAAATTTTAAAGGAAAAACCTTTATGTAATTTTAAAGCTAACACAAACAAAATTATAAAACAATTAAACAATAATGTAATTATAACAAAGAATTTACCAAACACAATTATGGAACATAATTGTAATTTATATAACGTAAGAATTTAAGGAAATAATTTGATAAATTTTGAAAATTGTAAATTAATAATTAATGATATAACATATGAAAATGTATTAACTAGCGAAAATTTTATAATCCCAAATTTTAAGGACATAGAAGTCCAAAATATTACAATGGACATACCATTACAAGAAATCCACTTTAATAACATAAAAAACCGGAAAATAATCCAGGAGATAAAAGCAAGAAATTTCGTGACTGAAGGAATAACATTCAGCACAATTATTCTCATTATAGTGGGCAATATAATATTTGTAATAATTATAATTAAAATTAGAAATCAAAAAGCCCAAAAAAACGGAAGTAAATATTGAGTTACAGACTCTTAATTCTCCGGAGCAGAATCTTAAGAAGGGGGGAGTTACGGCATCGACATCCGTCAACCCTCCAACAGATACACATAACATACTTGATGGCTACAGTAATCGTAAGTCATCATGAGTCATAAAATAGATAAGATTCATGATCAATGTCTGCATTTGTTTATACAAGTGTGCATCTCTAATGCAATTCAAATGCAAGACTTTCAAATTGTATGATCATTGAAATCAAGGTCAGGATTTAATTAAATCCTAATGTTTATTCAAGTGTGCATCACTCCACACTATCTGCGATTCAAACGGATGAACATATCCAATATCAAGGCTTTGTTTTGTCAAATAGACAAAACCGCCAAAATAATAAATAGAATATTGTAAACCATAATCAAGGTCACTGCAATAATTATTTCACCATAATAGAGTATAAATACCCAATCCACATTAGATTTCAGCAGAGTGTATCACGACAGTTCAACACCTCACTTCCATCCAACTTCCCCCCACCAGTGGTAAGGGGTTGGCAACATAAATTTTATTCAAAGAAAGTGTTTGTAATTATAACTAATAATACTTTGATAATTTAAATAAAGAAAGTTTGTGAAACTAAAAATAAGTGTTTGAATTAAATTAAAAGCCCAGTGGTTGGGGCTAAAACATTTTTTTTAAACAAACGTTACGCTCGGCACGTAACTATATGTATATATTTTGTCTAGGGATTATTTAAAGATATCTATAAAACTCGTCTTTGAAAATTGTAATTTCTGAAAAGCACAATCAATCATTATTTTGGTGCTATCATGCATTTTTTTAATTTTATTTGTACAATCATTTCTTCTGGCCCAGAAATTATTTTAACCAACCTTCCACATAAAATCAATTATTATATTGGGGAGAGTACGATAACTTGGCCGCCAAGATTTGATAACGGGTTTTTGTAGGGGGGTCAAAAACAAGCTTTTTTTACTATGGGAGGGGGGGGTCTATCTCCCCCTGTTTAGGAGGTAGGGGCACTTTTAGAGAAAATGGTTTAAATTGAAAAATAAAATATTAAAAAACAACGGTAACACCTACAATAAAGTGCTATACTGCGTTTGAAAGCCAAAAGATTGTTCTATAATCCTGCGTTTAAATTTTATTACTCATATCAATAGTTTTTGAGAAATTCGCATTTAAAGTCCAAATTTTGATAAAAAAAACGTGAAAAAAATGTTTAGACCGGTTGTTTTCAAAATTGTGAAATGAAATTGTAAATTAGCTGATATGTGTTTCATGTATCCATCAGTTCTTAATCGAACACAAAAAACTGCATGGTTCTATGTCTTCTGGTTTTTGAGAAAACCTCCGTTTAAGAGGTAGGGGCACTTTTAGAAAAAAATGGTTAAAATTGAAAAAAAAAATATTAAAAAACAACGGCAACACTTACAATAAAGTGCTATACTGCGTTTGAAAGCCAGAAAATTGTTCTAAAATCCTGCATTTAAATTAAATTACTCATGTCAATGGTTTTTGAGAAATTCGCATTTAAAGTCCAAATTTTGATAAAATAACGTGAAAAAAAAAGTTTAGACCGATTGTTTTCAAAATTTTGAAATGAAATTGTAAATTAACTTGTATGTGATCTATGTATCTATCAGTTCTTAATCGAACTCAAAAAACCGCATGGTTCTATGTCTTCTAGTTTTTGAGAAAATCGAAAATTACCAAAACTACTTTTTTTGATTTTTGGTGGTGACGGTGATTCTATTTTAAGGATTAATGTTAATAAACGTAATGAATCTTTGTTAGTTCAGTACCGCAATTCATTTAGCGTTACCCAGAATGCACCATGAGGAGTTAGAATTGCATCTGAGTCAGTTATTTTGTCAGTTAGTCAGGAGTTAGTCAGTCATAGTTAGTTAAAAATGGTCAAAATGTATTAAAAAGGTGTGTAAGTCTCGTCAATAAAGCCATCGTCCGTACTATAACTGTCGAGTTCGTTGAGTTACTCTTTTATGGTGGGAAGCCGAGGATGTGTTGGCGGTAAACACTTTCTAAATTTTCGCTCTGAAGGGTGGGAGGATCGATGTCTTTTAACTGTAAACCCTCACATATATCACCATCGGTATAACAAGGGTAAACTTTTTTTACATCTGATAAAAACTCTATTATTTGCGAACCCCAGTCGTCCTTATATTTCCTTTCTAGGCAGTATTTTCGATAGAAAAATAGTGCCATGTATTGGTGAACATGGTCGGAAGTTTGTTTTGGTTTTCAAGATCGTTTATTGTATTTTATATGTATTTAGTGGACATTGGATAAATAGAATAAATTTGAATTTTTTTAAATACAGATTCTGTGAATGCAAAAGAAACTTTGCATGCACCCAACCTCGCAACTACCCCAAATCCTATAGTGTGCCCAAGCAGGGGGGTTGCAGGGGGGCAGCATGCCCCCCCATACATACTTTACTGTTTATATATTGTAATGTTGGAAGCTAGCACTGATTTATTTATGTAAGGAAGCAAAAATTATCAAACATTTTGTAGAAAAGTAGTTTGAGTTATTTTCGATTTTCTCAAAAACCAGAAGACATAGAACCATGCGGTTTTTTGTGTTCGATTAAGAACTGATAGATACATGAAACATATGTAAGTTAATTTACAGTTTCATTTCACAATTTTGAAAACAATTGGTCTAAACTTTTTTTTTCACGTTATTTTATCAAAATTTAGACTTTAAATGCGAATTTCTCAAAAGCCATTGGCATGAGTAATTTAATTTAAATGCAGGATTATAGAAGAATCGTCTGGTTTTCAAACGCAGTATAGCACTTTATTGTAAGTATTGCCGTTGTTTTTTAATATTTTTTTTTTTCAATTTAAACCATTTTTTCTAAAAGTGCCCCTACCTCCTAAACGGAGGTTTTCTCAAAAACCAGAAGACATAGAACCATGCCGTTTTTTGTGTTCGATTAAGAACTGATAGATACATGAAACACATATAAGCTAATTTACAATTTCATTTCATAATTTTAAAAACAACCGGTCTAAACTTTTTTTTTCACGTTTTTTTATCAAAATTTGGACTTTAAATGCGAATTTCTCAAAAACTATTGATATGAGTAATTTAATTTAAATGCAGGATTATAGAACAATCTTCTGGCTTTCAAACGCAGTATAGCACTTTGTTGTAGATGTTGCCGTTGTTTTTTAATATTTTTTTTTTCAATTTAAACCATTTTTTCTAAAAGTGCCCCTACCTCCTAAACGGGGGGAGATAGACCCCCCCCTCCCGTAGTAAAAATTGCTTATTTTTGACCCCTCTACAAAAATCCGTCATCAAATCTTGGCGGCCAAGTTATCGTACTCGTGCCATTATATTTAAATAATTATTGGTATGTAATTCTTATTTTAAATTTTCGGATTAGCCGCGTATATAAAAGATATTTAGCGAGTGCAATATGCAATACTGTAACCACCCCGAACGTTTCTCTACAAATTTCACTGAGCGTGGTCCCGGTATATAACGCGGCTAATCCGAGAATTTAAAAGTTCTTATTTCGCTATAAAATAGTTCATAAAAAAAAGATTAATTTTAAGTTTGACACATAATAATTGATGATGGTGTTTAAAAAGTGAATACAAAAATATAAGTCTAAATTTTCAATGATGAGTTTTAATTACAACCTACTCAGATTCATCTGTATGTATGTACATATGTATTTATAAAGTCTAAAGTCAAATTATGTATTTTCTTTAATATCAAGATTTATGTGTTAGACATATGCCGCGATTTTTCTGTTTAAATACGAAAACATTAGATTTCGATACCTATCTTTAAATAAGCGTGTAGGTATAATTAACACTTTACAATAACATTAAAACCTTCCTGTGTTATTTTATTTTATCTTTAGAAAACTCTTTCCTTGCTTAGAAATTTGTATGAAGACAATAATTAATTTTATTTATTTTTTTATTCGTTCTTTTAATAGAAGCAATTAACGTTTTATGAAATAAATTCGCAATAAAAATATACCGTTTAGAAATTATGGCGTAAAATTTTAAACAGTAAAACCAGCCTTACTTAACGCAGTCGCTTAGCTTGGAGGCTTTGTCCAACTCTTTCACAATTTTAAACACAACAGAAGTTAAGAGAATTTACGTTGCACAAATCTAATTTGAAAGATACATAACTCAAACACAACAACACAAATAAAAAAAAAAAGAAGCCAAATAAAGCAAATAATTTTTGGTCGGAAAAAGTAAACTTCATATATCTACTACCTCCGCCTCCGTACAGATTTTGATTGTTTATAAGTTATTTACATTATTTTAGATGAAATGAAGTATATATAGCTAATTAACAGCATTTCATTCCAGTTGCGGATTTACCAGCAGGCTAAGTAGGCTTGAGCTTAGGGCGGCAGATTTTAGGGGCGGCAAATTTTTTATTTTTAGCCGTCGGTTTTCTGATGTATAGATATCACTCTAGAAGTCCATAAAACACCTTTTCGATGACTTTTCCCTCTTCTCTTTCATTGTACATTCAACGGTACCGCAAACTTCTATATTCTACGGTAAAACACCCAGTTCACAGCCACAACCACAACCATAAATCGGCCGTTGCCCACACTTTCTATGAGTGAAATGAGAGCGAAATTCCGGAAAATATATTTCACGCTCTTCCCATTCCCACTACGTATGTATGTACTCATACAAGTCGGACTACTGGTTGGGGGCTGTGAACTGAGTAGATTGTGTACGTATTGGTAATAGCGATATTGGTGTGGTAGATCTGAATACAAAATTGTTGCAAGGAAGAATGTTTTGTTGGAGATATTCTTCGTTTTGAATGGAACAAAAGATTTCAAAATAATAGTCGAATCATTTTATCGATTTTAATCTTATGTGTTGACTACTGTTTGTTGAACAGGTACTAACTTCTGAAAATTTTATTAGAATGCTAAAAAAAAACTCAAATACTTTTCAGATTGAAAACTAAATACAATCGATGACGTTGAATATCCATACTTGAGTTCATCTGGAATCTCGTTGTTATTTTTTCAATTTGTGTAACTACATACGTTTACCGAATGTTCACTATTTTGGGGGTGGCATACCTCGCCTTATTAGCATTACATCATTGAACTTTGATTACCTCAGAAATATACTCAAAAACTATTTCTTGTGTAATTTGAATCGAATTGTTGAATTGTAAAGATAATCTAGGAACTGACAATTCACAATTTTAGAGATAAGGGCGGCAAAAATTCAACAGCCTATACTTGGGAAATGTGTAAATCCGCCACTGTGTACACTTGTATCTACAGATTTGTTGATCGTAGAACACTTTTGTACGACTGTTTCAAATTTCTAATATTCAGTAATTGAGTCTATTTACAAAGCACATTTTTTAAAGTATCCAATAAAACATCAGTAAACATTTTTACTTCGATTTGTTTTGGTATGAAATAAAAATAACCATTGTCAATATAGACAAAGTTCACTTTTAAAAGATAAACTAGCTAGGTATTTGCTGCTGTTAAAGTTAGACGAGCTCTTTAACGTAAAAGTATGGTTTATGTACCTTAAATTAACAAAAAGTCGGTTCTCTTTTTTATATACAATATTTAGAGTCGACTCGCATTCTAAAATTGATTTAGAGCAGGTTTTAAATGTTTACAATTTTGCGCCTGTCTTTTATTTGTCCCACTCGTGACAAAGAAAAGATTTTGACTATTTTCAAAATACATAAAGGTGGTGTTCTTTCCCATTTCAGCAAAAATGAATTAGTAATAATATTATTAGTTCTAAGATAGTCCATGTAGATTTTATAAAAAAAAATTAAACACTCTTAACTGCGGAATTACACTTTAGGAAACTTCATAAAAATGTTCTGTACAAAAATTGAAATTCATTCACCCGTGCGCGGTGTGGGCTCTGTATTGTCAAACTTATAGAAAAACAAATGCACATTCTTCATAGAATACCGACCTATACATGCGGCTACTCCATGGATGAACACACACAAACAAACAATATCAACATGAACAGGTGTAAAGTATGTAAAAAAAACAAAGATTATAAATTAATATAATACAAATGATGGAGATATTAATAGAATATGTTCTATCTACCTAATACTTACCTTTTGCCTTTTTTTAAAAAAAAATAGGATACCCCAGTAGGAATTTGCTTTTTTTGGTAGATACCTACCTATGTACATCTATTCCACATGAACAAAGGTAGCCGCATTGTCTGCCAGTATTATCTTTCTCGCGCATAATAAAAAAAAGTTCTTAAACAAAAGAGAGAATATTATATTGTTCTCTTTTTAATTCAGAATGACTACTCGTATAAAATTCTTTTCTTCTTATGAAACCTTCTTAAGAAAGCTTTTGTCTGCTCGAGAAAATTTTCGATGACAGAATTTTGTATGGAGGTGAGACATCTGTATATAATTATCTGTGATTGTAGCTTATAATCATTGCATTGTTGGATTTAATCATTATGTAATATTATTTGTTGTTTCCTATTAATCATCGTGGGAGTTCTGCTGTTGCTGGAGAGTAGCTGTTGCTGTATTTTGCTGCTGTATATTATTGCTGCTGGATTAATTCTTTTTGTTGATTTTTTGAATCTGTCGTTCCTGTTGGATCGTGCGTCGCGTCGGTTTTGTTGTTGGTTGCTGCTGTGGTTTGATATTTCGTCTGAGGTTGTTGGGGTTGATAGATTCTTTGGTTAGATTTGCTGTTCAACATGCCAGATGAAATAACTATTGAGGAATTAAAGGTGATGCGTGCATCGAGTAAAGGCAACTTAACTCGCATAAAGACAATGGTCGAAAAATTAACGAGTGCTAACTCAACGGAATTAGAATGCCGATTAGGGATTCTGAAATCCTATTTTAAGCAGGTTTTATCCTACTAGTCCAACAGATAATACAAGAGGTGAATTATAGGAATCAAAGGACACGGTGGTGCCCAGCCAAGTTCTGGCACTACACCCTTTTTACAGGAACAAACTCAGGCGATTTTTGACCCCTGCCTATCTCCAGTACCAATGAAGTCAGAAACTTAAAATTCCGAATATTTGCTAAGCAACAAATAAGCATAAGCGGTTCCTGAGATAAGGCCTCAAAAATCACAAAAACCGTAACTGACTGACTGACTGGCAGATCATCAAAATTCACTTCACTTCCCGACATCGTAGAATCTTGTAATTTTGCACAACGGTAGTTCTTGTCATCCAAGCAAAGGTAAAAATCGAAAATTTGAGGTTTTCCATTCAGGGGGCGTGGTATCCGCCCACTTTCTCCGAATATTGGTGTTGGTTGATTGGAGCACTTCAGACTGCTGTAAAACAATGAAATTTGGTGAACCGGTAGGGCTTAAATTGCAGATAAAGGAACAAAAATAAACACCAAGGTTTTGCTTTCAGGAGGCGTGGTATCCGTCCACTTTATCCGAATTGGTGTTGGTTGAATGGAGCACTTCCGACTGCTGTAAAACGATGAAATTTGATGAAGTGGCAGGGCTTAAATTGCATACAAAGAAAAAAATATAAATTTTGAGGTTTTCCATTCAGAGGCGTGGTATCCGCCCACTTCCTCAGAACTGATGTAAATTATATATGGCACACTTCCGATTGTAGTAGAACAATGAAATTTAGTAGAAAGGTGGGACTCAAATTGCATATGAAGGAACAAAAACTAAAATTGAGGTTTTCTATTCAGGGGGCGTGGTATCCTCCCACTTTCTCCGAATTGGTGTTGGTTGAATGGAGCACTTTCGACTGCTGTAAAACGATGGAATTTGGTAATATAGCAGGGCTTAAATTGCATACAAAGAAAAAAATATAAAATTTGAAGTTTTCCATTTAGAGGCGTGGTATCAGCCTACTTCCTTAGAACTGATGTAAATTATATGGCACACTTACGATTGCAGTAGAACAATGAAATTTGGTAGAACGGTAGTGCTCAAATTGCATATAAAGGACCAAACATCAAAATTGAGGTTTTCCATTCAAGGGGCGTGGTATCCGACCACTTTCTGAGAAAATGTTTAATTTATATAGAGCACTTCTGATTGCCGTAGAATGATGAAATTTGGTTGAGTGGTAAAGTTTAATGTACATTCAAAGCGAAAAATAGAAAATCTAAGATTTTTCATTCGAAGAGCCTTTTTATTGTCATTTTGAAACTATATGTATTTTGAAAATTCATGACTTTTCTTAGAACTAGAGTGCACGATTTGGTACTCTATGTTATTTTAACATGAATGAAAAAAGAAAACATTTGCATACCTGAAAAAAATATGAGGCTACATAAAAAATGTGTACGCGCGCTAGAAGTAAAACTTCTTTTCCCAAAAGCAAAGCCTCTAAGATTCCTTTTAGTGCTTTTCGGAAACATAAAAAAAATCAATTTAAAGTAGTTTTAGTATAGTCTTGTAAATTGCAAGATGTCAAAACCACTTCCAAATACATTTTTTTTTAATAATTCTTCGAATTGTAAATGATTTGCAAAATAATTTAAGAAGCTTAAATTGGAACTCAAAACTGTTTCAATTATACAAATGATGCAAAATATTGGCAAGAGTACGATAACTTATAGGGCCCATACACTACGCAAACCGTTTGAGCAAACAAATGACTTTTGTTGTTGTAAAAATGTTTGTGCAAACTGTTTGCGTAGTGTGTAGCGATGTTGAGTATTTGCGCAAACGGTTTGAAGAAATTCAAAAAATTTTGAATTTTCTGTGACTGCACAAACATGTTTGAGTGGTGTGTGTTGAATTTTGCTCAAACAGATGCCAATTTTCATGAAACTAAGATGAATAAACAAGACGAACGAATTTTTTTGGACCAAATTCTTTTTTTTTCGTTTTTTTCTATTTTTTTTTTTAATAGCCAAGGCAATAATTAAAGCTGCACACGCTGAATCGCTCATTGCTCCGTAGGTCTGATTGAGATGAAAAACGTCACGTAACTAATATCTCTCAAACATGTTTGTGTAGTGTGTGGCGAAACTATGTTTGCTCAAACACACGTTTGAACAAACGTGTTTGCGTAATGTATGGGCCCTATTAGGCGCCAAAAAATTATAACGGTTTTTGTAGAACAGTTCAACACAAGAATTTTTTGCTATATCTACATATCTCCCCTTGTTTGGGCGGGAGAGGCAATTTTATAAAAAAGGTACTAAAATGGAAACAAAAATATATTTAAAAATAACGGTAATACTTACAATTAAGTATTGTACCTTTTTTAAAACCAATAGTCTCATCTATTGGATAATTTTTAAATCAAGTGGAGTTTATGCACAGTTTTTTAAAAAACGCGTTTTAAACTCAAATTTTGGAAAAAAAAAACATAAAAAAAAGTTTAAAGTTTAATTTTTCAAAACTGCAAAGTTATATATTATTATTTTTTCCTAAAATTCGGTACTCTAATTTATTCTTATTCAAAAACTGAAAACTAGATGACTTTATGTCGTCTAGTTTTTGAGAAAATTGAAAATAACTAAAACTACTTTTTTATGGGATATTTGTTTTTTTGTTTGCTTACGCATTACCGCGTATAAACAGTGAGCTATGTATGGGGGGACATGCTGCCCCCCTGCTTGGGCACACTATAGGGTTTAGGGTAGGTGCGAGGTTGGGTGTATGCAAGGTTTCTTTTGCATTTACAGAATCTGGATTTAAAGAAACTTTGAATTTACCCTATAGCCTATATCCAATGTCAACTAAATATATGTATGTACGTAGCCCAAAGTTGCACATTTAAAATGTTCAGACATGAAAATTTAATACATTATGAAAAATTCACATTACCTAGGTACTACTGTACGAATGCAGCAAATTTATATAATTCCTTAATTAATATGTATGTTTATTGTTTGTGTCTAACATTTTTAATGCTAATGTGGTACAGGTTATTGTTTACCATGGTCATTCGCTATTTTGTAGGAGTGAAGTATTTTTTTCTTTGAATAAGGAATGGTGACTAAGCATCCACTACTTCATCCTAAATTAAATAAATTTTCAATATTTCAAAAAAAATATTTCAAAAGCATCGCGTTCTTAGAAGAAATTGTTCCAATTCCAACTAAAACGTCAACTCCCCCACTGTGTTCCAACTTAACGATAAAGGTAGAAAAATATAAAAATTTAAAGTTCGGTTGGATGTGGCTATGCTCCGAAAAAAGCTCTAAAAAAAGTTGACAAAAATTGTAAGAATACAGTAAACCCATCTATTGGCACATTTTACAATGTGCCTCAATATTGGCTAGAGATTCGGGAGGTGCTTGATATATTTATCTCTTTTGTGATGAAAATGCATGTAAACACGGTTTTAATACATTGAACATTGAAAAATTGAGTTGACTATTTTTAAGTAACACCTGACTTACTCACAAACTGACTGACTGAGACGCGAAATACCATGCAATTCTACCTCCTCGTGGTGCATTCTTGGTAACCCTAAATGATTTGCTGTACTTTACTTACAAATGAACCACATTAACATTAATCCTCAAAATGAAATCACCGTATAGTTAAATACCAAAAATCAAAAATTTTATAAAAAGTAGTTTTAGTAATTTTCAATTTTCTCAAAAACTAGAAGAGACAAAACCATTCGGTTTTTTGTGTTCGATTCAGAATTAAAAGTAGCATTAGTAGCAAAAAGACAATTAAGCACTTCATTTCACAATTTTTAAAAAAAATTGGTCTAAACTTTTTTTTTTCATTTTTTTTAACAAAATTTTGAGTTTGCATGCAAATTTTTCAAAATCTATTGACATAAATAATTTAATTTAAATTTTAGATTATAGAAGTCGGCTTTCAAAACCGGTATAGTATGTTTTTTAATATTTTTTTTTTCAATTTAAGTCATTTTTTTTCTAAAATCGCCCCTCCCTACCTCCTAAACGGGGCGAGATAGACCACCTCTCCACTAGTAAAAAAACGCTTGTATTTGACCCTTATACAAAAATCCGTTATCAATTTTTGGCGCCTAAGTTATCGTACTCTCCCCAAAATATTTTTGGAATGACCAGTTTGGTCTATCTGCCGATTTCTTGAATTTATTGAGAAAATCAAGAAAATCATGTATAACTTGTTTGTTACCAAAGTTGAGCAAAATGGATGGCGCTATTTTTGACGCACATATGCCGCTTCTTTGACGAACAGATAGTGCTTGTTATGACGTACACATGGCGCTTTCTTAACGCACATGATTGCTAAGCTGGGCGCACATCATAAATCGTGAAAGGACACTAATACAATACTAGCCGTTTCTTAGTTCATTTTTATCTTCGCTTAAATTTGTCAGATGTTGACATTGAAATCCAATTCAAAACGACAGACAAAAGTTGGTATAAGGCTCCAGTTATAGCTATCATTGAAATGCATCATTGAAAAATTTCATTCCCATTTTTAAGACAAATAAACAAACTGCAATGGCTTTAATTGATACCAAAATTAAGGCAGTGAGTGGTAGAATTTGTACACTCTATAAAATACAAAATTCTGATTTGAACTTTCTTTTAAATTCACTTTTATTACTCGTATTTCACTGATAGAAATTAATCTCAATGAATAGCTGATTTTCGTTTCT
Organism: Chrysotoxum bicinctum; assembly: GCA_911387755.1. Lineage (NCBI taxonomy): Eukaryota > Metazoa > Arthropoda > Insecta > Diptera > Syrphidae > Chrysotoxum > Chrysotoxum bicinctum. The sequence goes on along the minus strand of OU426987.1, from coordinate 109,549,818 downwards.
TTAAGATGGAACACAATCATTCCACTGAATGTGTTCGATTCTCTTTCTATTCTCAAATGTCAGCATTGTATATATATTTTTATAGTACTATCATGAATAGGAACGCGACTAGGCGAACCAAGCGGCACCATAATTACTAAACTGTGACTAGCAGAGGTGCCTATGGCAGAGTTTTAACAGATAGACATTTAATACATGACAGCAATAGGAATACTGTATATAAAATAAGAGAACAAAGGCACATACTATGTACATTGGAGTAGGATGTAGGTGTGTGTGGGTATTTGGTAGTTGTTATTTTTTGTAGGCAAATATTTTCAAGGTGAGGTTTCAATACTTTTTTTTGGCAGTTACGTATTTTTTGGGATAGAAGAAAATTATTTCTGTGCATATTGTCGTCTGAGTTCTATCTTGTTCAAAAGAGCATTTTTGGCGAAATTTAGTTAGAAATGCAGTTTTTATAAATCAAACATGCTCTTTCGAATGGCATACTCCTTTTTTTCTATCTCTTTTAGTTTTTAAGTTATGAAGAACTATTATGTTCAATAAACCACTTTATTAAACATTTGAGTTCGACTACAGCTAAACGGCTCGGCCGATTTTCTTCAAACTTGGTAGATATGGGTTTTAATTTTTTTCCCCCAGATGTTTTTTTCTTTGGATTTTTTTTCTAAATTTCATAAATATTTTTTTTTCTCAAAAACTGTCCCACAAATTAAAATTTTTCAAAAACGAAATAAAACCATTTGAGTTTATTAAGTTCAAATTCCTCTAGATCTTATTACAAAGTCGATAAAATGGCAACCTCGGTAATTAATCGTATCAGAATTGAAACAAACCAGATTGCATGAGTAATAAAACAAAATTCACAAAAACTCTCATACACTCTCAATACTTTTTGCTTGTTATCATCTCGCGCCTGGCATATACAACTTTATATACCTACCTACATTTGATTCTGACAGCAAAAAGAAACGCAGATAAGATTTTCTCCCTTACTCTCTTTATTGTTGCCTGAATAAATATATCTCTACCTCGTCTCTTCCTTTGCTTATATTTTCACTTTCCACGTCAACTCTGCACTGCTTAACATAGCCACACTTACGATTCTGCGGCACAATAACTTAACTTTTTTTCGTGTTCCATGAGAGTACTATTCAAATTTATATACAAAGATGTCAGCCTTATATATAAATTCTTATAGTAGTTTCATGACGAGGAACGCCACGTAATTCACCAAGCAGAGAAAACAACAAATCCAATACCCAAACCGTAGATTTTCTTCTCTTAGCAAATTAATTTAACATTTTTTCATATGCTATCCTTTTCTCGGCAGAGAGAGACATAAACAACAAACATGCTATATTGCCATAGCTATTCAGAGCACGCTACCTTGCACCAGCCAGTCAGCGCAGGTGCACACAAGCATGCATACATTATATTTATATGCAGAAAACCTACTGAGAAGGACAGCCTACGCTCGATGGACGGCGGCGGCGCGCGCGAGGCGGTGGTGGCGACGGCACTTTGCGAATGAAATTTTGTGTATAAGTTTTTTTACAACGTTGTTTTGTTTTTTGGATACCTCTATGAGAAATGAGAATATGCATTAGGTATATGAATGTGTGAATTAGGTAGCAATATATTGCCAGAGAGGAGTTTGCGATTGATGACGGTCCATTGTATTTAGTTTTAGCATATACATGTACTTATATAGGGAAAGACATATGCATTCGTAAAACCAATCGAACTCGAGATTTTGATCAAAGTTGATATAACGATGATAGCGGAGACTAAAAAAGTGGGTTTTGCAATTTTGTCTGCCTGTCTGTCTGTTCGACTACCTACACCCTAAATGGCTCGGCCGATTTTCTTTAAACTTAGTGCATCTTCTTCTTCCTTTTCTTCGGCGCTGTTATGATCTCGATGTCGAGGGGATCATAACTCTCCCACGTATCTGCTTCACACTAGTGATCCGCCTGTGGGGTTCGCCGGGTTGACCTCAGAAATCGGCGGCAAGCCTCCCGGTTTTGTATTGTTCCATTTCTGAGGCCAACTGAATGCTGGTGTTTTTGCATTTGTTTGTACCAGGAGTGTTTAGGCCTACCTTTTTTTTTATTCCGAAATGGAACGTTGTATGATATTGCCTTTTTGACGGGGTTCTCAGGATCTCTCCTTAGAACATGGCAATACCAACTGAGTCGGTCGTGTTCAATTTTTTGGGAAATGGTATTCTTAACATGAAGGCTTCCTCGGATCTTCGTACTTCTAATTCGATCAAGCTTTGTAACTCCTGCTGTCATACGAAGCATCTTCATCTCAGCTGCCGTTAGCTTACTCTCATACTTTTTGTACATTGTCCAACATTGTGAACCGTATGTGAGTGCTGGACGCACAACTGAAGTGTAGAGCTTTCCTTTCAGCTTAGGGGGCATTTTTCGGTCACAGAAGATAGCAGAATTTTCCCGCCACTTCATCCACCCTACGCTTACGCGATGATTGATATCGTCATCACAAGTAGCTTCGTTATTTATCATAGACCCCAGATATTTAAACTTTTCACACTTGGGAAGCACTACTCCATTCAAATAAATGTCTGGAGTAGGCCTGTGTGGATCAGAAAATGGGCAGCATAGGTATTCTGTTTTTTTCGCGCTTATGCGGTACCCACTTCCTTCTAGAACATCCACCCATACGTCAAGTGCTCGTTGTAGGGATATCGGGTCTTCACTTATGATGGCTCCATCGTCAGCAAAGAATAACTGATGTACTTTTGGATCCGTCACTTTGCCTTCAAGCAGGTAATCAAGAACTGTAATAAAGAGCAGGGGACTCAAGACACTTCCCTGGTGTACACCTACTGTGATTTCGAATTCTTCGGTGACTCCAGCTGTGCATCTTACTTTAGTAACTGCTCCATCATACATGTCCATAATTATCCGCACATAGGTTTCTGGAACTCCTCGTTGCCTGAGGGCCACCCATATTAGATCTCGTGGTTGCCGATCGAATGCTTTTTCAAAATCAACCAATACGACATGCAAATCCTCCAAAGAATCCCGATGCTTTTCCATAATTATTCTTATACTCTGGATTGCATCCGTGGTTGACTTGCCACCGACAAACCCGCACTGGTCATCAGATAGCCTAATTATTTTTCGCAGTCGGCTACCCAAGACTCGCTCAACGATCTTCATGGTGTGTGACATCAGCTTAATCGAACGGTAATTATCACAGCTTCGAGTATCACCCTTTCCTTTATAAATTGGAAGAAGGTAACTTTCCCTCCATTGATTAGGCATGCGATCACCTCGTATAAGTTTGGAGACAAGAATCATGAGCCATCTAAACCCGATGTCTCCCATCTTTTTCCAAAACTCTGAGGGTATTTCGTGTGGGCCAACAGCTTTTCCCTTTTTGGAGTATTTTACCGCCTCACTAACTTCTTCGACTGTGACGTCGGATACTTCGCTTAAGTTAGGTGAAGCTATTGGAAAGTATAGCCTTGGAAATTGTTCGTTTAGAAGTCCGTCACAATACTGTCGCCACCTGTGAAGAATTTCGTTGTCTTCCACAAGTAGTTGGCCTTGAGCATTGTTAATGAACCTTGGCGAACAAATCTCCTGGGCATTTCTTCTTCTTTGAGCGGCTATTTTGAAGATAGTTGCGCCCTTATTCGTGTTTTGCCGTAGCTCTTGAATAGCACCAGCTGTCGGGGTAGAAATTTCATCCAGCTCCCGATACAGGTTTTCTGTATTCTTTGCTTGAATTTGGGCGCACTTCTTCTTCGCTTCTTTCTTAGTGCATATCACTTTGAATATTTTCCCCCACGTTTTTTTCTTTTTTTATGACCAAACATAACGGTACATGCCATACGAATTTTTTCGAAATTTTATAAATATTTTTTTTTTCTCAAAAACTGTTCGACAGATTTTAAAAATAAAAATACAAAAAAATTTCATTTAGTTAAAGCTAGATAGTAGTAGTTGAAAAAAAAATTGCAAAAAATGGTTATTGAGGGTACCCCCATGGAACCTTTTTTTCGTTTTTGATAATTTTGTTTGCTAAAGCTCCCCAAAAACTTTAATAGAATTGTGTATTCAAATTTTCAAAAAAATTTTTTTTGCATTTTTAAAAAAAACTTCACATTTTTTTTTTCAAAACTCAATATTTCGAAAACCCAATGCTATTTTTTTTTTAAACTTGTGTTAAATGACATTACACGAGGGAAGAAAATAATCCTTTCCCTCAGTTCACACAGGTAAGAGGAGATAAATAAAACTTTCCACTGGAAGTATGAAGACAAAGGCCAGCGATCGTGTGGTTGGAAGGGGAAGGATGAGATATAGTCAGTCAACTTGTAACCACAAAAAGGTGCGGTCGCTGGTCACATAAATTCGTGAATCTATTATCATTTCAGAAGTGGGATTAAGAACGCGCGTACTGTGCAAGTTTATAAAACCCTACCTATTGCTATTGTCCATAATAATAATAATATATTGTGTGTTTAGTTGGAGAATCAATTTCTCGCTCTCAAATTGGTCTTTGCGTCGCGCGCACGTTTTGTTTAACTTAACGTACGATTAACCATCGTCTCTGTTTGGAATTGTAACTCAAAGAAAACTCCATATTTAAGAAAAAAAAAAATGTGCCGGTACCCGAAAGTGATACAATTTGCTTTACAATTGCTCAGTATTGTTTTTAAATCCTAACGGTTCCCAACTTTTGTCCATTGTACTCGTTTCTAACGCTAACCCTAGTGCTACAGTAGGTTAGGTACATACAGTACCTATGTATGTAGTGGTGTCAGAATAACAACGCAAATACCTAATGAAAGAAAAACAAATCTTACTCCTCACTCATTCCAGTGCTTCCAACAGTTTCCCTTGCGCTTGTACCTTACCTACAATAAATTTGTGTCAAAGTTTATGTGCCCTGTTAATAGTGCCTACAGAGCGCAGAGAAAATATTTGGAAATAAAATACACTCTCTTTGTAGTTTGATGGTGTCTCGTGCGTCGCGGTTGCCCGTTCTCGAATACTTTTTGTTTCGTATCATACTCCTCGCTCATTCCAGTGCTTCCAACAGTTCCCCTTGCGCCTTTACCTTACTTACAGTAAATTTGTGTCAAAGTATTTGTTCCCTGTTAATAGCGTAGATAAAAGAATTGGAAACAAAATACACTCTCCTTTTGGTTTGCTTGTGTGTCGTGGTTGCCCGTTCTCGACTACTTTTCTATTTCCGCGTGTTAACTGGTGAATGAGCTGTAAATATCTAAATAATTAAATGAGTGTTGTTCTCATGCGTAGCTGATTGTGGATGCCGAGATAGGAAGTAAGAAAGGGAAAAAAAAAACAACAATCTCTTATATGTATGTTCCTGCTGTCTGGTGAGTACACCTTTATTTGTCTTGTTGTTTTATTTGTTGTTCTTCTGCATTCTTCAAAATGAGCCACCCCACCAACAATCGTCGTAAGAGAAAAAGCGAAGAGTCTCGTTTAACCGAACTTCTTGATGAAGTTAAACGTCTAAAAGGAGAGAATATTCGCTTACGGGGTGGAAACGTAAGATGCGAAGAGAACGTTGATGTAATCAGTGTTATAGCTTGAACCAATTCAGTTGGCAATTCTACTGCGCAGGTCTCTTTAAATTTCTTTGCTCTACTCTTTAATTCTTAAAGAGACAGAAAAATCACTGAAAAAAAGAAAAAAAAGATGTACATGCCGGCGTTGTTGTCAATGACGCTGCTGCGATCTTACTGAAGCACTTAGGAGGGTGAGTTTTGTTTATAGATTCGCTCAGAGTAAAATAGAAATGAATTTCCAGTGATGGACTTTCTTTGAATAAGATATGATCATGGTTAACTTTTCTTTCATAGCTTGATGTCTAAAAAACTATTTCATCTCTGGTGAGATAAAAGGAAAAGATTTTTAGGTGTAAACTTTACTTCGAAAAAATAAAATTAATAATTTTTGTTTTTATTAGTGGGACAAATTTCAGTGCGCCTATATTAAAAAAATAAGTCTATTGCAAAATGCAATTGGGCTAGACAAGAAAAACTACCTGCAGGCTGCGACATAGGATTAATGACAAAAAGTTTAGGGATTATTGTTTATTTCTATGTTTTATGATTTGTGGCTTAGTAACAGAAAGGTTCTGGGGGCGTTGTGTTTATATTTATTTTTTGGCGTTAGTGTATATTTGATATATTTTTTTTTTGACCTGTGGGGTTAGGATTAATTGTAGACTAGTGTTAATTAGTTAGATTAGTGTTTACGAGTTTGAACAATTTTTAACTACGAGTTTTTAAGAATGAATTTTTGCATCAAAGGGAATTAAGGTATTTAAATGATATTTGCTTTGCTTTGCAATTCAGTTTAAAAAAAACAACCAAGAATAATATATTGAAATACATTTAAAAGAAATTTTAATGGATCCATTTAGAAAAGGAAAACCTATTGGAAGCCAGGCGCGTAAGATAGTTGTTAAGATATATAATAACAAACTGGAAGAAGCAAAGAATTCGTTTCTTGAAAATCCTGTGAGTTACGCAACAACGCAAACAGTGAAAACTACTGGAATTTCTGAACGTTCAATCAGAAGGATTATTAAGGAATACGAAGAGACAGGAGTTGTGCGGTAACTAAATAAAAAAGTGCAGCATACTAAGTGGAAAACTGGACTAGACGAATTTGACATCGCAGCTATTCGGCGTATAATGCACAACTTCCACCAGGAGGAAAAAATGATATCCTTAAAAATGTTGAGACAACGAGTTCAGGAAGATCTGGAGTTTAACTTAAGTATTACGTCGTACCGTCAAATATAGAGATTCGTTTTTTAGTCGCACAACACAATTATGGAATAACTTAACCGGCACAGTTTCCCCTTGCCATTTCAATTTGAAAACATTCAAAACCAATGTTCATCGACACCTCCTTTCTCTCCCCTGCTAATTTCTCCCTCGCCCGTGCTGTGTTTAAAACATTATAAGGGTTTCGTAACATACCCTTCAGCGCGAGTGAATTATAAAAAAAAAAAAGAAGAAACGGATTTAGCTACAAAAAACTCAAAACAACCGGAAACTTCTCTGTGAAAGAAATGATATTAAACTCATGCGAGTGAAGTATCTGAGAAAAATCCGGGAATACAGAACAAAAGGATTTAATATCATTTATTTGGACGAAAGCTATATTCATAGCTCACATACAAGGCCACGGGCTTGGACTGATGACAATAGCAATTTCAAAGGGAAAGAGGCTGATAATGGCGCATGCAGGTGGTGAAAAAGGTTTCGTGAAAAACTCCTTACTTTTATTAAAATCTGGAACGAAAACGGGAGACTATCACGACGACATGAACTTCAAAAATTTCTGCAAATGGATCCAAGAACAAGTTTTGAATAACTTGGAGGAACCTTCAGTTATTGTAATGGTCAACACCTCGTACCACAATAAATTAGAAGAAAAACAAATTACTTCTGCTAGCAAGAAATCCGAGATGATACAATGGCTAACCGAAAACAATATTCCGCATACTATACAGATGTTGAAACTTGAACTGTATATATTTGGGCAACTGTCAAGGCAAGAATAGGTTCACGAAACACAACATTCAATTTATAGGATGTTCAAAAATTAGCAGAGGAAGAATTTTCAAAAATAACGGCTGAAGACTGGCGAAAAGTGTGTGAAAAAGCCATAAGAACTGAGGACGAATACTTTTCTCAAGACCTGACGTGGGACACAATTTCGGATTCAATTGACGATTCTTCAACCGACTATGAAAGCGACATTAGTTCTTAAAACTAAGTGTATGTAAATGAACATTTATTATTTAAATTATATTATTCTTATTTATATTGTTTTTATTTTATTATTATGTTTTATATTTATTTCTGAAGTACAAAATTATAATTATTATTTTAAGGTAAAATAAATTCTTAAAAACTCGTAGGTAAAAATTATTCAAACTCGTAAACACTAATCTAACTAATTAACACTAATCTACAATTAATCCCAAAACCCCACAGGTCAAAAAATAGTAAATACATATATCAAATGAACACTAACACCATAAAATAAATATTAACATAACGCCCCCGGAACCTTTCTGTTGCTAAGCCACAAATCATAAAACATAGAAATAAACAATAATCCTTAAACTATTTGTCAAAGCAAAGTTGAGTTAGGCACTGTAAGATTTAAGGAAAAATCTTTACTCATTAAATATCTTGCGCACCATTTTTGCTCTCTTAAATCCTCTCTCTGCGCAACCGACCGTTTGCCAACTGAATTGGTTCAAGCTATACTTCAACGCCACGGCCGGAGTCATTAAGAATGTCCTTGAATGAAGCAAGGGCTTTAATTAAGGAATTTGAACCAGGGGTGACGGCTCTAACTCCGACACAGTGGGTCGACAGCATAGATAGATCGGCCACGATTTACGGGTGGAGTTCTCTTGAAAGTCTTTTCTTTGCAACGGCCTTGTTAAAAGGGGCAGCCAAACATTGGTACGACAGCAAGGGTATAGAGGTCAATTCGTGGGACCTGTTCAAAAAAGCCTTTATTAAAGGGTTTCCAGAAAGCGTAAGCAAAAATAAATTGCTAATTGAAATATTAAAGAGGGAAAGAGCCAAGGATGAATCCATCGAGGACTATTTTTATGGTAAGACTTCTATGGCTCGTCGAGCGGGGTTAGGGGAACAGGATACAATGCAGCATATAGTTTCGGGCTTAAAAGACGTCTCCCTGGTTGCGGTACTTGATGCTAGAAAACCCGAGAATTTAAGTGACCTTCTGCAAGAGATTAAGCTTCAGGAAGCAGCCATGGAGTATAGGGAGACTAGGAAAGAATTTCAAAGGCAAGAAGGAAATCCTAAAAGGCGCGGGTATGATGAAAATTCAGAACGGCGATTTGCTCGATATTCGGCGTATTCAAGGGAACAATCGACACGCAAAGACAGTCGTTACAATGACCCTTCCACCTCAAGTGGGACACGACCTTTTGCAGAACGCTTGTGTTACACATGCCGCAAACCGGGACACATTTCATATCAGTGTCCAAACAATAAAGTAAAGGATCCAATAAATGTCTCCCAAAAGAGCATCATGAAGAGAATTATTGAAAGGACGACCGCTAATGAGTGTTATCAGCGAGTATTCGTAGAGGGACATGAATTGGACGGCTTCATTGATCTCGGAAGCGATTGTACGACCATAAAAGCTAGTGTAGCTAATGGCCATAATTGGTCTCATACAGAGACTGATACGGTTTTACAGGGTTTTGGTGGCGGAAACTGCAGAGCAATAGGACAAATGATTCGGAAGGTGAAAGTTGGAACGGTGGTGCTGAGAACAAGCGTAATTGTCGTAGATGATGAAGCCCAAGACTCCTCTATTATTATCGGCAGGACTTTTTTGCACCAACCAGGCATATTGGTGATGAAGACAAAAGGGTCATTAGAAGTGTCAAGCATTGAAGAAAATGTTGGGCCTTTTAAACAACATTCCCAAAAAAATGATGAAACCAAAAGGATTATGAGGATCAAACGTCAAATAACGTAGGCAGATATTAAAATAGGCGATGCGGCTACAAAAGAAGAAGTCGATATTTTAATTGCTTTACTCGACAAGTATAGGGATGGGGTGGCACTGGATATGTCGGAACTTGGACTTTCAAAGACGAGCGAGATGTCCATCCAATTGAAAACGGACGAGGTCGTTCGATACAAGCCTTATCGAGTTCCGTTTGGGCAGGTGGAGGAGCTCCAAAGTATTATCAAAGAACTGAAAGCCAATGACATAATAGAGGACTCGAATTCCGAATATGCAAGCCCAGTCCTTTTAGTTAAGAAAAAGGATGGAACGTTTCGAATGTGCGTGGATTATCGGAAATTGAACTCCATCACAAAACGTAAGAATTTCCCGATACCTAATATAGAGGTGCAAACTTTTCATGGCAGTAAAGTATTTAGCGTTTTGGACCTTATGAGCGGATACTACCAGGTTCCAAAATCTGAACAATCTAGACACCTCACCGCCTTCGTGACACCCTTCGGGCATTTCCAGTTCAAACGTATGCCTTTTGGTCTTTCAGATGCTCCAGCGGAATTTATGTCAATGATAGCCAAAATAGCCTTTCCGATTGAAGAAAATAAAATAAAAATATATGTGGATGACACCCTTTTGGCGGCAGCTACAGTTGAAGAAGGTTTGAACATACTCGCAAAATTTTTGAACGCTCTTCGGAACAGCGGACTCACACTGAACATAAAGAAATGTGACTTTTTTCGAAGTACCATAACCTATCTCGGACATGAGATAAGTTCCAATGGAATATGTCCTGGTAAGAAAAACGTGGTGGCCATTCAAGAATTTCCACCTCCAACCAACGTGACTGAGGTTAGAAGATTTTTAGGTTAAAGTGGTTTCTTCCGAAAATTCATAAATGGGTATGCCATTATAGCAAGACCTCTTCACCAACTTTTAAGTAAGGATGTTGATTTCGTGTGGAAGGATGAGCAGCGGAATGCTTTTAACGAGCTTAAGCAAAAGTTGTGTTCAGAGCCTGTCCTAACATTGGATAACCCGAAGGCAGTGCATGAGCTCCATACGGACGCCTCGAAGTATGGGCTTGCAGGAATTCTTATTCAGATTGGTGAAAAATGAGTCAAACAAGCGGTTGCATATTTTAGCCGGGCAACAAATAAAACAGAAGCAGTGGCCCATAGCTATGAATTAGAAGCTCTGGCGGTTGTCGAAAGCCTCGAGCGGTTCAAATATTATCTTTTAAATAAAAGATTCACGGTATTCACTGACTGCAATTCTTTGAAGCTCACTTAGGCTAAGAGAGATCTGGTGCCCAAAATTGCCCGATGGTGGCTCCGCAACCAAGAGTATGACTTTGAAACTCGATTTAAGCTACATCCCATTGAAAAAGTTGCAGTTCCCTTTCATACGATACATATTGATTACGTAGGCCCATTTCCAAAGAGTCGACGTCAAAACTCCTATGTCCTTGGAATCATCGACTCATTTACAAAATATGTAATACTTAGACCACTTCGGGCAACTAACACTAGTGGTGTCATAAGGACTTTGGATGAGGTATCACAAATCTTCGGTCTTCCACTCAGAATCGTGAGCGATCGAGGTACCGCGTTCACGTCAAATCTTTTTGCGAAGTACGTCACTGACAACAATACTGTTCATATAAAGACCGCAGTAAGAACTCCAAGGGCGAATGGGCAGATAGAGAGGTATTTTCGTACATTTAACTCTGCATTATCATGCATGTCCCAAAATAAGGATGGCAAGGATTGGGAGGAATGTGTGTCAGCAATTCAATGGGGACTCAATAATATTCGTCATAAGGTTACCGGGAAAACAGCCCATGAATTACTCTTCGCTTATGAACCAGCAAATAACGTGCATAATAAGCTTTGCCTCGCTCTGCAGGGTGATTTAAGTCATCAGAAACCCGATCTTGACATCGAAGAACTCCGCAAAGTTGTGGAACAACGCATGAAACAGAACCAAGAAAAGCTATCGAGTGAATTCAACAAAAAACACAAGGGACCCTACCAATATAAGCAAGGAGACTTGGTGCTTCTTAAAGCAGAACACCCGGCTACAGGCATGTCAAGAAAACTACTGCCACGATATCGAGGACCCTATAAGATAGCAGAGAGATTACCGAATGACAGATATAAGATTGTGGATACTGAAGAAAGCCAGGTGACTCAAAAACCGTTTCAATCAGTATATTATGCTGCAGATAAGATGAAGCCTTGGGGAGAATTTGTAGACATCGTTTTTGAAGATGAAGCTACCGACGACGATGGCGAATAATTTAATTTATGTTTTTTTTTAATTCCTTTTAATTACCGTATGGAACAACAATGAATATTAATTTTCCTTTTTTTTATATATATATATATTTTTTGTTAAATTAACTCTTCAAAATCTTAAGTTATTAATGTGTTCTTTATTTTCTGATGCATATGTGTAATCAATTCTTTCAAGTGAATTACTAATTAGTTTGTGTTAAGTACTTACATTTAAATTAACGAATCTATTTAATAAAAAAAAAAGCATTGCAAAGAAAACTTTTTGAAGGTCAAACAGGACTCATTATTTCTTTGTAGGAGTAGGTCCTTTCATAAAGTGGTGGACATCTGTGAGCAGAGCACTTGTATGGTGGGTAGATAACTGTGTGGAGAGCACCTGTGTGGTGGGTAAATAACTGTGTGGAGAGCACCTGTATGGTGGGTAGGTAGCTGTGTGGAGTGCACCTGTGTGGTGGGTAAATAATTATGTGGAGAACACCTGTATGGTGGGTAGATAACTGTGTGGAGAGCACCTGTGTGGTGGGTAAATAACTGTGTGGAGAGCACCTGTGTGGTGGGTAGATAACTGTTTGGAGTGCACCTGTGTGGTGGGTAAATAACTATGTGGAGAACACCTGTATGGTGGGTAGATAACTGTGTGGAGAGAACATATGTGGTGAGTAAGTATCTACTATGTGGTGAAAGTCTGTGTGACTAGCCTATGCAACTTAAACTATGTGAAAAAGCAGCCAAAAGCATAATAATCTGTGTGGTTCATTTTGAAACACCGTCACGCGGTAACTCAGTTGTTTGTGTATATAGAAGAACAATCTTAAGGATTCATCGGGACGGTGAATAAAGTAGGATGGCCGAATGTTAAATGACATTCCACGAGGGAAGAAAATAATCCTTTCCCTCAGTTCACGCAGGTAAGAGGAGATAAACAAAACTTCCCACTGGAAGTATGAAGACAGAGGCCAGCGATCATTATCACTTGATAAATGAGAGTTTCTCAATATAATCTATTAGATGTGAGAATTTTTTTTATTTTACCTAAAAATAACGGTACCCAACATACAACTGTTAAAAAATGTTAAAATATTGTTTTCAAAAATCGTATTTTTCTTGAAAACTGCGCCTAGAATTTTGATAATTTTTTTTCTTTCAATTAATTTTTATAAATATATATAAATAATTGATTTAATAAAAAAAAATAAAATTAAGATATTACAGCTTGTACTTACCATAGAACTATTCGGTCTAATTTTCAATTTCTCACATATCGGCATAACGAATTTTAATAAAAATTTTTATAGAGATGCTTCTAAAAAGTTTTAAATAAAAGTTTAAATATCAAGGAAAGGAAAAGCTATGAAGCTGTTTACGAACAAAAATGCTAGCAACACATCCTGATAATAAACAATAAAGTCTGATTTTCAACTTTGACATCACTTTTTGATGATTTAAAAAAAGGGTAACTTTGGTGTACCCTGACCCATGTTAAAATCAATTTCTCTGTCAGTACTCACAGTAGGGACCTCATTATGCACTTTCTTTAGTATAATACTAACCTTTAAAACTTCGTTTAAATTGAGCTGATATGTTTTTAGGGTATTCAATTTTAAATGGTGTTCAATTTTTTCTGGCCCCAGCAAAATTTTGACTTTGAGGTCAATTTTTGTTTTAAAAATGCGTCATAAACATAAAGTTTTCTTATTTTTACCTGTTGAAGAAAACAATAATAAAAAAAAACTCATTAAGTGACCCAAACACCCATACATCTTTTGATACATGGAAAATTCTTAAACAGGTAAAAATTTTGGGTTTTTTACCTACTTTTATTGCAGCATTTGGCAATCGGAGTGGTTTTCCAAAAATTTATAGTTTTTTCGTAATTTTTAATACTGTGCAATCATGAAGAGTGTTAAAAGTATACTTATAGAGCAAGAGCCCGTGAACCCCAAACCTTCCTTATTTTATAAAAGCTGAAAGTTTGTCTGTGCATGCTCCCAACAATGTTAAGAACGATGGACTATTATGAAGTCTGTATTTTACTTGTATTAAAAAACAGTTGAAATATGAAATAAAATGCACGACTGGATCGCACTAACTTGCTCTTATGTAAAAAAATTTTGAATTTTAAATACATTTTACAAATTTACATAACATGGATTTAATGAGATAAAAATTTTCAAATGCATGGAATTACCGTCTGATTTCCGAAAAAAGTATAAAATTCTGCAAACGAAGTTTGTAAATCGTTTTATTATAAAAGTAATTTTTTATATAAGAAATATTGAATATTTCACACGTATACAAATTTTCTTTTTTTCCAAGAAATGTTCATACTTTTTTGAAAACCCAATATTATAACATAAGTTTTTTTTATTTTAATAAATTAATAATTCGCAAATCGCGACCTTAGAACAATAGGGTTCTTACTGACTTTTTTTTTCAAAACTGAGTTATACTTGTGGTCGTAGCAAATCGAGTATGCTCTTTCGATCTGTTACATCCATATTTGTCTATCTCCTTTAGTTTCCTATTAAGTCTATAAAAATGCAGGAAACAGAGTTCTATGTACATCAATTTATTAAAAAACTAACTTCACAAAGTTCTAATTGGTAAATAGAACCTAGTGTAGTTAGAAACATTTAAAAAAATGCACATAGAACTTTGTTACACAACAGGATTTAGATTGAACTTTGTTGCTTCAAAAGGCTATGAATTTTGAGTTAAAGTTGAATTTTGTCTGAAATGCATTTTAAAAATTTGTGGTGTGTGATTTTCAAAATGTTTGTTCTAAATATGCATAAATTTTAATAAGTAAAGGTGAGTATTTCTATTTCAAAAGAAAATAGGAAATCAAATGATGTACTGTATTAAATATACCACTCATTTAAAATGTCCTGTTAAAGATAGCATTTACAGGAATGTTTTCAGTACGAACTTTAACCTTGATTTTCACTATCCCAAGTTTGATAAATGTGTTTGATACATTAAGTAAATAAAATGCACGACTGGGTCGCACGAACTTGCTCCTATGTAATAGACTAGGAATTTTAAATACGAATGTTATTTGAAAAAACTGTTCATAGGGATAAAATAATTTTTTTTAATTCTTTTAGTAGTAAGAGATAAAAACAGAATGCTATGCAAATATGAATTTATGCAGGAACAAAAATTATAAGCCGTTGTAGTGGTTTCTTACAAAAAAAAAGCTTTTATATACAAACTTAAGAAAAAATATTGGTACGCCAATTTAAAGTTTTTATTATTGTTCGAATAAAAATTAAATTTGCAAAAAAAATATTGAGCCATTTCTGAGATATTGAATTTTCAAAAAAATAAAAAATAGATTTTTTTTTTCAAAAATTCAAAAAATATTTAATTTACGGTTTTGAAATGCAATGTGTTCTAGACTTTTTAGAAGCTTCTCTATAAAATTTTTTATTAAGATCTGTTATGTGGATAATGAGAAATTCAAAATTCGAAAAAATGGTTGTAATATCTTAATTTCAAAATTTTTTTTATTAAATTAAAGATCGTAAAAATTAATTGAAAGAAAAAAAATTTTAGCAAAATTCTCGGAACCGTTTTCGAGAAAAATACGATTTTTGAAAACCATTCTTTTTTTAATTTTTAGCATTTGTATGGTAGGTACCTTAATTTTTAGGTAAAATAAATTTTTTTTTATCACATCTTGTAGATATTATTGAGAAACCTTTATTTATCGAGTTTAAAAAAAATCTAGCAGGGGGTTTTCGAAATATTGAGTTTTGAAAAAAAAATTTTGAAGTTTTTTTTAAAAATCCAAAAAAATTTTTTTTGAAAATTTGAGTACACAATTCTATTTATGTTTATGGGGAGCTTTAGCAAAAAAAAAATTATCAAAATCGTTTGTACCGTTCTTGAGAAAATCAAAAACAAAAAAAAGAGTTCCTTGGGGGGTACCCTCAATAACCATTTTTCGGAAAAATTTTGTCATCCAATACCTAGCTTTAATTAAATGAAATTTTTTTGTGTTTTTATTTTTAAAATCTGTCGAACAGTTTTTGAGAAAAAAAAATGTTTATAAAATTTCGAAAAAAAATCGTATGGCAGGTACCGTTATTTTTGGTCTTAAAAAATCAAATCAAAAAACATCCGGGGGTAAAAAATTAAAACCCATATCTACCAAGTTTGACGAAAATCGGCCGAGCCGTTTAGCTGCAATCGAACGGACAGACAGACAGACAGACAGACAGACAGACAGACAGACAGAATTGCGAGACCCACTTTTTTAGTCTTCGCTATCATCGTAATGTCAACTTTGATCAAAATCTCGAGTTCGATTTTTTTTTACGAATGCATAACTTGCCTTATAGTTCCTATAAGTCGCAAGTAAAAATTTACGAAGGAACATGAGGTCCACTTAAACTTATAAAAGATTTTATTATATCATGTAAAGGTGAAGAAACTTACCATATTTGCCAGGCTTGGATGCATCACAAAGCCCGTGTAGGGCTTACTAGAACGGAATATCAAAAGATAAGCAAGCTAGATTCCAATGAAATTGTGCCAGATACTCTAGTTGTTGCCACCTCGTTAAGAAGGATTCAAGGCTGTTATCTTTGCCAAACGTAT
This sequence comes from Chrysotoxum bicinctum, assembly GCA_911387755.1. NCBI lineage: Eukaryota > Metazoa > Arthropoda > Insecta > Diptera > Syrphidae > Chrysotoxum > Chrysotoxum bicinctum. The sequence goes on along the minus strand of OU426987.1, from coordinate 109,533,362 downwards.
TATAGCTTTCAGTGAAAGTCTTGCGCCTCTTGGAACGAAAAGCAAAGAAATACCTTTTACTACAATTTGGCATAAGGGTACTTCCGGTCGACACTGAGTTCATGGTACTTAACTTTTTAAAAAGTAAATATATAAAGTCAACTTTTGTTGAACCATCATCATTTGTTCGCTCCCAGCCAATAGAAATATCAATCGACAGAATAAATGTTATTAAAAAAAATCTCGTCCAACTGTTTCCTGAAAATAGAAAACAATTCATCAATCTTCCTGCGATCGAGCTTAAAGCAAACTTACACTAGTTTTAAAAATGGTGCAAAAACAATTTTTTCTTAATAAATGATTAAGTTTTGTTACAGCAAAATCTTTGGAATTTTTTTTTTGTATATAGAGTTTAAATCAAATTTAATAAAATATTTGTTTGATAAAGCGTATTAAAACAGAAAATAAATTAATAATGAATTATAATTTAAAAAATTTAACATGCTCATAAAATATTAATTTTTGTATGGTTATCGCATTTAAAGATAAACATTTGTTTTTCTTTAAATGCGATACGTGGATTGAAAGGTCGCACTCCCTAGATCGCGAATATGCAATTTTTAACTCGCTAAGATGCTTAGTTTAGCCAGAAATCACGTTTGAAAATGTCAACTTTGGGGGGTCTACGGAGCTCCGTTTATCCGCAAATCGCATTTAAAGATAAAAATTTGTTTTTCGTTACATGCGATACGCGGATTGAAAGGTGGCACTCCCTAGATCACGAATATGCAATTTTTAACTCGCTGAGATGCCTAGTTTAGCCAGAAATCACGTTTAAAAGTACATTGGGTGGCAAATTTTTGTCAAGAAATATTTTTGAAAAAAATATATGAAAAATCAAAATTTCTTAAAAAAAAATTGTTGAAAAAAAAATGATTGGAAAAAAGTTTTTTGAAAATCACCGACAGATGTCTGAACTGAAATTGTATGGTGTAAATTATACGCTCTTTTCAGCAACAAATGTGGCTAGTGTATGCGTGCATTCTTTTTTACTTTTTGCAAAAAGTGCCGATTGTAGTTAACGCTTAATATTTCAAAATTTTATTATAAGAGCTCAAATACTAAACAAACACATGCCTAATATTTATATTGATAATATTTCTTCAGTTAGGGTGGTTCACATTCAACAACAACAACATGTTCATCAACTTCTGTCGTGTTGGCGGATTTGTGTAATGTGAACACCACTGTGAACCCACCTTAATGTTTCGGGTTCTGGCTTTGGGTTTTGGGTTTTCGCTGAATGCTTTCATCTTTCATATTATGGATTTGACATTTTATGTCAGGCGATTTGACATTTCTAATTATGTGTCAGTCGATTTGACATTTATAATTGTTTTTGTTTTTGTTTTCCGGGCATTTTTTTGCAATTTTTATTTATTGTTTTAAACAATTTCTGTGCAGTATATTTAAATAATTTTGGCATTCCACACATCTATGCAAAAAATGCATCGTTTAATATATAATTTATGCCCCTTCGGTTTTTGTGGGCCGCGAAAAGTGTACCACAAAAAACATGTTCGCCGTTTTATTGTATGATGATAGGAGCCTTACATGGAATGGTGCACAATGGGGAAAATAATAAAAAACATTTCGAAACTAATTGCTTTGTTGCTCCCAAACTTTATAAAATTTCCGTCATTCTCTGCGGAATTTAATGAGCCAAAATTGGGATTTTATAGCACCGCCAGGTTCCCAAAAGTGATAGGTGCGATCGATTGTACAAGTTTATGCAGCAAATATTTTAATCTCATCATTCGCACGATCCCACGAATGATGTACGCGCAGTGCCTAAAAATGCTGACAACATGTCTGACAAGAACAACCAACATGCAGAAGATGACACCAAGCGCATTCCTGCACGTACGCTGGCGGCTCCCGTAGGTTAAGATAGTTTGTAGGAAAAGGTAATTTGTAAATTCAGTTTTAATTAGTTTGTGAAAGAATAAAGAGCTTAAGCTCCCAAAAAATATTTTTTTTTAAATTTAATACACTTGTGAACTTATTAAGCCCGAGCAGGGACCACTGGATAAAGTAAAAAGTGCCAACGGTCGTTTGATAAAAAAAAACCCTCAAGTAGTGTTTATATTGACAAAATTAACCCCACGGTCGTTCGGAGAAAAAACCCTTAAGTAGTGTTAAATTTTTTCTTAAAAAAAAACCGATATAATTGGTAAATAGAACCTAGTGTAGTTAGAAACATTTAAAAAAATGCACATAGAACTTTGTTACACAACAGGATTTAGATTGAACTTTGTTGCTTCAAAAGGCTATGAATTTTGAGTTAAAGTTGAATTTTATCTGAAATGCATTTTAAAAATTTGTGGTGTGTGATTTTCAAAATGTTTGTTCTAAATATGCATAAATTTTAATAAGTAAAGGTGAGTATTTCTATTTCAAAAGAAAATAGGAAATCAAATGATGTACTGTATTAAATATACCACTCATTTAAAATGTCCTGTTAAAGATAGCATTTACAGGAATGTTTTCAGTACGAACTTTAACCTTGATTTTCACTATCCCAAGTTTCATAAATGTGTTTGATACATTAAGTAAAAAATTTACGAAGGAACATGAGGTCCACTTAAACTTATAAAAGATTTTATTATATCATGTAAAGGTGAAGAAACTTACCATATTTGCCAGGCTTGGATGCATCACAAAGCCCGTGTAGGGCTTACTAGAACGGAATATCAAAAGATAAGCAAGCTAGATTCCAATGAAATTGTGCCAGATACTCTAGTTGTTGCCACCTCGTTAAGAAGGATTCAAGGCTGTTATCTTTGCCAAACGTATTATAGCTTTCAGTGAAAGTCTTGCGCCTCTTGGAACGAAAAGCAAAGAAATACCTTTTACTACAATTTGGCATAAGGGTACTTCCGGTCGACACTGAGTTCATGGTACTTAACTTTTTAAAAAGTAAATATATAAAGTCAACTTTTGTTGAACCATCATCATTTGTTCGCTCCCAGCCAATAGAAATATCAATCGACAGAATAAATGTTATTAAAAAAAATCTCGTCCAACTGTTCCTGAAAATAGAAAACAATTCATCAATCTTCCTGCGATCGAGCTTAAAGCAAACTTACACTAGTTTTAAAAATGGTGCAAATACAATTTTTTCTTAATAAATGATTAAGTTTTGTTACAGCAAAATCTTTGGAATTTTTTTTTGTATATAGAGTTTAAATCAAATTTAATAAAATATTTGTTTGATAAAGCGTATTAAAACAGAAAATAAATTAATAATGAATTATAATTTAAAAAATTTAACATGCTCATAAAATATTAATTTTTGTATGGTAATCGCATTTAAAGATAAAAATTTGTTTTTCTTTAAATGCGATACGTGGATTGAAAGGTCGCACTCCCTAGATCGCGAATATGCAATTTTTAACTCGCTAAGATGCTTAGTTTAGCCAGAAATCACGTTTGAAAATGTCAACTTTGGGGGGTCTACGGAGCTCCGTTTATCCGCAAATCGCATTTAGAGATAAAAATTTGTTTTTCGTTACATGCGATACGCGGATTGAAAGGTGGCACTCCCTAGATCACGAATATGCAATTTTTAACTCGCTGAGATGCCTAGTTTAGCCAGAAATCACGTTTAAAAGTACATTGGGTGGCAAATTTTTGTCAAGAAATATTTTTGAAAAAAATATATGAAAAATCAAAATTTCTTAAAAAAAAATTGTTGAAAAAAAAAAAAATGATTGGAAAAAAGTTTTTTGAAAATCACCGACAGATGTCTGAACTGAAATTGTATGGTGTAAATTATACGCTCTTTTCAGCAACAAATGTGGCTAGTGTATGCGTGCATTCTTTTTTACTTTTTGCAAAAAGTGCCGATTGTAGTTAACGCTTAATATTTCAAAATTTTATTATAAGAGCTCAAATACTAAACAAACACATGCCTAATATTTATATTGATAATATTTCTTCAGTTAGGGTGGTTCACATTCAACAACAACAACATGTTCATCAACTTCTGTCGTGTTGGCGGATTTGTGTAATGTGAACACCACTGTGAACCCACCTTAATGTTTCGGGTTCTGGCTTTGGGTTTTGGGTTTTCGCTGAATGCTTTCATCTTTCATATTATGGATTTGACATTTTATGTCAGGCGATTTGACATTTCTAATTATGTGTCAGTCGATTTGACATTTATAATTGTTTTTGTTTTCCGGGCATTTTTTTGCAATTTTTATTTATTGTTTTAAACAATTTCTGTGCAGTATATTTAAATAATTTTGGCATTCCACACATCTATGCAAAAAATGCATCGTTTAATATATAATTTATGCCCCTTCGGTTTTTGTGGGCCGCGAAAAGTGTACCACAATAAACATGTTCGCCGTTTTATTGTATGATGATAGGAGCCTTACATGGAATGGTGCACAATGGGAAAATAATAAAAAACATTTCGAAACTAATTGCTTTGTTGCTCCCAAACTTTATAAAATTTTCGTCATTCTCTGCGGAATTTAATGAGCCAAAATTGGGATTTTATAGCACCGCCAGGTTCCCAAAAGTGATAGGTGCGATCGATTGTACAAGTAAATGCAGCAAATATTTTAATCTCATCATTCGCACGATCCCACGAATGATGTACGCGCACTGCCTAAAAATGCTGACAACATGTCTGACAAGAACAACCAACATGCTAGCGGCTCCCGTAGGTTAAGATAGTTTGTAGGAAAAGGTAATTTGTAAATTCAGTTTTAATTAGTTTGTGAAAGAATAAAGAGCTTAAGCTCCCAAAAAAATATTTTTTTTAAAATTTAATACACTTGTGAACTTATTAAGCCCGAGCAGGGACCACTGGATAAAGTAAAAAGTGCCAACGGTCGTTTGATAAAAAAAACCCTCAAGTAGTGTTTATATTGACAAAATTAACCCCACGGTCGTTCGGAGAAAAAACCCTTAAGTAGTGTTAACTTTTTTCTTAAAAAAAAAAACCGATATACTAAGTCCCCAAGTGGTACAATATCGGCCAGTGGTACACGTGTAGGTAAATAACGCGAATAATAAAAACAGATAGAAACAGTTCAAGTATATCCTGCAGGAAGTGTGAAGAAACGAGGCCCCTGAGTAGCCGTTAAATAAAATCGGAGGAAAAGGAAGTTTGGAAATTAGTCGCTCCATCATCATCATACCTATCAACATAACGATGAAGTTCCTGTGGTTAATGTAAGAATAGTTTATAAGACATTTTAACCATTAAAAATAATATTACTATAATTATAAGAAATTAAAAGCAACGATTAATTAAGACACTAAATGATAATTAAGACACACTGAATAATTTCCATTTTATACAAAATATTATAAAAAAATTGTTGCTAGGAAAAAAACTGAAAGTAACGATTAATTACGAAACTGAAAGTAACTGTAAATTAAGTAATGGTAATTTAATTTTCATAAAAAGAAAATACAATAAAAAAACTTTGCCATCCCAGACCTAAGATCGGAGATAACCACTAGCAATTGTGGACATCCTAATATAACGCTCCAAAATAATAACACAATTCCTCAAATAAATACCCCATTAGAGTTGCAACACGAGAACCCAAATTCCTCCTTTCAGTCTACGAATTCTCGTAATGACTTACCCTCTGAGCCCCAATTAACCCCTGCATTAAATGCACTAATTTCATCTATTGTTCAACGCGTATTGGAAGAATATGGACACAGCTTAGTCCAAAAAGTTTTAAATCCTAATACTAATCCATTTCCCGGTGTGGAACAAGCTATTGATCCTATACACCGGAACAGTTTGTCCGATATGGACAAGATAATCATTATTCTCTTTTACAAAATTTTACAAAAATTAAATAATTTTACTAACAAAAATACAATAATTACAATGGATAGAGAACAGTTAGAGACATTTTATATTCTGCTAATAAAAAAAGCGATAATAGTGTTAAATGCCACTTCAAACAAAAATTACAATAAATGGAAAACAAAGTCAATGTGTATCAGTACCAAGCTCCTTCAAGACCTTTTCCTTCACATAACATGCAACAACCTCATTATTTGAATGAAAATACTAACTATCCTAGAATGAATAGTGACTTTCCGAACCGTCCACCCGTCCATAATTACGCACACTTTAATAATCAATATCTTCCACCCGTTCCAAACCAAACTCCCATTCCACAATCTAATAACCAACCTAACATAAGATCAAATCCTCCAACAAGACCGCAAACTCCTTACGAAGCAAGGCCGCAGTTAAAATATGAAGCTCAAAGTTCCCAAACGAGGGCACAACCTGGAGTTTCCAATCAAAGATCCTTTCCCCCAAGACCCCAACAAAATTTCCACATTAATACAGTAGAAGATGAGCTTGCGGAATATAACAAAAACTTAGAGTACGAAAACAACAAATTTGACGAACCTTTGGAAAATTTTATACCAGATGAGTCGACGGAATATACAAACCCAAACTCTAGTTATGTCGAAGATTTTTCCGACATCTATTTTTTTTAGATTAACGAACTCTTCGTTACCTTACATCGAGGTTAAAACGAAGAGCGGGAAATTTTTAGAAATTCTTATAGATACAGGGTCAAACCGCAACTATATCCAGCCCTCTCTTGTCTCGAACCCCATTCCCAATAAAGACTGTTTCTACGCAAACTCAACTGGTAGCAGCACTTAAATAAGCCAAAATGTTGAAACAAATCTGTTTGGTCTTAAAGACACTAAAATTAAATTCTTCTTGTTACCATCTCTCAAATCTTTCGATGCCATACTCTGCAATGATAGCCTCAAAAAACTTTCAGCCACAAATTTCACTGAACAAAACTACAATGAAATTAAAAATGGCTTAAAAATAAGAATGAAACAAAAAACCTCTCAAGCTTTTAACAATTTAGATATAAAAATGGACCATATGTCCGATTCCCAGAAGAAAGCTTTCAATTCACTTGTAGAAGAATGAGCTTCGTTCTTTTCCAAGCCGGACGAAAAATTAAATTACACAACAACAGTTGTGAGCGAGATTCGCACCACCACAGATTCTCCTGTTTACACCAAATTTTATCCGTATCCCATGCCTCTCAAAGAAGAAGTTGAGAGTCAAATCCGTGAGCTACTCGATGATTACATAATTAGACCGTCCAGATCTCCGTACAACTCAACTGTCTGGGTTGTACCTAAAAAAGCCGATTCCAAAGGCAATAAGCAATATAGGGTAGTGATCGACTAACGGAAGCTAAACACGGTTAAGATCGCAGACCGCTATCCTTTCCCAGAAATAAATGAGGTTCTCTCTCAACTGGGAAAGAATTAATTCTTCATGGTCCTTGACTTAGAAAGTGGTTTTCATCAGAGGAATCGGATTGGAAAAAACAGCCTTCTCGATTAATAACGGAAAATACGAATTCGTAAGACTTCCGTTTGGCCTTAAAAATGCACCATCCATTTTTCAGCGGGCCTTCGATGATATTTTGCGAGAATTTATTGGCAAAATATGCTATGTCTATATAGATGACATCATAATTTTTAGCCAAACTGAAGATCAGCATATTCAACACATTAGTGAAATTTTTCACACGCTGAGAAGCAAGTCGAGTTTCTAGACTTCGTGGTGTCTCCTGACGGGATTCGTACACACCCAACTAAGGTTGAGGCGATAACGAATTTTCCTGGACCACAAACTTTAAAGGACTTGCGTTCCTTCCTTGGCCTTTCTGGCTATTATCGTCGTTTTGTGAAGGACTATGTCAAAGTGGCAAAACCGCTAACCGCTCTTTTAAGAGGGGAAGGTGGACGTACGTCCAAGGCTCAGTCGAGCAAACAGAGTATTTATCTCGACGAAGAAGCACTAGAATCATTTCAAAAATTAAAATTTTCACTAACCTCAACAGATGTAGTATTAATGTACCCCGACTTTGGAAAACCTTTCCAACTTACAACAGACGCTTCTCAATTCGCAATAGGAGCCGTTTTGTCGCAAGACGACAGACCTATTACTTTTATCTCCAGGACACTCGATAAGGCAGAAGAAATGTATGTCACTAATGAGAAGGAAATCCTGGCCATATTTTGGTCATTGAGTGCTCTTAGAAGTTATCTCTATGGGTCAGCAAAAGTGAAGATTATTACGGATCATCAGCCCTTAACATTTGCGCTAAGCAACAAGAATCATTATAACAAATTAAAGAGATGGAAAGCATTCTTAGAAGAGTTCGATTACGAGTTGCCGATGCCCTTTCTCGAATAGTAAATCCATCAAATATAAACGCACTCACTTTAACGCAACACAGTGGTGAAAGTTCATCCGAAAACTTAATTCCTATTAATGTCTATAGAAACCAAATTTTTATTGAAATCGGTCCCAACTCCTCCGTAAACTTTTTCAAATTATAGAACCACAATTCACCCATGATAGCCTCATAAAAATACTGAAAAAACATCTAAACCCTTCAGTTATCAATGGCATTAAAACCGAAGAAGCCATAATGGGGATAATACAACAAATCTACCCCTTACATTTTAGTAGTTATAAAATAAGGTTCACTCAGATACAGGTAGAAGATGTAACGTCAGAATCAGAACAAGAAAAAATCGTGATCGATACCCATCAACGTGCCCACAGAAACTAGAGAGAAAATAAACCCCAAATTTTAAAAACACATTATTTTCCAGGCATGTTTGGGAAAGTTAGAAGAATTACAAGAAAATGCAGTGTCTTTTTAGAGAACAAGTTTGATCGTCATCCCGATAAACCCGTATTTCAGCCAATCCCCATTCCCGAATTCCCCGGTCAAATCGTGCATCTAGATATATATTTTACTGATGGAAAAATAATTATGACCGCCGTGGACAAGTTTTCAAAGTACGCCTTAACGAAAATTCTAAAGTCCAGAGCTACTGAAGATATAAAGCAACCACTTCGAGAAATTGTTTTGTCTTTCGTCATCCCGGAAACAATTGTAGTAGATAATGAAAAATTCTTAAGTTCAAGTTCTATTTCATTTATGTTGGAAAGTCTCTTCAAAATTAAAGTTCATAAAACCCCACCTTACACAAGCTCAGCTAACGGACAGGTAGAAAGATTTCATTCCACGCTCTCCGAACTTATGCGTTGTCTTAAAACAAAAAAAAATCCACAACACTTTTTCTGAATTACTGGATATGTCTGTTTACGAATATAATAGGTCTATTCACTCTACGATAAAAAGTAAACCGATAGATGTTTTTTTTTGAAAAAAAAGACTAAATCACCCCGAAGAGCTTGAATTAAAAAAAAAAAAATTATCAAAAATATAAAACCCAAACAGGCTGCAGACTCATATTATCACAACAAAAAAAAATTACCTCGGAGAAATTATTCTGTAGGAGACACTATTTACGTGAAAATAAACAAAAGAATAGGGAATAAACTTTCTCTAGATACATAAAAGAAATTGTAGGTGAAAATAGAAACACTACAATTATAACAAAATCAGGAAAAAAAATTCACAAAAGTCTCATAAAACATTAATTTCCCCAACAGGTTGTCCTTACCCATGTTCTATGCGGATATCCAAATCCTGGATTACACAAATTCAAAAGTGGCGACCCTAAGCCTAGGGCTCTCAAAAGTACATACAGGTAGGTTCAACATCATACACGATATAAACTTAGAGTTATACGCAAAAGTAATCGATGACATCATATTAAAAATCCAAAGTTATGTTTCCAACCAAGACCCATTACATCCCTTACTATCACATGAAATTTCCAACCTTCAGAGCCTCCTCATTTGAGTGAAACATAGACCAAGAAAACAAAGGTCGTTAAATTTTATTGGCAGTGCATGAAAATGGATAGCTGGCAATCCAGACCATGCCGATTTTCAAATTATAAAGTCAAAAATGAATAATGTTTTGAGAAATAGTAATAAGCAAATAGGTAGTTATTAATAAATTGACTAATGAAAGAATAAATAATATTACAAATATTACAAAAAATATTATTAATTCAATAAAGAAAAATTCAAATCTAAGAGACGAATATTTTGCAAATAAGGTTTAAACGGCAGAATTGTGTCGTTTAACTCAAACTAGAGAATGAACTCTGTTCAAGGGCTATGAAACCAAATTTATTGTTGAACTGAAGTTTAAACAAAAAGTGGGGCTTAAACTTCATAATGCCGAGTTTTATGTGCAATGGTGGAAGTATTACGTTTTGTTTTTCAACGAGTGCTTTTTCAGCAACGTTGCTCTTTCCTACTACATGATGTTTACGAAGTGGCCAATTTCGTTGGATGAAATGTTTTTCATCATCAAAAACACAGAAAGCAGCAGTATTTTGCATAGCCACCCTGCAGGCCAGTACGTGACTACTGCTGAATGCAGCTTAGAGCTGTGCCAATCGTTCATTTTGAAAGATCGAATCAATCATTGATTGATTGGTTCTAGGATTCGGTCTTTTCAATCAATCGTTCATTCCATCATTTTTTATCCATCCGTTTCGTTTCGAAAGAGTTATAGACTGACACGAAATGTTTTCAATCATTCATTCAACTAAAATATTTTTTTTCCAATCGTTTCGTTCAGACCGACCACGAAACAATGTGAAAATGAAAGATAGTTTGGCTTTTTTTCCATTTCGTTGCTTCATTCACAGCCACGCCATCTTCCATTGCATATAAAATGAGGAATATACATTCTGTTTCATGTTCATTCCTATTTGGTATTGTGAAATGATTGAGAACAAGCTGAATGAACGAAACATAACTTTTTTTTCGTTCGTTTCGTTCATCGGTTTCAGTGGCAAGAGATTGACATTAGGATTGATTGATTGGGTCTACTTTGATTGCAATCAATCAATCTTTTTGGTGAACGGGTCACAAAGACCGAATCAATCGCGATTGACACAGCTCTAATGCAGCTCCACAGGATTCAACGCCACATAAAAGAAGAAATGTAAGCAATACGTGATATTTTCAATAAAAAAATATGAAAAAAGAAAAAAACTCTGCCTTCACGTACTGTTTCATAACTTCCACATTTATTATTCGATTTCATTGATTGTGTGCGTTTTAGCTTTGTAAAAAAATATCTTCCACGTGAGATCTTAAAAGTATTTTAAATATTTTTTTTTCTATCCTTACGAAATGACAACAAAAAAATAAAACAAGCGATTTTCAAAATTGTGTTTTTTAAACTTTGAACGGCTTTTTCTTGATGATTGTTGGGCTGATTTACACAAGTCGTATGCTGCTGGAAAGACAAACAAAATATCTGTTCAAAAATATAAAGTATATGTTAATTTGTTTGACCGTTTTTGATAATTAGGCTTTTACATGGAAAGGGAACAGAAAAACACGTTTTTTGGTCATATCTTAAAAACGCTTCTTTGGAAAAATAAATGATTGCAATTTTCGTGTTCAGAGAGCCAAAATTAATCTAGAAAATACTTTTTTTGAGGTACTCGCCAAAAACCGAAAATTTGTAAACTAGTGTAATTTATTAGTCTGGCGATTTCAAAAATAAAGCATAAACGTTATTAAACAAAATTACTAATGTACATACGAGTATGTTATCACCTTTTAAAAATTTTACTCTTGTATCGTTTTAATAAATTTGAAGATAGTTTCCATTCATGTGCCTGGTACGACTTGGCCGAAAGGATACCGCTTACCGTAGTCGCATTTAAGGAACTTCTAGTTTTTGTTTTTATCAAAATTACGTTTGAAAAAACTCACTCACAAAGCAAGTAAAGATCCTATAAAAATTTTGTTATAATAGGGAAACGATCTTCTCCCAAACCATTTCTGGCTGAAAATACATAACACCAGAATCATACTAGTTCAAGTACTCTAGACAAATCTGTAAAGTTTAGTAGAGCCCTCCACTCAAAATCCAGATCCTCAATGCTAATGCTTAGCACAAGGTTTGGAAATAAAGAGATGAGTTCTACAAAACTTTCACCTAAATTTCTTGGGCTTAGGTTTTGTATTACTATTAAGTTTTTATCTCCACTCGAATTCCAGATCCTCAATGCTAATGCTTAGCACAAGGTTTGGAAATTAAGAGATGAGTTCTACAAAACTTTCACCTAAAATTCTTGGGCTTAGTTTTTGTATTACTATCAGAGTTCGGACTTAGGTTTTAAATTTTCGAAGTAGATACGGAAAAAAACTGAAGTAGATCCAAAATTTTCGAAGTAGTTTTAAAAAAATAAAATTATATAAACATAACATATATAAGTAAATTCTGATTTCAGACTTTTAAAATGTTTTTAATTAAATATAACTATTTTAAAGTAAATTTTCCATCAACGAACTTGTACTTTTGTATGAATTTTATCAATTCAAAAGGTGGCTCATATAATATCTTTAATTTTTCTGTAAGTGATGTCGAAAACATACAATTTTCCACGGTGCTTACGTTTAAACGATGCATTAACTTGTTTTTTTTATGTAATACAGAGTGTTCAGCGCTATCTCAAATATGTTGGTTAAGAATTTCGAAGAGAAGTAGATCATAAAAAAGAGAAGTAGAGAAGTAGATTAAATTTTTCTCTCAAAATCGAAGTAGATCTACTTCGATCGAAGTAAAGTCCGAACCCTGATTACTATTAAGTTTTTATCGTTAAAATCGAATCTTTTTTTTTATAGCCTGGCAAATATTTTTATAGTTTAGGCAAATCGATTTTATTTCAACAATTCGTGTAATAGACATATTCTGCTTTTATCAATTCCGCTTTAGGCCCAATATAAACGTTTTTATACTTAACAGAAGATGATCATGATTCAAATGTATGTTAAAACTCAATATTTCGTAAGCCCCATACTCGATTTTTTTGAAACTAAATGCCGAAAGAAAAATTATTTTATCTTAGGGGCCAGTTATAGCTATTATTGAAATGCATCATTGGAACCAATCAGTGGAATGCTGACTTCATTTTTTTGACAAGCCAGTTATAGCAATAATTCAAAAATTGGTTTCAGTAAAGGTTTCTGCCAGTGACTGATAAGGATAACAACTAATTCTATGTATTTGAGGTTAGATTTAATCATTGAAAGCAAAACTGACATCTTTGTATATAAACTCTATAGTAGTCTCATGGAACTGAATTAAAAGTTTCCTATCTGCCGCAAAAACATTAGTATCGTCATATTTAACAGTGCAGACACTACGTGGAAGGGAAAAATATAAGCAAAAGAAGAGATGCGGTAGTGATATATTTTTAAAAGAGGGTAAGGGAGAAAATCCTATCTGCGTTTCTTTTTGCTGTCAGAATCAATTGTAGGTAGGTATATAAAGTTGTACATATATGCCAGGTGCGAGATGAATACAAGCAAATAGTACGAGTATTGAGAGTGTATGAGAGTTTTTGCGAACTTTGTTTCATTACTCATACAATCTGGTTTGCTTACATTTTGATACGATTAATCAGCGAGGTTGCCATTTTTTCGCCTTTGTAATTAGATCTAGAGGCATTTTCTAAATTTGGTTTTATTTCATTTTTGAAAATAAAATAATTTCAAATTGGCTTTTGTGAAAATTGTAATATTAATCTTGAGAATCACTGTACAATACCTCAATTGTACCAACTGCATAATGCAGATAATTTATTTGTAACTATTGACTTTAACTTTCTGTTCCTTTTTATACAAACCATCGTCAAGTAAAGATCGTCTTCTCATTTAATCAGGCTCAACAGGCTACTATAGTAAAAATTAAAAGTTCAAATCCGTTTTAAATCTCGGTAATCTTAAATTTGATTTTGTAAAAAAAAATTATTTTTCGGTTTTACATTAAATAATAAATTTTAGATTGAGATTTGGTTCTTTGGTAAGATTTAGGTGCAAAATATTTAACCTTTAATTCGAAATGGATGGTGATTTATTGAAGATCGATAAATTTGTCTCAAGTGAGCAATGGAGCACCTGGAAATTTCAGGTTAAAATTTTGCTAAACGCTAGTAATCTTCTGGAGGTTGTAACTGGCGAAGAAGGTGTACCCGTTCAAACAGCCAAGGTAAAATCGGAGGAATTTGACAAAGAATACCAGTTTTGGGTTTCAAAGGACAGAAAAGCGCAAAAGATCATAGCTACAACTGTAGGACGGCAACCACTTGTTCATATTCTGAACTGCACGACTTCAAAAGATATGTGGGCTAAATTAACTGCTGTTTATGAACAAAAATCGGAAGCAAGTATTCATATGCTACACCAGAAATTTTATTCACGGACGAAGTTCGGACGATGACATAGCAACGCACATTTCAAGGTTGGAATCAATTGTGCAACAACTGAAAGAAGCAGGGGAAGTTATATCCCCAAACATGGTCATGACAAAAATACTGATGACTCTACCAACATGTTTGAATCATTTTTTCAGTGCTTGGGAATCGACAGCTTCTCAGGAGAAAACATTGGAGAATCTAACATCGAGGCTGATAATGGAAGAAACACGTTTGGAATCATTCAACAAGACTTGTACATCATCTTCGAGCGTGACTCATACACAAGAGGAGAGTGCCTTAGCAGCCCATAGAGTAAGAAGGGGCGGTGATAGAAGAAAGCCTAAGAATTACAACAAAAAGGGCAAGTGCTTTGTGTGTAAAGAAAATGGGCATTGGAAACGGGATTGTCCGATGAGAAAAAAATCTACAGCTAATTTCGCCGAAACGAAAGATTTCGATGCCTTTGTTGTAAACACTTTAGCACCCGACAACAAATCAGTAACAATCGACGATTGGATACTTGACTCAGGTGCCAGTCATCATATGAGTTTTCGTCGCGAGTGGTTTTGCAACTACAAATTGCTTGACGAACCAATGCCTGTGGTTATAGGGAACGGGAACAAAATATTTGCTCTTGGGGTCGGTGCTGTTCACGTTTTAGTATTCGATCAAAAGAATTGGTTGCGAAAACGTCTAGACAATGTTTATTTTGTTCCAAAACTAAAAATCAATTTATTCTCTTCAGGAACTGTGATGGAAAAAGGATTTAAAATGGTGTCGGATGAAAAAAAATGTGAAATTTTAAAAAATGATCGCATTGTGGCCGTGGGAGTACGATATCGAAGACTACAAGATGATTTTTCAAGTCCTAGCGCATGACGATGACGATGGCGATGGTGGTGCTGGAGGTGATCATGGTGACTCTGGAGGTGTTTATGGTGGTTCTAGAGGTGAAGCTGGAGGTAATTATGTTGGTACTGGAGGTGCTGATGGTGAGATGGGGGTAGAAATGTAGTAAAGAAAGGTTATACACTGGAATTGTGGCATCAGAGGTTTGGCCATTTGTGTGCAAATCAAGTAAGACATGTGCTTAAGGAACGGGGTATCGAGTTTGTAGATAACAAGAGTTTTTTCTGTGACGATTGTATCTATGGAAAACAATCGAGGTTACCCTTCAAAAGTAGTGAATCTAGGGCTACATCGGCTGGTGAATTATTTCATACGGATTTGTGTGGTCCGATGCAGATGCCATCGATAGGCGGGTCAAGATATTTCGTTTTGTTCAAGGATGATTACTCCCATTACAGATATGTATATGTTATTAAAGAAAAAGGTGAATTTTCTACTATTCTTCAGATTTTTTTGGATTCGGTTAAGCTCGACGTAAATCGAAGCATAGCAATTCTTCGATCGGATAACGGGCTAGAATACAAGAACAATGATGTGGCGGGGATCTTAAGGCACAACAATATAAGACATCAAACCAGTGTTCCATACAATCCCGAACAAAATGGGCGTGCTGAGCGAGACATGAGATTTATCGTTGAAATTGCTCGTACAATGTTGCACGCAAAGAAACTTCCAATCAAGCTTTGGGCTGAGGCAGTAAACACTGCAGTTTTTCTTATTAACAGATATGGTCCAAGCCCTAAAAAAGACAAAACTCCTTACTAACTTTGGTTTGCTCAAGAGCCCTCTTTTGAAAACCTTTAGGTTTTTGGTACCGAAGTATTTGTTCATGTTCCTAAAGAAAAGCGCCGAAAATGGGACAAAAAGTCGCAACATGGGTATGTTGTTGGGTATCCTAACAATCAAAAGGGTTACTGTGTTTGGTTGCCTCAAACAAATAAGATCGATATTTCACGAAATATTATTTTCAAAAATGAGTTCAATATTTCTATAATTCCAGACTCTATCAATAAGACTACAAACGAAGATGAAAAATTGAACCTCGAATCCTTAAAACAGCCTGATAAATGTGACCGCCTAGAAAAAGATGAGCAGAAAAACAGAGAAAATTATCGAGAGAAGCTTCGAAGCTTCAATTCAGAAAACTCTGAATCGAATCGCCCCCCAAACAAAGCAGAAGACAAAACAGATGTCACAGATTTGGGTAGAACAGAGCATTATCGAGAGCGGCTTCGCAGCCACAAAGAAAATCAAGCTTGTACAACGACTAGCGTGTTATACCGTTTATTCTTCTTAATAGAAATAAAACACATTTCTCCTCGAGTCCAAAATTAATACTGTCTTTATTTTATGATCTTCCTTAAAGCTACACTCATGTGCGATCAATCTCATCATGGGTGGTCGAGTATGCACAAAAGAATAGATAAGATTAATTTCTGCAATGTTGCAGAAGGCAACATTGTCTTTTGTTAGATAAGATATACATATACGAATGAAATGGAATACGATTAATTTCTGCAATGTTGCAGAAGGCAACATTGTCTTTGAATGAAAAGAAATACGATTAATTTATGCAATGTTGCAGAAGGCAACATTGTCTTTTGTTAATTCTATAGGGGGATATCTATAACATTTCCCCCCTTATGAAAGATTTCGGTCTAACATCACGAAATCTTAAGGATTCTAAAGGTAAATCATATTCGGTATGCTTTATATCGTTTTTTACGTTAAAACAATTCTTAAAACGAATGCAAGGTAAGCTCATGCATCTTTTGAATTTAGTACAACAACAACATAAACATATTGTAATTATAAAAATAATTAGTGTCAAACTATAACTTATGCTTTTCCGCACAGGATTTTCGCTAAAAAATATTTCAAATATATTTTTCTCAATATTTCTTGCATCTTTTGCTAATTCAGCTAATTCTTCAAAATTTATTTTCTTATTTACAGGATTTAATACAATATTACTTTCTTCTTCATCAGAATTCAATAAGAAGATAATTCAAAAATACTTTTTGATATAATTTTATCAGTGAAATTTACAAAGTGTTGTTTTACAGGTTTAAGATTATTTGAAATTGTTTTTGCCTCGCAATTTTCATTCATAGTAATGAACCCTGTTCCTGGGCCAATAGTCTCTGAACTCTCCATATTATTACATTTACAAAATAGCTTTGTTTTATACATAGTAGAATAAATCCACTTATTTTTAGTAGATAACTTATGGAAATTTTCAGAAAGTTGTATTTGTTTTACATTGCAATCTGTTGAATAAGGTTTTCCCATAAACAAATTTATTTCACATTCTTCAGATACAAAAACTTCTTGTAGTGACAATTCATTACATATCCTTGGACCTTTAAAATCATCAATTATTTTACAATTCATATCATTTGTTAACGAATATTTTTCTTTATTATTGGTTACAATTAATAATTTCATTCTTGGTTTGATTAAATAAAAATGATATCTTTTTAATTCCGGTAAAGGAACCAGATTATACAACTGAGCCTTTTCATTTAAAATTAAAGGTATTGTAACAACAAATAATATTTTATTTTCATGTAGAACAACTGCTCGATCTACAATGTATATTTATTAAAATTGGTTCAAAAGGAAAATTAAGATTTTTATTTTCAATATTAGTATGTATTAATTCTAAAAATTGTGATGGGGAAATAACTCTTGGGTGCAATATGTTTTGTTTTGCAAATAATATTATGTCTATAATTTCGTTTAAATCTCTTTCTGTATCTAAAATAACAAAGTTTAGCATTTGTGACAATTCACTTATGTGGATTTCTTGCTTAATAGCTCTTTCCTTTTCTGTTTTTAGTTTTGACATTTTAGCAATTTCTTGTATTATTTCATTAGTTTTAAATCTTATAGTTTCTATTTCAAAATTAGTGTGATTTAAATTTTCAATTGTCTTTTTAGTCAAAAGTATTTGTTCTTGCATGGATTTTACTACATTATGTTGAGTTTTATCTAAATTATCGATCATTTTTCCATAATATTCTCCATCAGCACTATCTAAATTTCCGAAGACTGTTTTGATTCCGGTACCAATTATATCTATCCAGCCTCTCTTAAAGCGGTTTGGTTTTCCAATTAAATTAAAAAGATTTTCGTGACTATTTTTCAATAAAACTAATTTATTCTTGAAAAGAAATTCTTCTTGTAAACATAACCCTTTAGAAATTTCGGTTAACTTAATAGAAGTTGTATTTTTGCAAAGTCTTAACAAACTAGATTCTATATTGATTAATGTATCATATCTTAGATTAAGGTAATTAATATCGATAAAACTAATGATGCTAAATTTTCCATCTTGAAAATATACATCTCCTATGTTTTCGTAAAATAAACCAGTTGATTTTTCAATTGGTTCAATAATTATTTCACCTTTTTCTACAGCCTTATCGGGTGCAAAAATAATATTACTTTCTTCAAACCAGACTTGTCCTTCACAAGCTATGATAAGAGTGGCAATGACGCCGAGAAACATTGTGGACCTAAAAGAAGATGAGATTATTATCAGGCTGGTTTTGTTATATTAAAATTGTACTTTTTAACTTTCTCTTAACTCTAACATATATATTATTGTTGAAAACCTTTTCTATTTTGTAAGGACCTTTATATACCGGAGATAATTTACCTCTTCTATTTGCGCATTTTATGTAGACGAAATCGCCAATTTCATATTTTACTTCATTTATTTCGGGTTTTTCTCTGTTTCTAGATTTTTCCTTACTTTTGATAACATTTTCTTTTGCGATTTCCTGTAACTTTTTTAATCTTGCTTTTAAATTTGAAACGTAATCATCATAACTGTTTCCTACATGGATTTGATCAATTGAACTTGGTAAATTACATTTAACGCCAAACAAAAGTTCGAAAGGTGTAAACTTGGTACTGCTATGTCTTGTAGTATTATAATGGAGCGTTATTAAATGAATAAACTCATCCCATTCAGTAGGGTCCTTTTCAGTAAATGATCTTAAGTATTCACCTAATTTGCAGTGAGCTCGTTCCACTGATCCATTGGCTTGGGGGTAATGAAGTGAAGTTGTAATCTTTTTTATTTTAAAGAGTTTGCACAAGTTAGTTATAATTTGACCAACCAGCTCTGAGCCATTATCACATAATAAGATCTTTGGTATACCGAATTTTACTATCCAATGTTCAAAAAGTGCTTTGGCAATTTCTTCAGCTTGATTTGTTTTTAAAGGAATAAATTGGATAAACTTTGTTAGATCATCCTGAATCGTTAAGATATATTTATATCCATTTTTACTCTCTGTCATAGGACCGACTGTATCGATACTAATCTTTTCTAACCCTGTATCAGAAGTGCTAGTTAAACTCATTGGCATTTTTACTGGATGCCTTGAAATTTTTTGCCGTTTACATATTTCACAATTTTTAACATAATTAGCTATGTCTTTATACATATTTTTCCAAAAATATCCTTTATCCTTGATTCGATGAATCATCTGTGACTCCCCACTATGACCACCAATTGGAGTATTATGATTTTCAAATAAAACTTTATTTATGTCATCCATATTTTGAAGTAATATCTTTTCCTTGTCTGTACTTTCTACACTTGAACTTTCGATAATTATATCATTATTATTTTCGTTTGATTCAGAATTATTATTACTTAAATCCTTTTCATTTTCCTCCTGTGAATTTTGTGTTTGATTTTGAATACCACTACTTTCTCCTACTTCAAAATCTTCAGCGAACCTTACTCTCCAATCTTTTTTGTTTAAAGTATTATTAGTATGTAACTCCGTATCGTTACCAATAACGTTATTTTCTTGAGTCGCCTTTTTTAAACCGTCTCTATTTTTCATTCCCCTAGTTACTATTCCAACATTCCTACTTAATACGTCTGCCACAACATTTTCCTTTCCCTTGATATAATTTATATCATATTCATATTCTTCTAACTTTAACCTCCACCTGACAAGTCTTGAACCCGGATCCTTCACGTTAAAAAGCCACGAAAGTGGTTTATGATCGGTATGAATTTGGAATCTTCGTCCAAATACGTAAGGGCGGAATTGTTTTACGGCCCAAACAATGGCCAAGCACTCTTTTTCAGTAGTGCTGTAATTCCTTTCCTGTTTGTTCAAAGTTCGGCTTATAAAACTAATAGGTAGCTCCGTACCGTTATTAGATGTCTGTGATAGTACTCCGCCTATCGCATAGCCACTTGCGTCGGTCGTCACATTGAAAGTTTTGTTGAAATCAGGGTATTGTAAAATCGGTTTGGTAATTAATTGGTTTTTTAAACACTCAAAACTCTTATCTTGTTCGTCAGTCCAATGGAATGATACATCCTTCTTTAATAGGTGCGTTAATGGTAAAGCTTTCTTACTAAAGTTTTCGATAAACTTCCTATAATAGCCCACCATGCCTAAGAATGACTTTATATCTTTTACGCTCTTGGGTTTTACTATCTTTGTTATAGCTTCTACTTTTTTTTGGTCGGATTTTACACCTTCATCGGAAATAATATGACCCAAATATACGACTTCCTTCCTCAAGAATTCACATTTATTCGGTTCTATCTTTAAATTAGCTTCTCGTAACCTATTCAAAATTTCTTTCAATTTAAATTCATGATCCATCAAACTTTTTGCGTATATGAC
Organism: Chrysotoxum bicinctum; assembly: GCA_911387755.1. Classification (NCBI taxonomy): domain Eukaryota; kingdom Metazoa; phylum Arthropoda; class Insecta; order Diptera; family Syrphidae; genus Chrysotoxum; species Chrysotoxum bicinctum. The sequence continues at coordinate 109,512,552 of OU426987.1, read as the reverse complement.
AATATCGTCAACGTATACAAAACATTTTATGCCTTGTAATCCTATCAAGATGGTATTCATCAATCTTTGGAAACACCTGGGGGCATTTTTCAACCCAAAAGGCATTCTTTTGTACTCAAAATGTCCATAAGGTGTACTAAAAGCTGTCTTGCCCATATCTTCGGCTTTCATTGGAATCTGGTGAAATCCAGATTTTAAATCTAGTGTACTAAAATATTTGTTATTGCCAAGTTGGTCCAATATTTCATTTATATTCGGAAGTGGATAACTGTCCCCTACAGTTGCTTCGTTGAGCTTTCTAAAGTCGATTACAATGCGCCATTTCCGGTTTCCGTTTAGATCGTTTTTCTTTGGTACCACCCATAACGGGCTTGACCATGGACTTTGGCTAGGTTGAATGATATCATTGTTTAGTAGTTCACTTACTTGTTTATTCACCTCATCTTCGTGAACCTTCGGGTATCTGTAAGTCTTGGACTGAATAGGTTTTATATTAGGAAGTAGTGGAATAACGTGTTCTATTTTAGTTGTTGCCGTTAAGGCTTCATCTTCTACACTGAAAACATCACTGAATTCATGAATAATTTTTAAAATATTTTCCTTTTCCTCCTCATTCAGATGTTCTAATCTCAAGCTTTCCTTAACTTTAAAATATCTCTTATATTCTTGTCTTGTTCCAATATTACACTTGAAGATATTTTTACTTTCTAATTCTTCAAACTTTGGTCCTATTCCTGAGTTCCGAAATCTAACTGGTGTTTCTCTTGTATTTAAATAGCATACTAAAACTTCTTTTTGTTCATTCACTTTCGTCAAACATTCACTAATGAAAACGTTTGGAAAAATCTCACATTTTTCTATCCAAACTTCAGTGTTCGGCTTTGATTCGCCCAGTTTAATTTTGCAAATATTCTCACTTCGTTCAGGTAGGATTATAAGTTTATTGTTGTCATACATGAGATATGTTTCAACAAAATGATTTATCAATTTTTCTTCCTCATAATTTATTGAAAATTTATTAGCCCTGAAAAAGTCATTTCCTAAAATTCCATTATAATTAGGAACCTCATTTAATACATGAAAATCGTGTGAAAAATCTTGAATTGAATTCTTTAAATTGTAACGAAACCGAAATGAAACTCTAATTTTCCCTAATGTCATGGAATCTCCATTGATTCCATTTATGAAAGTATTTTCTGCTTTATTTATTAATTCTTCCCCAACGATGTCCTTACTAATGATAGATATTTCAGCCCCTGTATCTATTAAAAACTTAAAACAAGCTTTTTTATACACGATAAGAACATGCGGACTCTCACTTACATTTCTAGTTGTGCCGAAATTGTACTGTCCTCGAGAGTCATTTGACACATATTGACCCTCGGCCTTTGGTTTAAATTATTATTAAATGGATTTTTATTTTGATTTCCATGAAAACTATTCCTTCTATCATTGCTATTGACATTATTATTCCTAACATTGCCATTTCGGACGTTATCATCCCTAAAGTTGTAATTATTATTATGGTAAGTTGATTGGTTAGTTCTAGGCTGCCGACAGTCCTTGCTTATGTGGCCCATCTTGCCACAATTATAACATTTTATTACTACGTTATTCACATGGCGAACCACGTTTTTATTACTAATGGAATATAGGGTCGATTGCTCGGCGTATATTTATATATATTTAGGGACAATTCCTCACTTTGTGCAAGTTTTATTGCATCGTTTAATTCCTTACAATTCTGTGTCCTAATAAATGTTGACAACTGCGGTCTTAACCCATTACAAAAAGATGTCAAACCTAATTTCATTATAAATTCTGACTGTGCCCTTCTTTCATCTATCTTCATTTCCGAATTTTCAAGTCTTATTTGCTCTAAGATTTTCCTAATAGCCGTTTCAGTCCTTTGGCCAAAACAAATGACCGTTTCATTTGGATACTGTTTCAGTTGATGTAATTCTTGCATTAATTGATTAAGGCTTTTTTTATCAGAGTAAATTGAAATCAGTTTTTCTTTCAACTGTTCCCAAGTGGTAAAATCGTTGTTCATTAATGCAATTGTTGCATTACCCCTAATTTTTGATTTTATAAATTTGAATAGGACTGGTTTCTGTACATCAGAACAAAGTGAGGTTGCATCAGAGCAAGCCTCAAGGAACCTAAAAACTTCTTCGGGTTGTCCCGAGAAATCCGGCACGAATTTAATTAAACTATTTAAGCTTAACTCCGCCATATTAATTTTTCTATTTTCTTTTTGTTGGATCTCTTACAAATATTGCTTTACTAACTGTTTGGCTGTGGAATTGCGAAGAAACTGAACAAACTTTTTATATACAATGTTATTTTGCAGAACATAATAATTTTGTATTATCTTTTTTTTTGAAAATCTTTGATTTTATATTTTTCTATGAACCAGTTTAACTTAATTGATGTTATTCATATTGTTTATAATTATTTTTTTTTGAGTTTCATCATTTCTCTTTACCTGAATACATTTTCTTGGTTTTCTTAAATATCTAGCTAAATTTTCACTTTGATTTATAAATACATACTTAAGTGTTTTATTTTTTATATTTTTTTTCTTCTATCTTTGTAGCCCTCTTTGTACCGTCGTCCTAATTCTTCTACTTTTTGCCGCTCTTCAATGCGTTTCTTACGTTCTTCTTCTTTTCTTATTATTTTGTTTTATAGTTTTACACAAATGTAGTTTATTTTATATTTTGTCTCTATATTTAATACACTAGTTTATTTAGTTAATCTTATAAAGTACTACTGCACCTGAGTCCGTATGTGTTGCAAAAATTCATAATACGATGAAATAGATTCACTTCGATCATCCACATGTCAGCAATAAATCAAATGTAGTTTATTTTATATTTTTTCTCTGAGTCCGTATGTGTTGCAAAAAATTTATAATACAATGAAATAGATTCACTTCGATCATTCACACATGTCAACAATAAATTTTAAATCGACCACCATGGAATTTTTGGTTTATGTGTATATTATCACTTTAGATACTGCATAGCATCATGACACGTCATTTAGTATACTTTTCATTTAAAACTATAACATTCGCTCGTATTTATCTTTTATTAATTTTTCGTTTTAACAAATTGCATTATCTTTGAGTTTTGAACGATTGCTTTGAAAGTAAATTGCTCACACCGATTTGGAATAATTTTGGTATCGCGCCGCTGCCACCAGTTTTTTTGTTATACCGTTTATTCTTCTTAATAGAAATAAAACACATTTCTCCTCGAGTCCAAAATTAATACTGTCTTTATTTTATGATCTTCCTTAAAGCTACACTCATGTGCGATCAATCTCATCATGGGTGGTCGAGTATGCACAAAAGAATAGATAAGATTAATTTCTGCAATGTTGCAGAAGGCAACATTGTCTTTTGTTAGATAAGATATACATATACGAATGAAATGGAATACGATTAATTTCTGCAATGTTGCAGAAGGCAACATTGTCTTTGAATGAAAAGAAATACGATTAATTTATGCAATGTTGCAGAAGGCAACATTGCAAATATGTTAGAAGGTTACGCGTTAGTAAATGAATGTTTGGAGCCAAAAGGTTATGATGAAGCGATAAGATCAGTTGATGCCAAAAAGTGGAGAGCTGCGATGGACGAAGAAATTGATGCACTTCTTTTTAATAAAACGTGGGATCTTATTTTTCTTCCAGATAACAGAAAAGTGATTGACAACAAGTGGGTGTTTAAGGTAAAGCTGTCAAAGGATGCCAAAATTGGCCGATACAAGGCCCGCCTTGTCGTACGAGGATTTACTCAGAAGGAAGGCACAGATTACACGGAGACATTCAGCCCAGTTGCCCGATTCGCATCAATCAGAGCCATCCTTGCTATTTCTGTTGCTGAGAACCTCATTTTGAAGCAGTTTGACATCAAGACGGCGTTTCTTTATAGTAAACTCGATGAAGATATATATATGTCGCAGCCTGAAAGCTATGATGACTACAGCGGACGTGTGTGTAAATTGAATAAAAGCCTTTATGGACTGAAACAGGCTTCCAGATGTTGGAACCTACAATTCACAAGGTTGTTGCAACAGTTCAATTTTTGCACATGTTCAGCGGATTCGTGTGTTTTTGTCCATCAGTCAGGGAAAGAGAAGGTCTTAATGGCGTTATATGTCGACGATGGACTCATTGCTGCAAGTGATGGAAAACTTGTGGTCCAGCTCATCGAGTATTTAAAAACATATTTTGAGATAAAAGTATCGGATGCGGAATTTTATCTGGGACTTCAAATCGAGCGTAAGAGGGATGGGTCTATTCATCTTAACCAATCCAGTTATTCTGAAAGATTGCTGCAGAAGTTTAATATGTCAGACTGTCATCCTGTGTGCTCACCTGCAGAAACATCAAAACTTGCATCTTCAGACATACCTGTCGGCAAGTTTCCTTTTCGAGAGGCTGTAGGGAGCCTAATGTACTTAGCAGTAGCGACAAGGCCGGACATCTCCTATGCTCTAGGAGTTGTGTCAAGACATTTAGACAAACCGTCTGGAGAGCATGTTAATGCTAAAAACGTATTTTTAAATACATTAAGGGGACTACAACTTATGGTATACTCTTTAAAAATAATTTAAAACTTAATCTTGATTCTTATAGCGATGCTGATTACGCCGGAGATATTCAAACTCGGAGATCTACAAGTGGTTTCGTTTTTTTGATAAATGAAACACCAATTAGCTGGGCTTCGCAGAGACAGAAAGGTGTTAGTCTGTCGACAACGGAGGCCGAATATGTCGCTGCATCTGAGGCCGTAAAGGAACTAATTTGGGTCAAGTCGCTATTCCAGGATCTCCTTCCTGGAAGGGAACTTAAAGCAGTTCTTTTCATGGACAACCAGAGTGTCCTTAAGTTGGTGAAAAATCCTCAATTTCACAAGAGGACCAAGCATGTGGACATCCGGTTCCACTTCATCAGAGAGAAGTTTAAACAAGGCCTTTTTGACTTGGTTTATGTGCCAACGCAAGACCAGATTGCAGATGTTTTTACAAAGCCATTGAGTAAAGTGAAATTTGAATATTTTTGCCAAAAATTAAATATTGTGCCTAAATGAATTTGAAATTAATTTTCTGTAATATTGAATAATTGATTTAGTAATGAATTTAAATTTTTGTCTTGAAATTTTGTTTAATGGATAAATATTAAGAGGGAGTGTGAAAATTGTAATATTAATCTTGAGAATCACTGTACAATACCTCAATTGTACCAACTGCATAATGCAGATAATTTATTTGTAACTATTGACTTTAACTTTCTGTTAATAAAATCTTCTTCCTTTTTATACAAACCATCGTCAAGTAAAGATCGTCTTCTCATTTAATCAGGCTCAACAGCTTTATTTCGTTATGTTAACCAAAATAGTGTCAACCAGAATTTGGAAATAAAACCGAATTCAGAATATTTTATTTTGATTTACTTTTTAACAAATGGAAAGAAATGTTAGAACTCCTCCATCTTGAGAGAGATAAGATGAATTTCAATGGTTTGGCCAATTATTTTTGGACATTTGACCAAAATATTTTTGAACTTTTGCCAAAAATATTTTTTCAAAAAACTTTTTTCCAATAAATTTTTTTGTTCAACAATTTTTTTAGGAAATTTTGATTTTTACATTTTTTTCAAAAATATTTCTTGTAAAAAATTTGCCACCCAATGTACTTTTAAACGTGATTTCTGGCTAAACTAGGCATCTCAGCGAGTTAAAAATTGCATATTCGTGATCTAGGGAGTACCACCTTTCAATCCACGTATCGCATGTAACAAATGTTTATCTTTAAATGCGATTACCATACAAAAAATAATATTTTATGAGCATACAATAGCTACTCGTATATACATCCCTATAATGTGTACCTGTCATAGAACCTTCTTTTTATTTTTTTTTTTTACTTTCTCATTTGCGACTATTTCGATTTCTATCAAAATTTTTACATCGCAGATTCTTTGATTTTCAAATAATATTGTACACGACAAATGGTTTCCTTAAATGAATACTTTTAAATACTCAAATTGTCAATACATTTCTTTCAATTTTAAAGAAAATTGTATATAAATATTTAATTTAATTTAATTTTTTTTTTTTTTTTATAATCTACCCGCGCTCAAGGGATTCTGATTACCCTTGAAATTTTTCAACACAGCGCGGGCTTGAAGTTAATGAAGAGAAAGAATGATAGGAAAGATGTGTGGCACGATGTTCTGAGACTGTTGGTGGTTGTCTCAGATATTTTTATCTCCAGGCATGGCGGCTGAGCTAAAGCGGAGAAATGCCGTGTCTTATGTCGCTTATAATTCACACTATTTATTGGTGTTCATCCTTGTTGGGCATACTAGTTTAACTCAATTACATGTTGTTAGTGCCTGAACAACATGTAATGAGTAAACCACCATTGATGACAATTTTTAGAAGGTTTTTTTTAATGGAATTAAAGCGACATAGACGACGGCAGGGATCGAACCTGTCATCATGAGGTTGATAGGCGAGCACACATCCATCGCGCCACGGCCACCCCCTAATTAATAAAACTTTCTCTTATAAATAATAACATTAAAATTACTATAGTTAAATATAATTTAATTTTAAATTAAAAACACATACACTGTACACATGAATGTGTTGAGTTCCTATGCTTTTAAAATTACTTATTTGTGTATTTTTATTGTGTTCACATTCTTTTTTTTTTGTAATTCGATGAATCTCTTCTTCGTTGGATTGGAAATTACCTTTCGAACCGTTCACTAAAAGTAGTTTTGGACGGTTTAAAATCTGATACCCACAAAATAAATATGCTGGTGTGCCCCAGGGCTCCGTTTTGTCTCCGACATTCTTTTCTATGTTCATAAATGATCTTCTGTCTGAAATTGTTGATCCGCTTAATTGTTTTGCTAACGAAAGTTCCCTCAGCTATTCATATTCGTTTTTAGATTCACATCCTTGTCTTTCGGATGTGGACTACCAACGGCAGCGTATGATAAGCTCATTTAATTCTGATCTTCACAGCATTGTCCAATGGGGAATCAAAAACCGTGTAGAATTTAATGCTTCGAAAACTCAATGCTGTTTGGCACTTGCATCGAGGAGACTGAACAGCTTTCAGCTCCAGGTATGTGCATTACAGACCATCATTTGTGGAGTGATCACATGTTTGACGTAATAAAAAACGCTGGTAAGTGTTTAGATTTTCTCTTCCGATGCAAGAAGTTTTTTTTACCCCTACTAATCTGGCTGTAATCTATAAGGCCTATATTCGTCCAAAGATTGAGTGCAATTCCCTTTGGGCAGGTGCTCTAAAAAACCCTCTTGAGTCTCTTGCACAGAATTCAAAAGAGAGCTCTAAAATGTTAGGCGACCGTTGTCTAACTGAAACATTTGAATCTCTCGAGCACCTTCGCAATTTTCATTAACAGTGATCTAGTGAAGTAGCCAGTTGCGTTCTCCACCTCAAACAATTCAATCGTAATACCCGTACTTCAAGGACTGCTCCTCATTTTAAGCTTGGGCCCAATTTCTGACGTACTGTGAAGTGCAGTGATTCTTTTTTTAGCCGCACTACACGAATCTGGAATGCTTTACCCGGCTCAATATTTCCCACTCATTGCAATGTGCAGACATTAAAAATTAATGTGTATCGGTATTTCCTTTCTCATCCTATCCTAATTTCCTAATTTCTTGCATTATGTTTAACATTATAAGGGTATTCATAACCCCTTGAGTGCGCGTATAATATTGAAAAAATACATGTTTCCTTTTTTCGTGACCTTTTCTTTTTATAAAATTATGTTTGCCCTTAAGTGGGCTACCTAGAGTGAAATAGAGAAAAAGAAGTAGATTTGGACTTTTTTTTTTGTAAAATTGAAGTAGGTTGAAACAGAGATCTTTAAAATGAAGTAGATTTTAGTATTTTGCTGATGGTGCGAAGTAAGAAGTAGAAGTAGAAGTGACCTTTTCTTTTTATAAAATTATGTTTGCCCTTAAGTGGGCTACCTAGAGTGAAATAGAGAAAAAGAAGTAGATTTGGACTTTTTTTTTTGTAAAATTGAAGTAGGTTGAAACAGAGATCTTTAAAATGAAGTAGATTTTAGTATTTTGCTGATGGTGCGAAGTAAGAAGTAGATTTTAAATATTTTGAAAAAAAAGTAGATCTACTTTAATTGAAGTAAAATGGTAGGTACCACTGGTTCCCATTAGCTGAAACAAATTTTGTAGAAAATTTTATTTCCAATAACATCATTGTATTTTAATTTTACTTTGTATACTACTATATACTACTTTTAAGCTTCTTTTTTATTAAGCAAAACTAAAAATGCATTTTTCATAAAAACTGATCTTATTCAAGAAAAAAACGTATTTCATCAAGTAATTTCGAAATTATTCACAATTTGTCAACTACCAAAGTAACAAGTGGTGGTCGTAAGTAAAACGTGTTAAAAGAAAATGTTGAAGGGCAGATATGTACAGATAACTGGCTTAACTTTAATAAAAACGAACTTAATATTGGTTTTTCAAACATGTGAAAATCTTCATCGAAAAAAAAAAATTGCTCTTATTTTTATATCATTTTTTAATTTTGACACCAACAACATTATTAAAAAAGTAATACTTGTTTTTTTTTTTATAAATTAAAAACTAAGTGATAATGAATATGAACATATGTACATAAATATTATATAAAGCAGTGGCGATTCCTGATCCTTAGCATTAGGTTAGCTCTGTGGTATGAGGAAGTTTAAAAAGAAAACAAATGGTAGTTTTTTTAATTTTATAAATAAGGACAAGAAATGCAAACAATACTTCATAAATTAGTAACATAAGATAAAAGGTTTAATAATGTATCGATACATGAATTCGTCGTTCAATGGTAGCAAAATTTTCAATGAATTCTTTAAACTCTTTTAAAAGAGCCTTTTAGATAGACATAAATACCTACCAAATAAAATAGCTCATTTTCTCCTGATCATGAGAGGCACGTTTTTAATCTCTTCAATGTAGAAAAGAAGCGCTCTATATAGACGCCGCGCCGTTGAAGCTGGTACTGTATGTTAGTTTTGAAAACTTGTACATCTGCTAAAAACTGTCTACGACGTTTGCCTTTATTCAGACAAAGACATTAAATGGGGTTATCGTTTTTGATGTTGTACCTGTTGGCTGCATAGTATCTGTGTTTTCATAGAAAAACCGCCAATTAATTTTTTAATTGAGTAAATTCAAATATGTTTGGTCAGCAATTATATTTTGAATTACTTCTTCAGGAAATTTTTTTTTTTGTTTACGATATTTAATAAATTTGTTCCCGATCAGTAAATCGAAATATTTCAGTTTGTCAAGGCATGCAAACCTTTCTGATATCTGCATGCTTAAATTGTCAACTATTTCAAAGAATAATATCCTGTATTTTGTTTCATTTATATCAAATTGATCATTTCAATCTTTTCGTTTTTCAGCACGTGTTAAACAGCCTGCAATGTTAATTGCCAAATTTCCTGAAACCCTTCGCTTCTTTGAATTTTAAGAAATTTATTTAGCTTTTTTATTTGGTTTATACAAAGTATAATGACGAAATTGGCGTTTTAAACTGTATTAAAAACAGGCATATCTGAGTGTGAAAATAATTTTAAAACCACATTCAAAAGAAAAACAGTTTCAAATCTTTTCAGGAATTACAGTCAACCGATGTAGCTTTCCCATGTATTTTTCTATCATTGTAGGTATATATTTTCATTGTAGAATGCTTTCGGTGTAAGAGTAGAATATATTGAACTAAGGCACCACGAAGTCATTGCTAACGATGGTATTTTTCTTTTGAAAAATTCTGTAAGAGCATGCGAACGTTGCAATCCCATTCAAAGTGCTAACAAAATCTTGCACTATCTTATGTTGGTTACTCCTTGACGAAGCAGCAAATTTAAGACGTGTGCATAACAGTCGATAAATTTAGCATTGGGACATACATTTTCATCTTTTATTTGAATTCCATTCAAATGAAAACTCATAACGGAAGCCCCATCGTAAGTTTAATGTCATATTTTTCCAATACTAATTGAAACAAATCTTCTGCTTTTCGCCCAGAGCTTAGGTACATCAATAAATCCAACGAAAGTTTTATGGTAACACCGAAACACAACTGCTAATTGGGATTTCATTTGAATGTCAAAAGACTGATCAAGCATAAAAGCAACAAAATCTGACTGTTTAATTTTTGTTTATGTATGACTGTTTAAAAGCTAAGGAACCGCTTTGATCAAATAATTTCGCCATTGAGGTACCTTTAAACCCGTTGCCGTTTCGTATTCTCTCAATACGTAGTTTCCTCGTTTTAAAGAAGAAACAGATTAATTTTGGCCTCTAAAGGGAAAACACAGAATTTAAAAAAATCAATAAAACTGTTGGAAATTTACTTATAAAGAAAAGGCAACCGAGTCCGAATTCAATGAGGTTTATTACAAGACTAAAAAATATATATAGGTTTAAGTACAAAGAAGTTATATAATGCAAGTGTAATTGTAAATAAATTGTAGTATATAATAGTAATAGGGAATTGCCAGAACTATATTTTCAACACAACCCCTCAATTCAAAATTACATTAAACCAAGTTTATTTACTAATTTATTGTGCTTAATTTTCTTCAAATTTTTGGTCAGAATATCGGCGACCATTTCATCTGTAGGAATGTATGCTAGTTCAAGCTCTTTCCGTTCATAAACATCTCGAACAAAATGCATCTTGATGTCGATGTGCTTGCTCCTAGCGTGGAAAACTGGATTTTTCACCAACTGTTGAGCACTTAGATTATCGCCATACAAGATTGTTGGTTTGGTAACTAAACTGCTGAATCCCATTTCACTGATGAGGTTACGTAAGAACACGATCTCCTTCGATGCGGAACAAAGTGCCATGTACTCCGCTTCAGTACTACTAAGCGCTACTGTCGGTTGCTTTTTTTGACTCCCAGGATACAGGACTGCCAGCCAGAAAGAAAACATGACCGGTAAATGATCTTCTATCATCGCTGTTACCAACCCAATCAGCGTCAGTATAGCCAAGCAAATTTAGCCCAGTTTTTCTGTAAATAATCTGATAATTAATTGTATTAGAAAGATATTTTAGCAAATGTTTTGCTGCAGTAAGATGTTCAAAGTGAGGATTCATATTATACTGAGACAATCTTATAACCGAATGAGCAATATCTGGTCGTGTAGTGATGCTTATAAAATTTAAAGACCCTATTAAAGATTGGTACAGTGTTTTGTCGACTTTCGAACAATTGTTGCAGCCATTACATTTTCTCAGCTGAGTGCCTGCAGTCAGTCATCTTGAAATCCTCTAAAAGACCCTTTATTAGCTGCTTTTGGCTGAGTTTAATTGACCCCCGTAGGCCATCTCTTTGGATTTCTATACCAAGAAAATGATTCAACGGTCCTTTATCCACAATATCAAACTGACACGCTATTTGATTTTTAATTTTTTCCATATCGCGTTCTTCCCTACACGCGATTAAGATATCGTCAACGTAGACAACAGTTATAATTATATTTTCATCTTTATGCATAATATATATACATCTATCATTGATGCAGTTTGTAAAACCCATATTTTTTAAGATACGGTCAAGCCTTCCTGACTGTTTGAGACCGTATAAGGCTTTCTGGAGCTTACAAACTTTATTAGGATTGGCTTCATCTACAAAACCGGTTGGTTGGTACATAAAAATATCTTCATCCAAATCTCCGTTCAAATACGCTGCAGTAACATCAATTTGGTGTAATAACAGGCCAAATTCAACTGCTAATGCAATAACTAGTCGTATATTCGAATATCTTGCTACCGGTGAGAATGTTTCGTAAAAATCAACGCCATACTTTTGCCCACAACCTTTGGCAACAAGTCTAGCCTTATAGCGTTCCACATACCCTTCCTTATTGCGTTTAATGTTGAATACCCACATTGACTTAATGGCATGTCTGTTTTTAGGTAAGTCAACAAGTGTCCAAGTATCGTTTTTAGACAGAGAATTGAACTCGTCTCTCATAGCTTGACGCCATTTATCAGCGTCTTTACTTTGAAAAGCAGCTTCTATTGTTGAAGGGCATTCATTTTCAACATCTTTCGCATAATTCAGGGAATTAGTTACTCCTCTACGTTTACTTTTTTCTCTATTGCTATCTACAACACGAACTCTACCACTTCTTAATACTTTTTTAGGACTTACTCCGACAGATATTTGTTCTTCATCCATACAACCTTCACTACCATTTTCTTCAGCATCGTCGTCTTGGACATCTCTAGTCGCAGGTTCCACAGCAACATCGTCAACATCAGCTTCAACAGCATCCGCAGCAGCAACATCCAAACTCTCAGGTCCCAAAGCATCTTCGAAAACATCAGCATCAGCCTCTTTTTTAATTAGTGGCACCTCCACTTCTAACTTGCTTATTTTAGTTTTGAAAGGTTCTGTAAGAAGGTAATCAACGTCTATACTTTTTGATTCAAAATTCGGATGTTTTTCAATAAACTTTACATCTCGGCTAATGTATACTTTACCAGTTTTGCGGTTTAAAAGGCGATACGCTTTGGACTCACTTGCATACCCGATCATTGCGCATTCGATCCCTTTCGACTGGAACTTGGAGTATGATGGTTGCTTGTTTAACATAAATGCCTTACAACCAAATACTTTCAAATGTGAGACATTAGGTTGAAAGCCAGACCAAACCTGGAATGGTGTGATTCCTTGTAATGTACTGCATGGTGAGCGGTTTCTTAAATACACAGCTGTATTTACAGCCTCTGCCCAAATGCTCTCAGGCAAACCTGACGCAATCAACATACATCGGGCCATCTCCACAATTGTCCTATTGGCTCGTTCCGCAACGCCATTTTGTTGCGGAGTATAGGGTGCTGTTAGCTGGTGATGAATTCCACTGGATTCCAAAAACTCTCTAAATTGCCGGTTCACAAATTCAGTTCCATTGTCGCTCCTAAGTGTCTTGATTCGTTTCGAGGTATGCGTCTCAACCATGGTCTTAAATTTCTTGAACATATCGAGCGCTTCGCTTTTTGCCTTTAAAAAATAAACAAAAAATTTTCTTGAATAATCATCGACAAAAAGTAAAAAATATTTTGCTCCTCCAGTGGACGTTATCCTCATGGGGCCGCATATATCCGTGTGTATTAAATCTAAAATACCTTCGCTCCGGTTCTGTTCACACACATATGGTAACGAGCTTATTTTGCCTTTCATGCAAACTTCGCATTGGAAATTCAAATTGTTGATGTTACCTTTAAAATTAAGACCTCTTACCAATTGCTTCTGGATTAAGTTGCTCAAACTCTTTGCATTAAGATACCCATACCTCTCATGCCATACGAAGATATCACTTTTACGCGATTGCCCATTTTGACACGTGTATGCGTTAACCTCATTTTTAATTATCTCACTGCAAATGTACATATTTTGTAACTTCTTTGCAGATAATAAAACTCTTCCACAAGCATTCAATATTTTTGCGCCGTGTTGGTCAAAAATTATTTTGTTCAAATTGCCTGCAGCTTTGGAAATTGAAACAAAGTTCATCTTCATCGACGGCACAAAAAGAACATCTTTCAGAGTGACAATGCCGTGTTTGGTTTTTAATATAACTTCACCAATACCTTCTGATAAAATGTGAGCATCATTAGCAAGAGCTATCTGTTCAGTGTGTGAGCGAAGACTGATAAACATTCTCTTATCACAGCATAGATGGCTTGTCGATCCACTGTCGAAAATCCATGATTGACTGGTAAGCCCTCCAGCGCATGCTGTATTAATCATTGCGAATGAAGATGTTGTTGTTTTATTTTTGTGTCTATCTCTGCAATTAGCTGCCAAGTGTCCACGACGATTACAATTAAAACAAGTTCCTTTAAAGGTTGGTCTATCGGTCTTCCCACGTTGTGGATGTTGCTGGTTTTGCTGTGAGGATTGTTTTTGGCTGCGATTTCTTACGTACAATGCTTGTTCAAGTGCAAAATCATTACATTCGGACCCTTGTCTCCTGTGTCCTTCTTCTAGAAGCTTTATCTTAAGGTTTTCACACGTAGGTAGAGTGTCACGTGCTTCGATAGGAAGAACGAAATTTTCAAAGCTGGTAGGAAGGCTAGAAAGCAAAATGATTGACAAAAGTTCATCTTGAAGTTCAATACTTATCTCTTTTAATTTTTCGACGAGTGATGAAAAATTATTAAGATGTGATAACACGTGATTATTCTCTTGCATTTTTAATTGTAAAAGCTGCTTAAATAGGGTTACTTTTCTCGCTGGCCCTTGTGGCTGATGAGTTTTTTGTAGAATAATCCACGCTTCATTTGATGTTTTACAATTTTTAATATAGTTGAGTTGAGATGACTTCACGGACAGAAGGATGGTGGCCAATGCCTTCTCATCACTTTTGGTCCAGACTGCACAATCTTCTTCTGGTTTTAGGTTAGCTCCATTTACGTATGACCACAATTCACTATGGATTAGGACGCTTTTAATTTGCAGTTTCCATGACTCGTAATTCTTTTCGTCTAATTTCTCGATTTGATACAAGGAAGAAGACGCCATCGTAAAATACTTTTAATTTCTTTCTAATTTTTTAATTATACTATATATGTATATGTACTCGTATATATGTAATTCTTTGTCTGGGATCTGGGCCCATAACCTTTGTTGGGAATTTACTTATAAAGAAAAGGCAACCGAGTCCGAATTCAATGAGGTTTATTACAAGACTAAAAAATATATATAGGTTTAAGTACAAAGAAGTTATATAATGCAAGTGTAATTGTAAATAAATTGTAGTATATAATAGTAATAGGGAATTGCCAGAACTATATTTTCAACAAAAACCCACCCTAAGATACAAATAAAAATAAAAAAAAAATAAAAATAAAAACAAGATCACACTCTCGTACTTCAAAGCACCAAAAATATCTATATTTACTCACATTAAAAATCATTGATCTTAGATCTCAGGACCCGATATTAATGTTAAATGCGTAAATCCTTATGTTTATTTCGCACGAAACTTTTGGGAATTAATATCTAACTAAATATCGTTAGCTATTAAATCCCAATCAAATAACAACACACATAAGCAGACGCATTCCTTGTTCTTTCTATTGTAAACCTAGAGGTAAACAAAAAAGAGAACGCACACAAAATTTACCTGCTTACTATACCTACTCCTCTTCTATTCAGCCTGATGTGTCTCTTGTTTTATCGCACGTTTTTGCGCTAACACTTTCATATTATTTAGCTGGGATTTTCTTAGGACATGTTGAAGTCAAACGCTCTTGTATTGTATGACTATTATAAATTGTAGGATATTCGGTAGCGCAAATTTTCGCGCTATAAATGCTTCAAAGAAGGCATTTTTGTATGACAGTTTTATGTTGCGTTTGTACAGAAAAATCTGATTAGAGAACAGGAATATGGGTAGGCTTAGGTTAAGTAGTTTCGTGTATTTATGTCAATGCTGTTATATTGTAGGGAATTTGGTATCGCGAATTTTAACGCTAAGGTATTGTTTTTGTATGGTAGTTTTGTGTTGTGTTTACTAAAGTATGATTTGAAAGTTGCGTTTTCAATATAAAATGTTCATCATAATATTTATTCATTTAAATTCTTGATTTAGCGGCGATAAACCTGCTAACTGAGAGGAATCACCACTGATATAAAGGTCTTTCTTATTCGAACTGGGCCAGATTTGCCTATTGTCCTTTGTTAAAAATTATCTTATTTCGAAATTTTCAACGAAATTACATCATGTGGCCTAATGAAAACGAAGTTGATATTACTCGTACATATGTATAGAATTTCTATTTGCTTACTTTTTATCAACTTTTTTCCTTGGTTTTTTGTTTCCTTTATTTGTTTTTGGAGGCATTATACATTATGTTCCTTTGCCACCAGGTTGTTGAAAAAAAATATTTATAGGTATGTGAAAAACAGATTTGCACAATAGAAACACAACAGAAAATAACAGTAACGAGAGTTTTATCCATCACCATGATATATTGAAATAAAGGAGAAAACTCTTACTATTTAAAACCAACAAAAATACATAAAAGAAGCGCATTTCCCATATTATTTCTACATACTTTGACAAACCTCCCAATTTCACCATTCTTCTATCAGTGAAATACGTCACCACCGAAAACAAAAAGTGTGTTTAGAGTCGAGACCTCTTTTGATTCCAATTTATAACTTGAATAGTTAAATATTACTCCTTACCTCGGGTGGGGGGTAGTAATAACAAATAAAACAAAATATTCTGACTTCTAAATTGAAAGTGATTTTATTCTTAATTTGTAAGACTATTTATACTAAAATAAATGCAATTCGACAATAATAATTTTGTGGGAACATAAGCATAATTCTATGGGAAAAAAATGTAATGGGATAGTGTGCATAATTCTATGGGAAGAAAAATGTAATGGGATAGGCGAGCAGGCACCTGTAGAGAGTGCTGATCTGGCAGTATGGATTTGTGGGAAAATAAATTGTGTGAATATAAAGTGTGCCGACGACATCCAGTTGCGAACCCCAAGGCTTCGGGCGTCCTAGTCTACGCAATCTCTCCAGCGCAAGCATGGTCTACCACGCTGTCGTCTACCATAGAATGTACCACAAACAACTTTCCGAGCAGGTTCCTCTTCGCTCATGCGAGCTAGGTGCCCTGCCCACCGGAGTCTACCGAGCTTAATTTTTGTCACGATATCTGCTTCTAGGTAGATTGCGTACAGTTCATGATTGTACCGTCTCCGGAATCGTCCTTCCTCACATATGGGATTCTCCTTAAGACTTTTCTCTCGAACGCAGCTAAGAGGTCGGAGTGCCTTTTGCTAAGCACCCAAGTCTCGGAACCATATGTGAGTACTGGCAGGACCATGGTCCTGTACAGCAGCAGTTTTGAAGTTATGGTGAGATTTCGGGATTTGAAGAGCTTTGACAGACTATAGTAGGCTCTGTTGGATTTGAGAAGCCGCCCGCGTATTTCTTCTCCTATATTGTTATCGGCTGCTACTATTGACTCAAGGTATTTAAAGGATTGCACCACTTCAAATTCGTGCTCCGCTACCTTGATTGTTTGACGAACTGTTCCTCTCGCATTTGACGCCACCATGTACTATGTTTTACCTTCACTAATGTGCAGCCCCAGATTTTGTGCCGCCTGCTCGATCTGGATGAAGGAATCGTGTTCGGTTGTTCGGTTCTTCCGATGATGTCGATGTCGTCTGCGTAAGCCAGTAACTGGCTGGACCTGCTGACGATGGTCCCTCTTATTGCCGTGCCAGAGTCACGGATTGCTTTCTCCAATGCCAGGTTGATGAGGAGGCAGGCAAAACCGTCCCCTTGTCGAAGTCCATTAAAGATGTTGATTTGATTGGTCTGGATAGCAATCCGGCTATTTTTACTTGGCTTGTTACGTTGGTCATGGTCAACCTACATAGTCGTGTCAATTTATTTGGGATGCCGAATTCCCTCATGGTTTTGTAAATTTCGACCCTGGCTGTGCTATCATAGGCGGCCTTAAAGTCTATAAACAGATGGTATGTTGGGATGTTAAATTCTAGACATTTTTCCATCACCTGATCAGTTGTTGATTTGCCTGGAATGAAACCACACTGATATTGTCCGATGACGGTTTTAGCGTATGGGGTTATCCGGTCTTGTAGGATAGAGGAGAGTATCTTATAGGCGGTACTCAACAACGTGATACCTCTATAATTGCTGCACGTTGTGACATCTCCCTTCTTATGTATGGGGCATATTAAACCTTTTCGCCAGTCTTCTGGAATTTCTTCCTGCTTCCATACCTGTACTATAATATCATGAAATGCTTGACGTAAGGCTGGCCCGCCGTGATGGAATAATTCGGCTGGTATGCCATCGGTTCCCGGGGCTTTGTTCTGTTTAAGCCGGCCTATAGCCTTCTCAACCTCGACTATGCTTGGTGGCGGCAACATAGGGTATTCTTCTTGAAGTAGTGGAGCCTCCACTTCTGCAGTGAACTGACCATTTAGCAATTCATTAAAGTACACTTCCCATCGCTCCAGTATGCTTTCAGGATCGGTGATCAGATTTCCCTCTCCGTCCTTGCAGTATGTGCAGCGTGGTGTGTACTGCGTCATGTTTCGGATGGATTGGTAGAACTACCCCGCCTTGTGCGAACCTCGCTCTTGGCTGTTTTCTATTTCACAGATTAGGTTCTTCTCCCAGGCTGTTTTTTTTCTCTGTGAAGCCGTTTTTCTGTTCTTCTGAGCTCTTAATATTCCTCTTCGCGTGCCCGCGTTCTATTGCTCGGTACGCAACATTCTTACGTTCAGTCGCTAGCTTGCATTCATCATCAAACCAGTCGTTCCGATTTTTACGACTGCTGCCTAAGATGGAGTTGGCAATACTAATGACATACAGGACTTACTCTCCCTAAATCAGGTGTTTCTAGGGTGAGTCCTAACGCATTACCAAAGGTGTTACTGGTGTTTTCATTGCGCAGGGCAGCCGTGTTGATTCGAACCTGATCGGCGGATGCAATGCGTCTTCGCAAGGCAATCCGCCCTCGGAAAACCATACCAACAAGATAGTGATCCGAGTCGATATTGGCACCTCGGTACGTTCGTACCATCATCAGGTTCTAGTAGTGGTGACGGTCTATCAACACGTGGTCTGTTTGGTTACGAGTGACTCCATCAGGTGATACCCAGGTGGCTTTGTAGATATCTTTACGTGGGAACCTGGTACTCGCAACGACCATGTTTTTCGATGCTGCCAATTCTAAGACTCGAAGTCCATTGTCATTAGTGTTCTCATGCAAACTATGGGTGCCTGCCTAATGCCTGAATACCGACCTATTTTTGCGTTCAAATCCCCAAGGATGATTTTAACATCATACTTGTTAACTTGTTCGTAGTAAGTCTCTTTTTCTTCGTCTGAGGACTCCTCCGTAGGTCCGTGAACGTTAATGAGGCTGATGTTTGTAAATTTGCCTCATACGCGAAGGGTGCATAGTCTTTCGCTTAAAGCGTTAAAGCCGATGATGATAGACTTCATATTTCGCTGACTAGGAAGCGTACCCCGAGCACATGGTGTTTTGTATGACAGCTGTAATATAAAAAAAAAAAATAAAGATCACTATGCATAGCAATTTATTACTAGATAGATAGATAAAAAAATTTATTTTCACAAAGTTTTTACAAAGGCTTGGTTTTTGTTATTTTAAAATTAAATTAAATAATGACAATAACTTTTAAAGTTGCCTGTCAGGTTAAAGTGTTTATAGTAAATTCATTAAAACTTAGCGAATGGTTTATATTTTTAAGAAAATTCATTAATAATTAGGTTTCGATATCTTATAGCGTTTTTTAGGAAATTGTACAGTTGAACTGGTCACGGTTAAGGCTTTCACTTCCTAAGAATTGTCTTCTATAAGTCCGAAAACAAGGACACACTCCAACAAAGTGGTATGTATTTTCAGTAGCATCAAGGTTACAGATTGTACAAATGCCTACTGAATCTCTTCTAAATGCTCTTGAATTGAGATTGAGCAATCCGCACCTGGATTTTAAGACCATGCTTATCATCTCGCGTGAGTTACAGTCTTCGAAGTAGTTTGTAGTCTCGGCATAGTTCAAGTTACAGTATTCGTCGTGGAACCGTGATTGATGTGCTCTGTTTGTGTTTTCCGTCCAATGTCTTTCTACAAATTTTGTGCAAGTTTCTATATGCAACGCTTTCCACTCAGACTTTGTTGACCAGTTAAACTCAATATTGACTTCATTAAAGAGTTCTGACCACTATTTTGCCCTGTAAATCTGTTTTCTTACGATGACATCAGAAAGTTTTCTCGGTAGTCTGTTTTCGGGCAGGGTACTAACTCTTTAGATGTATTTGAAATGCAGTTCGAGTATTGAAAGGAAGGCTTTTGGAAGTCCTGTTTCTAGGTTAAGCAACTAATTTTGTGTATTACTAGGTAAGGAAAAACATCTCTTGATAAAAAACTTTGCAATTTTTCGACTTCATTATGTTGCGAATAACCCCAAACTTGCGCACAGTAGTTCATCACTGATTTTGAAGCAGCTTCATATATTTTGTAATTAGCTGAGTGTTGTATGTTTTTGTTTTTGATGAAGTTTGACCAGGTAGCATTTATTAAGTTTTTAGCCATTGCAAGTCTCTGCACGACATATTGTAAGTGAAAGTTGCTCGTAGATATTTGTATTTGTTGGATATTTTGATTTCATCGTTGTTAAAAGTCCATTTTTCATCAACTGCCCAACGGCCACCGTTTCTAAAAATGACTACTTCTGATTTTCTTAAATTCGCAACCAGATTTCATCTTGAACAGTAATTTGCGAAGCTATTTATCATTGTTTGCAAGGAAGCGGGATTGTCAGAGAGAAGAACAATATCGTCGGCATAAGGTAAGACTTTTACGGATATGCCTTCAACAGATAATCCACCCGGTAGTTCAGAATCTAGATCATTCAAAAATAAGATGAATAGCAGAGCACTAAGAACGCATCCCTGTTTTACACCTTGATTTCTAGGAAAGAAGTCGCTTATGTTTGTTCCATTCCATACTGTTGCAATGTTGTTTTGATAGAGAGCCTTCAGGATTGAGAGCATTTTTGTTAACATTCCCAAAAGTGTCAGTTTGTGTAATAATGCGTCTCTGTTTATATTGTCGAAAGCAGCTTTTAAATCAATGAAAAACGCATAGAGTTTCTTTTTTTGATTGAGTTGTAGTTTTATAAGGCAGATAAGATTGAGAATTTGGTCTACAGTTGAGTAGTTTTGTCTGTATGCAGCTGGGAATTCTTCTGATCTGATTTTCTTCGACCCATCGATTAAGTGTATTCAGCAGAACAGTTGTGAACAGTTTTTATATACTTTACTTACTTACTTACGGTGGCGCTACAGTCCGAGGTGGACCAAGGATTCAACCAACAAGCTTCTTCAGCTAGCTCGGTCCCTAGTTAAATGTTTCCAGTTTCGCACACCAAGTTTGTTGAGGTCCTCTCCCACTTGTGTGCGCCCCCTGAGGCGCGGCCTTCCTCTACTGCGCCGTCCCTCGGGTTTGGATTCGAAGACTTTTCGGGGCGGAGCATTCGGGTCCATTCGCTCTACATGACCTAGCCATCTCAGTCGTTGCACTTTGATTCGTTTGACTTGGTCAGTTTCGCTGTACAGCCTGTACAGTTCGTGGTTATATCTTCTCCTCCACTCCCCGTCTATGCAGACGGGACAATAGACAAGGACCGGGATGATGAGGGTTTTATATAGGGACACTTTAGTTGCTCGAGAGAGGACTTTGCTACTCAATTGCCTTCTTAGTCTAAAGAAACAGCGATTGGCTAGAGTTATTCTCCGTTTAATTTCAGCGCTGATGTCATTTTCTGAATGTATAGCAGCACCTAGGTATATAAAGTCCTTAACTACCTCAAAGTTATAACTGTCAATAATGACGTTTTGTCCAAGACGTCAGTGTTGTGTGTCCTTTCTTGATGGCAGCATATACTTGGTCTTGCCCTCATTTACCGATAAACCCATCTTCTTCGCTTCCCTCTCAATACTTACAAATGCGCCACTGACATCACGCTTTGTTCTTCCAATAATGTCAATATCATCGGCGTATCCGAGTAACTGGACGGACTTTTGAAAGATTGTGCCTCTTGTGTTAGCGCGTGAGGTTTGCACTATTCTTTCGGGAACGATGTTGGAGAAATCGCACGACAGAGCATCGCCTTGTATAAAACCTTTTTTGACATCAAATGCATCGGTGGGATCTTTTACGACCTTGATGGAGCAGCGTGAATTCTCCATCGTCATCCTGCACAAGCGGACAAGTTTTGCTTTGAAATCGATGAAAAGGTGGTAGGTTCTGCGGTTCTACTACGATGTTCCCATGATTATCCCTGCAGGCTTTGGCTCGGGGATTGTTTCCTTGTGATGTTTGTTTTACCTTTTGGTAAAACTTCCGAAATTCATTCCTGCTATGGCATCCTTCTATTTCCTCGATCAAGCGCTTCTCATGCTCCTTCTTTTTCTTTCTGAGAAGCCGGTGTTCTTCCTTCCTTTTCTGCTCGTAGAGCTCGCGAGCAGCTCTAGTCCTTCTTTGCAGCGCCGCTTTGTATGCTTTTTGCTTTGCTGCATGTGCTTGCCGGCACTCATCGTCAAACCAGGGGTTTCGTTGCGGTGGTCGTGTAAAACCCAACACAATAGAGGCAGCATCTCTGATGGCTGCTTGGCAACGTTGCCAGTGGTCTTCAATACTTGATGCTGGCGGCACAGGACTCCTTAAGAGGTTGTTAGAAACTCGATCGGAAAAGGACCTTGCGATCTCTTGTGATTGTAGAAGTCCACCGTCGAACTTCCTCGCAGTACTTCCTTGTTTTGTCTTGGGTCGGGATATCTGCAGCCGAATCTTGGCTACAACGAGGTAGTGGTCCGAGCTGATGTTAATCCCTCGGAACGAGCGAACATCCTCTATACTTGAGAAGTGCCTTGAATCGATCGCAATGTGATCAATCTGATTCACGGTTGATTGATCAGGAGATCGCCATGTCCCTTTGTGAATATCAAGATGTTTAAACTGCGTACTGGCTACAAGAACGTCTCGTCCCACAGCGAAGTCCATCAGCCTGAATCCATTATCGGAGGTGTTGTCGTGCAAGCTATATCTTCCGATTGTATCACCAAAGATGTCTTCTCTTCTCAGCTTGGCGTAAAAATCTCCAAGGACTATTTTAATGCCATAGCTAGGGCACTGCTCGTATGTTTTGTCCAGGAGCTCATAGAATATGTCTTTGGTGTCTTCATTGTTCTCCTCTGTTGGGGCATGCGCGCAAATCAGGCTAATGTTGGCAAATTTGGCCTTGATATAGATTGTCGTGAGGCGCTCGTTCACACAGTTGAAACTTAAGTCTTTTTGCCTGAGCCTTGTTCCAACAACAAACCCGCATCCAAATAAACGCTGCTTTTGTTCTCGATACCAGTCGCCGTAGTATATATCGCAGTCTTTTAACCTTCGTTTCCCCGGTCCATCCCATCGCATTTCTTGGATTTCGGTAATATCTGCTTTGCAGCAGTTTAGGGCTTCCGCTAGTTGTTCGGCTGCACGTGGTCTTTTAAGGGACCTAACATTCCACGTACAGATCGGAAGTTCGTTATCCTTAATTCGTTTGCATGTTTCGTCAGCAGAGAATCCGTCCGCCTCCGAGGCTTGTTTTTGCTTCGCAACTAATGTGTGTTTTATGTGGCCGGGAAGTCACCCCGACGGCATAACTCCCAACCTGGAGGGCCAGGTCCTTAGTATGACTCCAAGAACGGAAAGCCGGTTAAACCGCTCCTTACAAGCCTGAGCTCCGAATATGTCGGAGTAGCCCTGTAAGGTGTTCACTAAGTAGTTCAACCTCACTGGAACTGTAGACGCCATCGTTGATTCCATCTGGGGAATTCCTCCGCTGCCGCCTTGATGAAAGGAGAGATGCCTTAGTGGGAACACCTCTCCCCCTGTCAAGAATTCAATAGTTAAGCAACGACTGAAATGTACTTTATTGAGTAGGTATAAAAGTTAACACAATACAAATATGAGTATATAATTATGTTTATAATGTAGGTATAGGCAGGAGTTTCCAACCTATAGATATGACATCTTCCCTTTTATAGAATTTCAAGGTGATGATTAATTAAGTTAAATTGTAAAAAGGAAGGTATTTAATTAATTCAGCAAAAACTATTTAAATTCAAATTAATATAAGCATGATTACAATTAGTGATTTTATAGTTAATGGAATTCAAGAAAAGTAAATTAAAAAGTAATGTAATAAAAATGATTTAGAGTTTATTTATTGTAGGTGTGTAGCGATCGGGTTGTCTCAAGATACGTCCATATCTTGTCGTCTTAGCTGCGGAATTGGCTGGATCTGGTGGTTTGTTTACTTGTGTTGATGTAGTCGGATCTGGTGTTTTTGTTATTTTACTGGAGTTGTTGGTGTGGTTCTTCGAAGAGTCAGAATTTGAAGGTGGTATATTCGCTGCAACTGATTTTGGTGCCTGGATGATCGATTTAGTAGGCTGAATATGAATTGTGTTTCGTCGAAGGAGTTTGCCATCATCAGTTCGTATTGCAAGCGACCTTGGCCCGTGCCTGGGTAACTCTTCCACGACTCCGGTTATCCAATCTCGGTGGTTTCGTTGAATACGTACCTTATCCCCAGCGTGAAATAGTTTCGATGGTGTTGCTTTGCTGTCGTAGTTTGATTTATAGTTTTGTCGCATTTTGGTGATGTTTTCGTGTACGTCCGGTATGATCTTTGGCTTATTAGTTCAGTGGAAACTGGTAATGTTTTTCTTGTGAGTCTGCTCATGAGGCGCTGATTTGGAGATTGCAGACTTTCATTTCGAAGTGAATTTCGATAGTTGAGGAGCGCTATATAAGGATCTGAATGGTCTTTGAAGCATTTTTTTAGCATTGACTTCGCTGTCTGCACGTATCGTTCGGCGAGTCCGTTGGATCGTGGATAGTAGGGACTTGATGTTTCGTGTTGAATGTCCCAATCTTTGGTGAACGTAGCGAATTCTCTAGATGCAAATTGTGGGCCGTTGCCTGATTCCAGGACTGATGGAATGTCGTGGGTTGCAAACCAAACCTTCAGAGCCTTAATAACGTCACTTGATGTTGTTTGTTTGAGTTCTGTGTAATCGAAAAAACCCGAGTAGCTATCTGCAATTAATAAAAATTCATTATTATGAAAATGAAATATGTCAATTGCTACTATTTCCTATGGGAGAGTGGGAATGGTTTTAATAATCAGTGGTTCCTTGGGTTTAGATGGCTTGTAAGATTGGCATATGTTGCATCGCTCTATAAAATTTGTGACGTCACTATGCATTCCCAACCAGAAAACTGTTACTCGTGCGCGGTGTAGACATCTTTGTATTCCGAAATGGCCTTTGTGAATGAGTGTGAGGGTTTCAAGTTGCAGAGTTTTAGGAATAACAGTTTTAGCGGCTTTGTAGATGATTTCGTCTTTGTAGGTTAATTCTTCCCGGAAGTTCCAATAATTTCTTATTTCAGGTGGGAGATCGTTAATTTTTTCCGGCCAACCCTGGTGTTTTATTAATTTCATTGCTGCAATTTCTGCTGAGTGTATCGGCAAGTTTTATCTCAGTCCCTTTTCGGTAAATAACTTTTGGTGCGTACGGAAGCACGTGAAGAAGTATTTTTTGAAGACGCGGTGAAGCTGAGCACAGTGATTTTTTGAAGATCGTTTCCAACGGCTTGTGGTCAGTCTCGATTGTAAGTTTTTGTCCATATACATACTCATGAAACTTTTCACAAGCAAAGCGTATCGCTGTGGCCTCCTTTTCAATCTGAGCATAGCCTTTTTGAGTGCTCGTCAGCGCTAGGGAGGCGTAGGCTATCGGTTGATCATTTTGAAGGAGAGCTGCTCCAAGACTGTGTTGGCTAGCGTCCACTTGTAGCTTCACATCAAGGCTGGAATCGTAATATCGCAGTAATGGAGTTGAAGAAAATGATTTTTTGAGAGCTTCAAATGAAGCTTGGTGATTTTTAGACCAGCACCATGAAACTTCTTTTTTTAGAAGTTCTCGTAACGGATGAGTGATTTTTGACAGATTTGTGATGAACTTCGAAAGATATGTAGCCATACCTAGAATTCTTTGGAGTTCAGTTCGATTTTGTGGTACCTGTAGTTGCTCTATGGCGATCGTTTTTTTCAGGATCAGCACGCACACCTTTTGATGTTAATATATGGCCAAGATATTTTATTTTCGTTGCATCGAAAACGCATTTATCCTTATTGAGCTTAAGGCCAGCATTAGAAAGTACTTGAACGACTTTACCTGTAAGTTGCTGCAATTCCTGCTTAGTTTTTGCATGGATTAAGATGTCATCAATAGCGACCTCAGTGTTTTAACATCCTTCAAGAATTTTTTGCATGTAGCCTTGGTAGACTTCTGGTGCACACGCAAGTCCAAATGGTATTCGTGTAAATGAGAATAATCCCCAAGGAGTTGACATCGTGAGGTATTGCTGTGTTCTCTTTGATACCTCGATTTGCCAGAAGCCTCTCGTACAATCTAGTAATGTAAAGAACTTAGATCCCTTAATGTTTGCTGTTATTTGTTCAATGGTTAGTAAAGGATGATAACGTCTGCGAATATTTTTATTAACGTCTGTGGGGTCGATACATACCCTAAGTTTGTCCTTTTTTCTTACCACTACCATCGGTGAAACTGCAGGGGGGAATCAGTCCGTTTTGATTAGTACACCGAGTCTAAGCATATTATCGATTTCTTTTTTGACATCATCACGAATGGAATTAGGGATTTTTCTTGGTGCATAGTGTTCGAACTTCGATTAGATCAATATCATAGACAAAATCTTTGACCTTTCCAAGTTCTTGGAAAATTTCGCTATCCAAGTTTATTTCTTGCACACGCAGCACTAGAGAACACTTTTCACAGTCATCTTTGCCTAATATTGGCTCGAAGTCGGGAAAGTCATTCACAATCAGGAATTTTATGTTTCGAGTTTTATTGCGCATAACACAATCTAGGCTTAATTCACCACGGATGTCGATCTCTGTTCCACCGAAGGCTATAATCTTTTGTTTTGTTGGCTTTATTTTTTGTAAATTCGATTTTTTTACAAAACTGATTGGAAGCACGTTGCACTGCGCGGCGGTTTCGATCTTAACTTTAATTGTTTTTTCTTCGATTTTTATTTCTTCGTACCAATTTTTTGTCTCATATTTATTTGTTTCTGATTTTGTGAGAGATAGCACGAACAAACCGCTTGAATCGTCACTGGTGTTGTCACTTTCATCAACAGGTTGTGTGCTTTCTTGTAGAGTGTATACTTTTTTCTTCTTGCCAAACTTTTTCCTTCGCTGAAAGCATAGTTCGGTAAAATGACCATTTCTTTTACAGTTTTGGCATTTTTGTTTGTATGCTGGGCACTTACTTTTTTCATGCTCTGTGCCTCAACGTTTGCATGTGTAGGTGGATGAAGGTTTCGGTTTTGCAAATTTTTTGTGATAATATGGGGTATATTTTTTTATTGCATCAACTGCTGTTGTTTCGGGCTTATGTAATTCACGCAACTGCTGTGAGGCTATCTCGCTTGCTTTACATACCTTTATAGCTTGATCTAATTTGATATCATCTTCTGCTAATAATTTTTCACGCAGACTATCATTTCTTATACCCGTTACTATTTTGTCCCGCAATAATGAGTCTTCAAGATTTTCAAATTCACATTTTTTTGATTGATTTTTTATTTTTGTGAAGAATTCTTCGAAGCTTTCTCCCTCGCCTTGAGTTAGGGTATTAAAGGTTTACCTTTCAAATGTTAAGCTAACACTAGGAGAAAAATACTCGTTAAACTTGTTAATTATAACAGAAACTTTATTATTTTCGGCTTCTGTGAACGAAAAAGAATTATATATGTTTGCAGCATCTGCTCCTATACATGACATAAAAGTTGCCACTTGGATTTCCTCTGATTTTCTGTTTAACTGTGCAGCAATCTCAAACCATTTGTAAAGCTGGATCCAATTTTTCCATTCCAATGAAAGGTTTCCACCGGATATTTGGAGTGGCTTTGGTGGTTTGACGTAGTTAGCTGCTCAGATGATGTTATATCTGACTTTCGATTGTTAGTGCTACCGCGCATTATTTTAGCGAGTTCCCCACCAATCCCTTGTTGCCTTGACTAACGCCAGTTGAGTTGCGATATTTAAATAGTAATTGCGTTGTTTCAGCACGCATAAGGCCTTGTATTTTTTATTCGACTCGGTAGTATCTTCTGAAAACGTCAATATTGTAAGATATTTTATATTTTTGTATATACATATTTCATTTTTTTATCACTCTATTTTTTAAGAATACTTATAAAAACAGAAATCATGTAGAGAAAAGGAAAAGTTGCCTAAGCGATTTTTGTTTTGAGTGTTGTGAGAATTGTTAGTTTTTCATTTTTAATACAAAAAAAAAATAATAATAATAATTACCTACAAAGAAAAAAAAGAAAGTTTGGACAAAGAAATTAACATGTGAGTTAAATTGGTTTATTTATTTAACCACTGAGCCAACTCTAGACCTTAGTTTTTTTTTTTGTTATATAATTATTAAAGTTATCCTTTTTGTTTTTCGGCTTTCCAAAAAAAAACGATACGTGGTCATTATTTTATCTTCGGGCGTGTTAATATCTCGCGAATTATTTGTATTATATATTTTATTATTAATAAATGCACGAAATGTCGATTGTGAGTAAATGAGTTGTATACCGTTAACATACGGAGATGTGCGTTCACCTGCTTCGTGTGTTCTTAGAACTCTATCGGGGGTTTACAACCAACTACTGGAGTATCGGTTCAAGTTGCGCGCTCTCCCTTCTCGTTCGCAGCCGGTGGGTTTGTGTGTAGATATGCTGCGATCACTTATACATTTTGTTTGATCGGTACGGGTTGCCCCGTTACCACACCGTGTGATAACAGTCACCCTCTGGAGTATCGGTTTGAGGTGCGCGTTCTCCCTAATCGTTCGCAGCTGGAAGGTTGGTCTGTACACTTCGGACAAGTTCATAAATATTTCTAATATTTATCTTATTGTAGATTATTCATACGCTTTGCACTCACATCGACTTAAGTACAGTGGTCTTTTAATTATATTTTTAAAATTTGTGTTAATAAAAGGGCTTTGAGTGCTCATGAGTTCTTTTCTTTTATTTTTACAGATTCTACACGACTAGAGGAACTCTCCAAGAAGTTATAAGTTGTTCAGTTTAATTAATTAATTCATTTTGTTTCAATTTTCATCTTTAAAAAAAAAAAAATCTTTTAAATTAAAAAAAAGGGTTAAGTTTTTCTTCTTTTATAATTCAGAAGTGGGATACCTAGTCGTGGAGAGTAATATATGGACGCTCATGTTTACCAGAGTAAAATAGAGTACATTAAGTATATGTACCTACATAACTATTTTGTTTTATTTTCTGTAAACTTTTCTAGTCATAGTACTACTTAACATTTTTTTTCCCTTTCCATTCTTGTTGTTCACATTTTAATTTTTTTTATATATTATACCCTTTAATAAAAACATTAATGTAGATATATCAAGCAAAACAATATAAACAAAAAAAAAATATGGGCAAACATAAGAAAAAACGTAACCATCGAAGAGATTCTAGCAACGATTCTGTATCGGCAGAAAAAAAAAGCGTCGACGTTTGAACAAAGCAAAGTCAAAAAAAACAAAAGAAGATAGTTGTTCAACAAACTCATTTGATCGATTCACAGATGTAGTCAGGGAATTGTTAGATAGATCGACTAACGTAGGTACTTGTGGTGGGAAGGGAGATGCAATTCCTGAATTTGATCCCGAAAATGAAAATCAGTCAATTCAAAAATGGTGTGATCAGGTTGATGAACTTAGGGATATTTATGGATAGTCTGAACAAGCAACTATTTACAATGCACTAGGGAAGTTAAAAGGATTGGCTAAAGTTTGGTACAAGGGACTTTCTGATCTAAAATTTTCTTGGATAGAATGGAAAATTAAATTATTGGAATCGTTTCCTGGAGAAAGAGACTTTTACGAACAACTTTGCGAGGTAACTCGAAGACATAAAAAATCCAACGAAAGTTACATGAAATACTACCACGAAATGATGACATTGTTGAATGTCTGTGACATTTCAGGAAGAAACGCGAAGCCCGATAAGCGATGCGACTTATGTAGGAGTTGTTTTCATGACACGATAATCTGTCCAAAGAAAAGTCAGCCGGGAAAAACCGTAGCTATATTAGAAGGTACAACTTCTAATTATTCAAGTAACGGAAAATATCACAAAAATATAGAATTGAATGGAACAAAAATTGATGCTTACATCGATTTTGGTAGTTCATGTACAATAATCAAAAATACGGAAGCAGTGCGGCTTAATCTTACCGTAAATCGGAAAGACAAAATCCCATTGCATGGTTATGGAAAGGGCTTCGTCGTAAGTATAGGTTCGGTAATGGTGAATCTGAAAATTGACGAAGTTGAAGATAATGTTTTAGCATTGGTTGTTCGAGATGAATGCCAGAACATCCCTGTATTAGTTGGTCAATCTTTTACAGAACTTCCTGAAGAAATCGCTATTAAAACTGATAAATCATTGTATTTTTCCCGAAGAAACATGGAACTCTCTCAATTCAATATACTACCAGCAGAATGCAAAATTATTTTATTTCATCAGGGCAAGTCTATATGGCACCAAGGGCCGTCAACATGGTACCAGTAAAAGCCAGGCACGAGAATGTTAATGTTTTAATAGAAGCGACTATACGATCACCAGAAGGACTTGAAAGCTGTATACCCAGGGGTATACTCCACACAGAACAAAATGGAACTTCTTTTATGCCAATTTGTAATTTTTCCGATCAAGAAATAGAAATTAAAGAAAATGCTATCATCGCAAGAGGACACCGATGTGAAGAAGAACATGCTGAGCATGAAAGCATTTTACAAATTAACAAAGAAAAGTACCCACCTATAACAATTGAAATGCTGTCCGTTGGTCCTGTGAATGAAACTCAAAAAGAAGAATTGTTGCAAATATTGAATGAATTCCGTGACTGTATCGCTTTGGATATTAGTGAACTAGGGTGCGCAAATTCAGCGGAGATGAAAATTAAACTTGACGATGAGAAAAATTTTTCCTTTCGACCATATCGGATGGCAGTAAAAGAGCAGGAAGTAACTCAAAACATTGTGAAAGAACAAAAGACAAAAATATAATACGAGAGTCTCAATCTGATTATGCCTCGCCGATATTATTAGTGACAAAAAAAAATGGAGAACAAAGATTATGTGTAGACTTTACTTACTTACTTACTTAGGTCCTCAGACCTTTTATGTCCGTGGGGGATCCCTAGTGGGGCATAGGGCGTCCACAACGCCAGCTCGCCATCGTGTTCGGTTCCTAGATATGAGTCGCAACTCCCTCCAACTCTTGCCTAGTTGGGCTGACTCCTCCTCGACTGTCCTTCTCCATGAGCTTCTCGGTCGTCCAGCTCTTCTTACTTCTTGAGTGAGCGGATTCCACTGCATTGCATGAGCCGCAATACAGTTTTCGCCTTTTCGAAGCGTGTGTCCGATCCACTGCCACTTTCGACGTCGTATAATAGAGTCAATAGGTTCCTGACCCGTTTTCTTAAGGAGCTCTTCTTTTGATATACGATTGGGCCAGAAAATCCTAAGGATGTTTCGTAGACATCTATTAATGAACGTTTGCAGCTTCTTAGTGACACCTACTGTTACTTTCCAAGACTTTAGGAAATTAAATTCAAAGACAATTAAAGACTGTCATCCATTGCCACGTATCGACGATCAGGTTGACAAGTTACATGGTGGTATATGGTTTACTATTTTGGATCTAAGATCAGGTTATTATCAGATACCAGTAGAAGAATCTTCGAAGCGACTAACAGCATTCGTTACATCAAGTGCTCAATACGAATTCCAACGTATGCCGTTTGGGCTATGCAACGCCCCCAGGGTATTTCAACGCTTTATTAATCGCATTCTAAATCCAATTCAAGACATTGCAGCCTTTTATCTCGATGACATTTTATTACATTCCAAAACAGTTTCTGAAGCTTTACAAGGACTCAGGCGAACATTAAAAATGTTGCAAGCAGAAGGATTAACTCTTAATTTAAAGAAATGTGTTTTTCTCATGGACAGGACGGATTTTCTAGGATTTGAAGTTACTCATGGCAAAGTGAAACCAGGAAGTGGAAAATCCATCGCCATTCGTGACTTACAGGATATTTCCGACACTTTGTTGAAAAATATGCCATCATCACAAAACCATTAACAAGCTTGTTGAAAAAAACGAATCAGTGGATTTGGACTGAAAAGGAGAAAAATGCGTTCTGTCAATTAAAGCAAAAACTTAGTGAACGACCGATATTAGCTATTTACGAACCCGGAGCCAAAACTGAGGTACACACTGATGCGAGTTCTATTGGCTTGAGAGGTATCCTATTACAATATCAATCTGATAGTCGACTTCATCCTGTGGTTTATTACAGTCGCCAAACACGAAATACTGAGGAAAAGTACCATTCGTATGAGCTGGAAACTCTAGCAGCTGTAGAATATATAAAAAAAATTTCGCACATATCTCCTGGGACAAACTTTTACGTTGGTAACTGATTGTAATGCTCTTAAGGCAACCCAAAATAAGAAAGAGCTGTTACCACGTATTGCGCGATGGTGGCTGCAACTTATGGAATACGATTTTGAAGTAAGATATCGACCCGGAGAGCGTATGACTATGAGACATGTCGATGCACTCAGCCGAAATCCTTGTACTACAGACAAAATAGAGACAATAATGCGAATAGAACAAGCAGATTGGATATTGACAGGACAGCTGACAGACCGTAAACTTCAGCGCATACGCGATCTCTCGAGAAGACACCAAATAGTGAAGAAGAAAAGGAGATACATAAGAACTATTTACTAAACAAAGGGAGAATATACAGAAAAACATCTCAAGGTAATCAATGGGTAGTACCAGTAGGTATGCGACATCAAGTAGTACATGCCGCTCACGATGAAATGGGACATTTCGCAATAGAGAAAACTCTTGTCAGACTTTGTTCTCATTATTGGTTGCCAAATATACGACAATACGTAGAAAAATATATAGCATGCTGCATTCAGTGTCTGTATAACAAAAAGATGACAGGAAGGCGTGAAGGTTATCTTCATCCCATACCTAAAGGCAGTACTCCAATGAAAACCATTCATGCAGATCATTTGGGTCCTTTTCCTAAAAGTAAACGCGGTAATCTTTATATAATCGCTGCTGTTGATGCTTTCACTAAATTTACATTTATCCGAGCTGTTAAAAATACCACCGCAAAATTGGTCATCGATTTTTTTTAAAGACATTTTTAGTGTTCATGGTGTACCACTAATCTTGATTACAGATGAAGGAAGTTCTTTTACTTCAAAAGAATTTCAACGGTTTTGTGAGTCTAATAATATAAAACATATTTTAAACGCCGTAGCAACTCCAAGAGCGAATGGACAAGTTGAACGTTTGAATCGTTCTATTCTCAGTGCACTTTTGACTACCACACTGGAAGATAATTTATGGGATTCAAATATACTTCAAGTACAGTTCGCAATAAACAACGTCACAAACAAAAGTACCGGAAAAACACCGAGTCAGTTACTATAGGGTGTTGAGCCTCGGAGTGGCACCGATGCTGTATTGAAAGATGAAGTTCAGCAAGTAGTGGAAATAATAGCACATCTTGAAGCTGAAAGGCAGAAAGCATCAGAAAGTATTGAAAAATCGCAGCAGGAGCAGAAGAAATATTTTGATAAACAACGTAAGCGACCTAAAAAATATAAAGAAGGGGACCTAGTAGTTATAAAAAAAACAAGAAATGGTAACAGGAACTAGCTGAAAGATGGTATCGCCATTCAAAGGACCATTTGTTGTGAAAAAGGTGTATCCAAATGACCGATACCTCGTTTCAGACATCGATGGTACACAACGTAAGAGGAGAAATACGACTTACGAGAATATAATTGCTGTTGATCATATGAAATCTTGGGGTAATTATGAATCTCTATCAGATTATTCAGATGACGACGAAAAACAAATTGGTGACACTCGAGACGAGTTTCTGTCTGGATAGGCGAATGTAAGATATTTTATATTTTTTGTATATACATATTTCATTTTTTTATCACTCTATTTTTGAAGAGTACTTATAAAAACAAAAATCATATAGAGAAAAGGAAAAGTTGCCTAAGCGATTTTTGTTTTGAGTTTTGTGAGAATTGTTAGTTTTTCATTTTTAATACAAAAAAAAAAATAATAATAATAATTACCTACAAAGAAAAAAAAAAAAGTTTGGACAAAGAAATTAACATGTGAGTTAAATTGATTTATTTATTTAACCACTGAGCCAACTCTAGACCTTAGTTTTTTTTTGTTATGTAATTATTAAAGTTATCCTTTCTGTTTTTCGGCTTTCCAAAAAAAAACGATACGTGGTCATTATTTTATCTTCGGGCGTGTTAATATCTCGCGAATTATTTGTATTATATATTTTATTATTAATAAATGCACGAAATGTCGATTGTGAGTAAATGAGTTGTATACCGTTAACATACGGAGATGTGCGTTCTCCTGCTTCGTGTGTTTTTAAAGCTCTATCGGGGGCTTACAACCAACTACTGGAGTATCGGTTCGAGTTGCGCGCTCTCCCTTCTCGTTCGCAGCCAGTGGGTTGGTATGTATGTCTCGATTGATATTGTTTTGTATTGTGATGGGGTGGTTACAACTACCCACTGGAGTATCGGTTCGAGTTGCGCGTTCTCCCTTCTCGTTTGCAGCCGGTGGGTTTGTGTGTAGATATGCTGCGATCACTTATACATTTTGTTTGATCGGTACGGGTTGCCCCGTTACCACTCCGTGTGATAGCAGTCACCCTCTGGAGTATCGGTTCGAGGTGCGCGTTCTCCCTCCTCGTTCGCAGCTGGAAGGTTGGTCTGTACACTTCGGACAAGTTCATAAATATTT
Source organism: Chrysotoxum bicinctum (assembly GCA_911387755.1). NCBI lineage: Eukaryota > Metazoa > Arthropoda > Insecta > Diptera > Syrphidae > Chrysotoxum > Chrysotoxum bicinctum. Next base: position 109,477,856 of record OU426987.1, on the reverse strand, counting down.
CTAATATTTATCTTATTGTAGATTATTCATATGCTTTGCACTCACATCGACTTAAGTACCGTGGTCTTTTAATTATATTTTTAAAATTCGTGTTAATAAAAGGGCTTTGAGTGCTCATAAGTTCTTTTCTTTTATTTTTACAGATTCTCCACGACCAGAGGAACTCTCCAAGAAGTTATAAGTTGTTCAGTTTAATTAATTAATTCAGTTTGTTTCAATTTTCATCTTAAAAAAAAAAAAAAAAATCTTTTAAATTAAAAAAAAGGGTTAAGTTTTTCTTCTTTTATAATATTATGTTTTCTGTACACTTTTAGGTTTTTCAATACATCTTTCCTAGCGTAAAAACAAGCTGTATTGAACCATGGTTGTTTTGGTATGAAATTTGGGTTAACTCGACTATTTTCTTCATAAGCACCGTAAACACATTCTTTAATTGCATGACATAGATCTTCACCTGTGTTAATACTAGTAATTTCTTGTGGTATGTTTTCTTCTAGACTGCATATGTATGTGGTTTTTCTGTCATTGCGCCACTTAAGTCTTGGTAAAAGTTTCATAGGATCATTGATCACTATAACTTCCTGCGTAGAGAGACTTACTATGAGGGGCATCAATAGGACTATATGATGGAGAACAGTAGTCGATGACCGAGGACCCTCTGCTGCTCACAAATGAAAATTCACCAGTCCTGCCTCCATATCCTCTTCCGTTCAAAATGAACGCTCCAATCACTTCTAAGAACTCTATAAACGCATTTGTGTTACGATCACAACTGTTATCCTTTGAAATTCTGATTGTGTGGACTAGATTTGTATTCCCAAGCTGGACATCTACACTTCCTTTCGTACCAGTTCTTACATTTAAATCACCTACTAATATGAAATTATTCTGTTCTGTTTCATCAAAAAATGCAATAAGTTTTTCAAAGTCGCTTCTCCAGTGGTTGCAGTTGATGTACGCTCCTCCAAAATGACCTCTAAAAAAACCGGTATCGCAGTGCTTGATAAAACTGAGTTGATAAACCTGTTATATGCATTTTTTATACCCGTATAAACAGCTGCCACTCGCTCTTCCTCGTGTTTGTTGTTGTGTTCTTGTCGCAGGAATCCATTCAAGTTTGTATCCGGGAAAGAATTTTTCGTATCTTATAATATTTTCAGTTGTGAATAATGTTTCATATAAAAAGAATATTTCAAAGTTATTAATAGATATATTTAAAAAAATTACAAAATAAGGTTTTATTTCCAAGGCCAGCAATATTGAAAGATAAAACCTGACAGGCACCTGATTGATAAGCGTGGTTTGGAAAGTTGCTTGCTTGGGCTCATTCAAAATAATAGCATAGTTGCATTCTGTTTTACCCAATAAACTAATAATATATTCTCTATCTACATCACTGAAAGCTGTGATGGTTCCTTCGGGACTACATTTATAACAATGACCATTGACTTCAATAGCCCAGTGCTTGACTTCGATTTTTAGGTTGGGATTTGTTTGAGTTACCCATTTCTTGATCTGTCGGAAGTGGTACTTCTCTCTTCTTTTATTATAGGCCAGGTCTCTGTTGATGAATATCCTGGAGTTCTTCAAGTTATGTGTTGCCGATAAAACTGTGTTAACGTCATTTACATTTCCAAGTTCGAAAACAAATGCGGACGTGTTCTTGTTTGGTAAGCCAATTTTTCTTGTGTTGGTTGTTGTAACTGATACATTGAGGGTTGAACTGCATATTTGAGCAAATTGCTGTTTTGCTTCTTGAGGGTTGGTCGCAGTCAATCCATTTACAACAACGTTTAGTCTTTTAGTGAATTTCTCAAAATCTTCGATTTTTCGATTTAGTGTTTTTTCGTTTGCTTTTAGCTTTACGATTTCGGATTTAAGTGTTTCGTTTTCCACTTGTAGAGCGATTACATCATTTTTGATGTTGTTAATGTCATCTTTTGTCGCTATGTTGGCTAATTTTGAGTCAAATAATTCATTAATTTTCGGCATTAAAGTGTTAATAAGCCATTTGCCATTGAATTTTCACCCATAGTGCAAGTTTTTTTTATAGTTCACAAATTTATCAGAATCTGGTGAAGTTTCTTTCAAAGATCTTTTTGGTTTTGTATTTTCCATTCGTTGTACCACTGTTGGAACACAAGTTTGGTTGTCGTTTTTGCTAACAAGCTTTGAGTGCAGTGGTGAGTAATAAGGGGTTGCTGTCTTCGGAACCAAATATGATAAAGTGAGCTTTTGCTTATTGAACTTTTTTGTGGTGAAATAAACATTACTACACTTATGTGAGGGAGTACTGTGTAATGATTTTCTATTTAAGTTGTGTGTACTCACGTTCACAAATAATTGCTAAAGTGTATTGTGTTATTTTCAGTCCCGCTTTAGATTCTGAGCGTGTATGGTATATGCTGCACTTTATCAGAGAAGAGGTGAATTTTTGGTGATGTGCCAAAACAATGAAATCACTCAAATGCCAATTCTATTTGTTAAATAGGAAAATCAGAAACTTATTTTCCTTTTTAATTCGTTAATCACAGGATTAAGGTCAGTAAATTAGTTCACAATATAGATAATCGTTTCCAAAACACTTTATATTTCAAATTTATTACTATGTGTGTACCTAAACTGGCTTTCCATAGAAGACAAAAAAAAAAAAAAACAGTAGAAGTGATGATAGATCGCAAATAAAAAAATACAAAAAAAACAAAATTTATGACAGCGAATGTGTGATATACCTACTTATATTCTTTTTATACATACACAAAGAACATTTTTCCACCCTACCTCCGACAATGTGGAATGGTCATTGCATCATATATTATGTATGTACCTACTAAAAAAAATCATTTCTAATACGTAAACATAAACATAAACAAAGAATAAAAAACTAAATGAGCCCAGACAAAAAAAAATCAAGAGAGCGGATGGGCGGACAAAATTCTTTTGCACAGAGAATACGAAACCTTCTCTTTGAAAGCGCTGATATTGCAGTGGCATTCTTGGGAACTGAAAACTTACTTGTGTGCGTGTGCAAAGAAACTTTTTGTTAAAAACTGCAAAATAGACCTCTTTTATTAAAATAAAATTAAATAAATATTGAGTCAAAAAAAAGTATTTTGTATTTTTGATTTTAGTAAAAAAATATCAAACAAAAATAAAATAAAATGCACGACTGGATCGCACGAACTTGCTCTTATGTAAAAGTACTTTGGAATTTAAGATACATTTTATAAATATAAAACATGAATTTAAAATGAAATTGCCGTCTGATTTCTGGAAAAGTATGAATTTATGCAAACAAACTTTAAAAAATCGTTTTATTATTAAATAAATAATTTTTTTATATAAGAAATTTCTTTAAAATTTTTCAAGAAAAAAATGTGGGATGTGAATTTTAAGTATTTAATAATATTGATTTTTGGAAATAATTTCAAAAAATAATCGTTCATAGGTTTTGAAGATATTGATTTTTCAAAAAAAAATTTTTTCAAAAAAACCCAGCAAATAATTTTTCGAATATTTTTATATACAATATTATTTTAAACTTAGGGGGACTCCTGCTGAAAATTTTTGGTTAAAATCGTTAGAGCCGTTAATGAGAAAGTCGAAAATCAAAAAAACGGTTTTATGACAGGTACCGTTAATAACATTTTGCCCCAAATTTTTTTTTTACCAAAATGTAGTCCATGTCCATAATATCACACCTAATTTTTTATCAAAATCGTTAGAGCCGTTTTCGAGATAAATAAGATTTTGCATTACGGGTGTATGGGGGGTACCGTTAGTTTTAGAGCTAAAAAAAAAATTTCAATTTCCCCTCTAGGGAATCACCGAAGACCCATAACTACCGAGTTTGAAGAAAATAGGTCCAGTGGGTAAGGCTGCAGAAAGAGGTACAGACATACAGACAGACAGACAGACGGATTTGCCGGACCCACTTTTTTCGTCTTCGCTATCATCGTAATGTCAACTTTGATCAAAATCTCGAGTTCGATTTTTTTTCCAAATGCAGAACTTGCCCTATAATACCTATGTATATCGCAAGTAAAAAATATGTGAGAATTGTATTGCCAATACTCTCCTTACAAATGCATTACAAATACTGTCATATTGAGTTGCATTTTGATGAACTTTAGATGAGTTTTGTTTAATTTTTAAGACCCACACGCTGTTCAGAGAATATAAATCTTTGATTAAGAAAATATTTCCAAAAATTTAAAAATATAACTCTCAATTTCCCAGGGTAGGGAACAAAATATTTGTAAAAAAATGTATATTTGTTTACTTTTGTTAGTAAAAAGTTACTGTAAGAATTAAAAAAAAAATATATATATATATTAACGTAATTGCACATACTTATTGGCTTTGTATAATAGTAAATTTGACTTAGTTATCTTTTATACTTATGAAGTCTTATCCAGTAGAGCATTTATACCACTATGCAAATTTCCTTCGTTTTTCATAGTTTTTTATATTTATTTTTGAATAAATAAGAAAACAGAATAAAAAAGGAAGACCGATACGTGATTTGAGAATATGTTGTTTCTATAAAAACAAAATATAAAAAAAATAAAAAAGTAATATTTTTTGAATTACCCTATCATTTGAATAAGGACCTTACTAAAATGTATGATTTTTCCACTTGTGTGGCAGTTTCTGGGTACACATTTTTTTATTTTATTTTGTCAAAGCTAAAAAAGTATATTTTAACATTTTTCTAATCGATGACCGTTTATTTTATTGAAATATTCGTAAAATTGTGAAAGTTATACAGCTTAGCGCAAAAGTCTAACCTATTTTTTCAATGGACACCTACCCTTAACACTTTGTCATAACTTTTCGCACGTGTTTAATAATGCAGAGGTTTTTTTTTAAAATTCTTTTTTCTTTATGTATTTTTTTCTTCTGACACCAATTGTAGGGGGAGGGAATAAATATAAAATATAAAAATATAGTTTTTAATTCACTAATTAAAATTAATAATAAAACTTGTTTCTCTTTTTAAATGAAATTAAAGTTTAAATTAAAAAATAATAATTCAAAGGAAATAAGTAACTTGACTTTCACTTGACTTTGACTTTAACTTGACTTTTCTTTTTTTTTCTACACTTTACTTCGCGCAATTCTATAACTGAATAATAATAAAAAGGTTATTATAACATTAGCTTCAAATTGTTTAAGTTCGGATATGGAATGATTTGGAAAAATTATATTAAATTTAATAAGGTATATTCTCAAATATTGGGCTTTACTTTAGGATGTAAAGTATAGTCATCCTTCATTCATATGAATAAATATAATTTATCTATTCGTTATTCGTTAGGGTAAGGGCAAAAGTACGTTAAGTATGTCTTTTACTTTTTCAGCTTTTGTTTTTAATTAACTTCTTTTCCATTTTGTTTTAGTAAGTCTGATATATTATTGATAATTCGAAGCTTTCTCCTCCGTTTATTTTGTCTCTATGGTAATTATGCTTTAATTGATTTTATTTAAACGCAGTTACAAAGCTTAGTATATCTTTTTAAAATAAAGCCCTACCATTAGTGTAAGGTGCTTTTATTTTCCAGATCAATATTTTTCAATAACTTTTAAAGGAAATACAATTTTATAAATATTTCCTATTTTTGTGACATTTTTTTTTAAATTAATTATATGCTAAGTAAGCTTCAGGTCAATATTTAATATTAATTTTTAATAGAGCTACAACGTTTCGGGCGCGCTTACACCCTTTAACAGATGAAAAGCTTTTTCTTATCCTTTTTCTTATCCTCCTTTTTATTCTTTATTAAAAATCTTTAAAAGACTTTTTAACAAAAAAATAAAGACGTATCCTTTTTCTATATGTTTATACTTATTTCTTATTTTGTTTGTTTATATTTGTTAAAAATTCTTGAAAAAGACGTTTCAAGCAAATATCTAAAATAAATCATTATTTTCTCACACAATTTTTGAGGGCTTAACAATTGTTTTGAGGTTTGTTTGATGAATATTATTCTCTGAATGCCTATCATTTAATCAAATCTATATCGAATCACGAAATATGTATATGTATATCATTTAATGAAAGCCCAAATCTATATCGACTCACGAAATATGTATGTATGTATATTCATACATACATATAAACGTTCATGCGTTCGCAAGAAATCCTAAAATTCTATAATTTACTAAACTTTTAATTTTGGACTTCTTCTAATTTTCTCAAAATATAATGAAAATACTTTAATTGAAAACGAAGGAAGTAATAAAATCTGAAATACTTTTTTTTTAAGATTTTAATTTAGCTCTATAGCCAGATTTAAAAACTAAGCAATAGATAATATACATATACGTGACATGTATCTATTAATTACATACATATAAACGTTCACAAATGTTTTCGTAAGACATACTAAAATTCTATAACTTACTCAACTTTTAATATTGGACATCTTCTAACTTTTTCAAAATACATATAATGAAAATACTAATATTGAAGACAAAGGAAGAAGGAAGGAAATCATAAATATTTTTAAGATTTTAATTGAGTCCTATACTCAGATTTAAAAACTAAGCAACAAACAATATACGAAGTGTTCAGATAGCAGTTACTAGATATACATCAAATAAAAATATTTCTATTTTAATCTATTTCAATTGTTTGAAAATAAAGGGGATGCATCCCTTTAATGATATGTCGACTTCTTTAATCTAGTAATTGTGGAGTCCTAGCCGCACCTTTGGGCATGGCTAGATAGTTGGGTTGCCTTTAAATCTAAGGATATTACACGAGTCATTCTTAGTTGAAAAGAATTAGTCGAACTTGTCGGTGGTATTCGTCTGAAAACCTTTCTTGTAAATAAAAAACTACGAATTATTTTGTTAAATCTTTTGTGCGTTGAATACATAAATCGCTCATTACTTTCATACTTATCTATTAAAAATTTTGCGATTTTATAAAGTGACAAGTTTTGCTTGTATAGACGCACATTCCTTTCGTCGGTTCGGAAGAAAACAACGTAAATTAAACTTTTGAGTCAACATTTTAATTGTGTATAGAAAACAAAACGCTGGAAAAATACCAGACTCTAATTTATATTTGGAATAGATTTGTGTAAGGTTTTGTTATCTTAACAGATTAATGAAAATTCAATTTTGTATTTAATTTGCTTTTGCTTATTTTGAAGACTTAGATTTCTTAATCAATCTCGTTTTTTTCCAATCTGACGATATAGTATCAAAATATATGTATTAACTGAAATATAACTCGCAATGTAACAAAGTGTATTTACTTACGGAAATAAAATGCATGTTTTGAATTCACAAAGTTGCCTTTAAATTTCAAAGTGGCAATAATAAGAAAACGTGTAGGTATGTAATTTAGTAGCGAAAATTGTATAAAATAATATAAAATACTTTAAATTGTTAATAATTCCTACCTACCAAAAAATAATAATAAATATGAACTGTTCAAATTTTTAATCAAATACGTTAGGTATAACGTTAAAAGAGATAGTCAAAATATTTAAATTTAACCCAAAACATATTAAATGTATGCATGCATAAAGTGCTAGACTTTAAAATCGCACACATTTCAATGAATTTGTATCTTTTATCACAGTTGAACATAAAAAAACAGCTAAAGGTTTTACTACATACCTATAGAATATTACTTTTCGTTTTTATAAAACTAAATGCAGTTTCACCCAAGGATGCTATGTGGGCAAATGAAGACAAATTATTGTCGTCAGCATAGGGTGTCATCTGATCTTCCATTTTGATCCATTTCTGTTTTACTTTTAATTTTTACAACTGTATAACACCTTTTTCGAACATGTATGTAGAGGGAGGAGATTAATTAATTTAATTTAATTAATTTCATCAATTCTAGTGTATTTCACCACGGTGGCGCGCGTCAGCTGAAGATGAAATAGTGTTTAGTCCCTCGTGACATCCTACTTTTCGAAAAGGAGCGTAGCATTTCGTCGAAAATTATTTCCCAAATCCTTGCAGTGCATATTCACAATACATACCTATTGTTTATCTCATGGAATTTCATTTTGCATTTATGCATCTAGCTCGCCAAACAAATTTCACTCTTTATTATCTCGCTTATTTTTGAACCACAAATTTTGTTTTTGTAAAATTTTTTTTTTCAAACCGTTGTTCCACGTTATTGTTCTGATACTAAGAAATTTTTTTAAAGCAATCGCCTTACATATAAAACTTAATTAATATAATACCAACATACATATCTAACTGATTTTTTTTTATTTAATTTAAAAAAATCTGAATTTGTACATCTTACTGTTTTCTTTATCATAGTTTTTGAAAAAAAATTAACATCTTTTTTAATCTAATTGTATTTTGATTGGTTCTTCAGAAAATTAATAAATATGTGTAACGAATGCGTTCAACTAATTTATTAACATGTAGTAGATCACAAGACCACACAATTTGAAAGTTGAATAACAAAAAGCGGAATAATAAACAGCTAAATAATAAAAGCTGAAGCAACAAAAAGCGAAACAATGAACAGCGAATTAACAAAAAGCAAAGTAACAATATGCCATGGGCATAGCTCAGTTGCAGGGGCGCATTGAGTTTTCTTCCTCATAGTCCCCGTAAAAGACTTGCAGTTCGCGAAGATTTTGAAAGGAGATCCCAAAATGTAATCCCTTAAGAGCCCTCAACCCAAAATGTTGAATAAAAAAAACAGAAATTAGACAAATGATTCCAAGTATTGTGAAGTCCTCAGTAAATTTATTACCAAAATTTTAATTATGGGTTTTAGACTGGGATATTGGCTTTGAATGGTTCCAGGCCGTTTTTGAATTTTGAGTTCATTTTTGTTTTGTTTCAAAATTAAGGTGACCATTTTTGTTAAAACACTCAAAACTGCTGTGGAGATTCAAGTAGAACGTGAAAGGCAAGTTGAAATTAGAATTTCTGTTAATGCTGTGTTTTTTGATTAACGAACAGATTTTCAATTTGCCCTGCGCTGATTTTAATTTTATGTAAAATTTTTGAATAGTCTAACCTTGAAAGAACATACAATTTTTCATTTTATGTACCTATAATTTCAAAACGAATACTATATACCATTCCCAATACATATGTTTTCTTCAATTGATTGGATAAGAAAAATTATTCAAAATGCCACTAATTTTCTAAAAATATAACATTTTATAAGACTCCTTTCTTTCTTTAAAATATTGTTTTTCGAAGATTATACCCATTTAAAGTTCAGCTATTTCCCACAAGATAGTTTTTTTTTTTTCAAAATACATTTGAATATTAAATAAAACAAAAGAAACTTACAAATAAAATAATATTTGAAAGACAATACTGGGTGTTTGTTGCATAACAAGAAGCTAATAATTTTTATAATCATTTTGTGTTGGTTTTGTCCGCGTTGGCGATCGATGTATGATAAATGTTTAAGGAAAACGAGGTATTTAATATTTAATATAAGTTATAATTATTGGTAATTCATTTATTTAAATTGAAACTAAAGCTAGATTATTTAAGTGTATTGATAATGACGACCGTCCCTCAACTGAATTACCTTGCAAGTTCAAACGGTTCTTTTAAAACCTACATATTAAGTAGGTACATACATATATATAGTTATTGTTTTATCGTTAAGTTCTGATTGATTAAAATTATGGTGCTTTGACGACATTTGGTGTTTACACGACATCTTCTGTAAGCTAAATATCCATCTATTAGCCCTGGACATCACAAGATGCTTAAGTGGTGTGCAATTTTTTTTTCGGCCACTGACTGATCTTCTGGGTTCATAAGCTTACCTATGGGACTCGGAAACGTTATATCTTTTTGCTGATCAGGAGTGTTGGGCCTCAGTTGAAGTTGGAGTGGAAATCACTTCCTAAAAATCAGATAAATTAAAGTGCTATTTGGTTAGCTACTATTCCTAGGTTTCAATTGGTTAAGATGCCGACGCCATGTTTGGGACATACGAAGTATTTGACCAGCATATACAGGGTGATTTGCATAAGGTGTGACAAAAAGCTAGGGCATGTAGGTTGGACTTAGACAAGAAAAAAATCGTATGAGAGGGGGGGGGGTCTATTTCCCACCGTTTAGGCGGGAGGGCCAATTTAAGAAAAAAATTACTTAAAACAGAAAAAAAAAATATTAAAAAATAACGGTGATACGAGTACCTACAGAGTAATGCTAAAGCATTTTGAAAGGCCAGAAATACATTCTTTAATTTTGTTTTTAAATAAAGTTGTTCGAGTGAATAGTTTTTGAAAAATTAATTTTCAAAATCAAAATTTTGAAAAAAAAATGAAATTTTTTTTTAAACAATTTTTTTTTCAAAATTTTACGTAATTAAGTATAATTTTTGTATTCAATATTCAATGCTCTTATTAATTTTTGATCAAACACAAAAAACCGGATGTCAAAATGTTTTGTAGCTTTTGAGAAAATCAAAAATAACAAAAACTACTTTTGTTCTAAGAAAAGCCTTTTATTTTAGTTTTTACGTTTTTGGATTCTTAAGTGAATTTACGATTGAAAGGATTAACTTTCTTTTTACTATTTTTTTAATTATCGTCTTATAAGCATGCAATAAAGTGACAAAGTACTGGATTAACACATTTTTTCATTGAGAACATTGCAGGGGTGCAGCATGCCCCCCCATACATACTTTACTGTTTATATATTGTAATGTTGGAAGCTAGCACTGATTTACGAGTATTTATGTAAGGAAGCAAAAAATAACAAATATTTTATAGAAAAGTAGTTTTGGTAATTTTCGATTTTCTCAAAAACTAGAAACATGCGGCTTTTTGTGTTCGATTAAGAACTGATAGATACATGAAACACATATAAGCTAACTTACAATTACATTTCACAATTTTGAAAACAATCGGTCTAAACTTTTTTTTTCACGTTTTTTTAATCAAAATTTGGGCTTTAAATGCAAATTTCTCAAAAACCATTGACATGAGTAATTTAATTTAAATGCAGGATTATAGAACAGACTTCTGGCTTTCAAACGCAGTATAGCACTTTATTATAAGTGTTGCCGTTGTTTTTTAATATTTTTTTTCAATTGAAACCATTTTTTTTTAAAGTGCCCCTACCTCCTAAACGGGGGGAGATATACCCCCCCCCCCTCCCATAGTAAAAAGTGCTTGTTTTTGACCCCTCTACAAAAATCCGTCATCAAATCTTGGCGGCCAAGTTATCGTACTCTCCCCCAGGAGACTACTTCTTCCCCCTTCAATTTGTTCATGCTTCGTTTAAAAATATCAACAAACTTTTTCGCCTGCACATTTGGTTGCGAATGAAACGGTGCAGTTCGGCTATGTTGAATGCCTCCCATATCGCAAAAATAAGCAAATTCTCTAGATGTGAACTGACTTCCGTTGTCCTACACTATAAAGCACTCTCGAACTACTGTCGCTATATGATTATTATAGCTTGAACCAATTCAGTTAGCCAACGGTCGCCCAGAGAGAGGATTTAACAGAACAAAAATGGTGCGCAAGATAAGATAAAATGAGTAAAGATTTTTCCTTAAATCTTACAGTGCCTAACTCAACTTTGCTTTGAAAAATAGTTTAGGGATTATTGTTTATTTCTATGTTTTATGATTTGTGGCTTAGTAACAGAAAGGTTCCGGGGGCGTTATGTTTATATTTATTTTATGGTGTTACTGTTTATTTGATAAATGTATTTATTATTTTTTGACCTGTGGGGTTTTGGGATTAATTGTAGATTAGTGTTAATTAGTTAGATTAGTGTTTACGAGTTTGAATAATTTTTACCTACGAGTTCTTAAGAATTTATTTTACCTTAAAATAATTATTATAAATTTGTACTTCAGAAATAAATATTAAACATAATAATAAAATAAAAACAATATAAATAAGAATAATATAATTTAAATAATAAATATTCATTTACATATACTTAGTTTTAAGAACTAATGTCGCTTTCATAGTCGGTTGAAGAATCGTCGCCTGGATTATAATTAATTATAATTATAATTGAATCCGAAATTGTGTCCCACGTCAGGTCGTGAGAAAAGTATTCTTCCTCAGTTCTTATGGCTTTTGCACACACTTTTCGCCAGTCTTCAGCCGTTATTTTTGAAAATTCTTCCTCTGCTAATTTTTGAACATTCAATAAATGGTATGTTGTGTTCGTGAACCTACTCTTGCCTTGACAGTTGCCCAAATATTTTCAATGGGATTGAGATCTGGATGATAGGGTGGTAAACGTAGAACCTCATGTCCCATGCCGTGAATGATATCGTCAATCTTATGCTTTGGATTGTGTGTAGCTCGGTGTTTTTTTTATTAGCTCATGCAGTTCAAGTTTCAACATCTGTATAGTATGCGGAATATTGTTTTCGATTAACTATTGTATCATCTCGGATTTCTTGCTAGCAGAAGTAATTTGTTTTTCTTCTAATTTATTGTGGTACGAGGCGTTGTCCATTACAATAACTGAAGGTTCCTCCAAGTTATTCAAAACTTGTTCTTGGATCCATTTGCAGAAATTTTTGAAGTTCATGTCGTCGTGATAGCATTGTATATAAACAAAAATTATTAATTTTTATTTTTTCGAAGTAAAGTTTACACCTAAAAATCTTTTCTTTTTATCTCACCAGAGATGAAATAGTTTTTTAGACATCAAGCTATGAAAGAAAAATAAACCATGATGACATCTTATTCAAAGAAAGTCCATCGCTGGAAATTCATTTCTATTTTACTGTGAGCGAAGCTATAAACAAAACTCACCCTCCTGAGTGCTTCAGTATGATGTATGATCGCAGCAGCGTCATTGACAACAACGCCAGCATGTACATCTTTTTTTTCTTTTCAGTGATTTTTCTGTCTCTTTACACCCCGACTCCACAAGATTTCTGTCTCTCCAACTCAATGTCTGACATCTCAATCTCTACATTTTCTCATTGGTTTGCTGGGCAAGTTATGTCATGATTTTTCATTTCTATCCCTACTGCACGGGATGTGTTTTGTGCGGACAACAGAAATTAGCAAAAGGTAAAACTAACAAAAATTATATATATTTGCGCATCTACCTAAAGTATAAATAAATAATACCAAACATAGCTTAACATAACATGAACAAATGAATAACATGACACGTTAATGTATTTACTTACAAAATAAAAAAAAAATATTTCCCGACGGAATACTTGACAAGAACCAACCAAATGAGAAGACACGAAATAATGAGAATAAAATGTAATTTCACGACAAAAAGTACGAAAAAAAAACATCTGTCAAATTTCATATCAGACATCTATATCAAGACAAAACCGCTGACATAGATCGCTGACATCACATCATAAGAGGAAATATCGCGTCTCCATTGGAGATTTCATATCATGATGAGCATCCTGAGAGAATTTATCTCGTGTGGAGTTGGGGGTGTTCAGAATTAAAGAGTAGAGCAGAGCAATTTAAAGAGACCTGCGCAGTAGAATGGCCAACTGAATTGGTTCGAGCTATATATATGTTGGCCCAGTAGACATAGCCTTGTATATAAACTCTTATAGTAGTCTCATGAAGAGGAACGCGACGTAATATACCAAGCGGCAGAACAAACAACTAAACTGTAGATTTTCTTCTCTTCTTCTGTTCTTAGCAAATTAATTTAACATTATTTTCTCAGCAAAGAGAGACATAAACAACAAACATGCTATAGCTATTCAGAGCACACAGAATTGCACAAGCCAGCCAGCGCAGGCGCACACAAGCATGCATATAGCTTGAACCAATTCAGTTGGCAATTCTACTGCGCAGGTCTCTTTAAATTTCTCTGCTCTACTCTTTAATTGTTAAAGAGGCAGAAAAATCACTGAAAAAAAAAACAAAGATGTACGAGTACATGCTGCCGTTGTTGTCAATGACGCTGCTGCGATCATACTGAAGCGAAGCACTAAGGAGGGTGAGTTTTGTTTATAGCTTCGCTCACAGTAAAATAGAAATGAATTTCAAGCGATGGATTTTATTTGAATAAGATATCATCATGGTCTATTTTTCTTTCATAGATTGATGTCTAAAAAATTATTTCATCTCTGGTGAGATAAAAAGAAAAGATTTTTAGGTGTAAACTTTACTTCGAAAAAATAAAATTAATAATTTTTGTTTTTATTATTGGGACAAATTTCAGTGCACCTATAATAAAAAAATAAGTCTATTGCAAAATGCAATTGGGTTAGACAAAAAAAACTACATACATGTGAGCTGTGACATAGGATTAATGACAAAAAGTTTAGGGATTATTGTTTATTTCTGTGTTTTATGATTTGTGGCTTAGTAACAGAAAAGTTCCGGGGGCGTTGTGTTTATATTTATTTTATGGTGTTTATATGTATTTTAGTGCGATGGCACTTTACGAATGAAATTTTGTGTATAAGTTTTTTTTACAACGTTGTTTTGTTTATGGATATATATGAGAAATGAGAATATGCATTAGGTACATATATGAATGAGAGAATTAGGAGACAATATAATGCCAGAGAGGGGTTCGCGGTTGATGGCGGTCCATTGTTTTTAGTTTTTGCATATTATGTACATATGTATGTATGTACTTACATATATAGGTTATTTATTCGTCATGAAAAATGTTACTGTTAATGTTATTTGTTAATATTATTGAGGCTGTCAGTGCAATAGTGGCATTACCCATAAAATTCACCTTAGAGCTATGAGAGATTTAGGAAACGGGCTTTCTTTAAACATTTTTTGTACATTTTTGATTTATCTAAAAACGTGGAAGAGTTTGAAAAAAAGCATAATTTGTAGGGCAAGCTTTTTTTTTAAATTAAACTTCATTTTGGAAAAAAAGTGGGGAAGAGTACGATAACTTAGGCGCCAAAAATTGATAACGGATTTTTGTAGAAGGATCAAATACAATCGTTTTTTTACTATTGGAGGGGGATCTATCTCGCCCCGTTTAGGAGGTAGATGCGAATTTAGAAAAAAATGACTTAAATTGAAAAAAAAAATATTTAAAAACAACGTCAACACTTACAATAAAGAGCTTTACCGGTTTTGAAAGCCAGGAGTCTGTTTTAAATTTAAATTAAATTATTTATGTCAATAGTTTTTGAAAAATTCGCATGCAAACTCAAAATTTTGTTAAAAAAAAATGAAAAAAAAAAATTTAGACCATTTTTTTTTTTTTAATTGTGGAATGAATTGCTTAATTGGCTTTTTTTGGTCAACGATACTATTAATTCTGAATCGAAAACAAAACACCGAATGGTTTTATGCTTTTTAGTTTTTGAGAAAATTGAAAGTTACTAAAACTACTTTTTATGATTTTTGGCATTTACCTACGGTGATTTCATTTTGAGTTACCAAGAATGCGCCACGACGAGGTAGAATTGTATGGCATTCCGAGTCTCATCAGTCAGTTTGTGAGTAAGTCAGGTGTTAATTAAAAATGGTCAAGTCAATTTTTCAATGTTCAATGTATTAAAACCATGTTTACAGGCATTTTGATCACAAAAGAGATAATTATAGCAAGCACCTCCCGAATCTTTAGCCAATATTGAGGCCCATTGAAAAATGTGCCGATAGATGGGTTTATTGTATTCTTACAATTTTTGTCACCTTTTTTTAGAGCTTTTTTCGGAGCACAGCCACATCCAACCGAACTTGAATTTTTTATATTTTTTACCTTTATCGGTAAGTTGCAATACAGTGGGGCAGTTGACGTTTTAGTTGGAATTAGACCAATTTCTTCTAAGAATACGATGCTTTTGAATATTGAAAAGTTATTTAATTTAGGATGAAGTAGTGGGTGCTTAGTCGCCATCCTTTATTCACTTCACTCTTACAAAGGTTGAATAACCAATGACCTTGGTAAACAATAACTTGTACCATATTAGCATTAAAAATATTAGACACAAAAAATAAACATACATATTAATTACGGAATTATATAAATTTGCTGCATTCGTACAGTAGTACCTAGGTAATGTGAATTTTTCATAATGTATTAAATTTTCATGTCTGAACATTTAAAATGTGCAACTTTGGGCTACATACATATATTTAGTGGACATTAGATATAGGCCATAGGGTAAATTCAAAGTTTCTTTAAATCCAGATTCTATAAATGCAAAAGAAACATTGCATACACCCAACCTCGCACCTACCCCAAATCCTATAGGGTTGCAGGGGTGCAGCATGCCCCCCATATATAAATCACTTTGTATACACCGTAATGCGTAAGCAAGCAAAAAAAAAAAAAACAAATATCCCATAAAAAGTAGTTTTAGTTATAATCAAATTTTTTCAAAAACTAGATGACATAAAATCATCTAGTTTTCAGTTTTTGATTAAGAAGAAATTAGAGCAACGAATTTTAAGGAAAAAATAATAATTTATAACTTTGCAGTTTTGAGAGATCTTTTACACCAGAATAAAAAAAAGATATTGGTTAAACGATATATATGTAACATTTTTTTTTGAAATGTTTAAATGCACGGAAAACATTGAATCAAGTTTGTTGACGTTTCCTGAATTCCCGGAAATATGTTTTACAAAAAACTTAATATATCTACTAATGACCACATAAAAATGCGAAAATTACGGAAACGTTTTTAGTTTTCCATTATTTTAGACAATTCAAATGAGTTCAACGGTGAATGTTTTCATAAAATAATAATAATATAATATCAGCATCAGGTAATATAACTAATGATAATTTGCCAGAATGGGAAAATTCCGATGATTCTCTAAAAGACCCTGATTTTATACTAAATAATACTGTTGCTTCTCATGTTTCGCACCCAAAAAGTGAAAAGAGCAAAATTTGGATATTCCGTTCAAAAACTACGATTCACAATCGTGTCTGACATTGAAAAGTCATATAAGACACTTTCTGGAAAAGTGAAGCATGCAAGATCTCCAAAACCCTTTGGATTGTGTTGAAGCAACTGCCAAGACAAAATTTCTTTTTAGCAAATAAAACAGCTATTTATCCAGTTTTGGTTTTGGGAACCTATGACCAGAAAATTGTATACATAGGAAATCTTCTGACTATAGGAAATAACAAATGAAGTACTCTGTCTAACGCAATGCAAAGAAAGCGACGCGGTGAAACCTGAGTGGAGTACGGTTTGGAATATGATGGCATGCATATACAAATTTGAAGACCACATTTTACAATATGTTTTTATCTGAAACGGAAAGTTTCATTAAAAACGCAATAGCCGCAAAAGTTTCATGTCCAACCGAACCACTTGAGATTTGTCGGGGTACATTAAAAAAAAATATATTCATGGCAGTTTAAATCTCTCCATGTATAGAAATGAAGTTTGTAATCATGTGAGCCTTACCAAATATTCAAAAATATTCGGAACACTGAATTTAAAATTAAAAGTTTCTAAGCTAGACACATGCGCAACTTGCTATGGATCTTAATCCAAGATAAAACTAGCCCAGCAGGACCAGATAATAAAAAGATCTTTTGGGCTTATTACAATACATAAATCCAGATTTTAGTTATTTTTATAAAAATCTCAAAACTAGTTCCAACGAAATCAACATTTAATCAGACTAAAGAAGTGACGATGAAGATAAAAAACACTTTTTTAATTTTGGTTTTCAATTTTTGATTTGTTTTTTTATTAATTTACAATGCATGATGAAAAGTTTGTTGTTTTTTTTTTGTATTTTCATTCATTCCATCTGAACGTTCAAAGTTGGTTCTCATTCTCTGCCAAAAACAATATTTTTTTCTTTATTAAGTTAGGAATAAGAACTAAAGTTGACACAAGAACTGGATAATTTAACAGAATAGACAAGGAAAATCAGCAAAAGTAGTCTTTAGACCAGAACAAAAAATGTCTTTAAAATGGAAAAACAACTAAACTGCATATAATTAATTTCAATTTTTAACTAAGAAAGAGTAAAATTATCTTTATTTAAATTTTTGTTTCAACCTGAACGAAGTTTTCAATCGCCCAATATAGTAATTTGTTATTTCACGCGTCTGTTAAAAACTTTAAACTACTCTCCTGAAAAATTAGTAAAAAAGACTTTAGCAGCTTTTCCTTGTGACCACAGATCTATACATGTACTAAGCTTAAAAAAGAAGTAAAGAAACTTAAAAACTAATACCTAACCTTTCTGCTAATGCCGTTCTTCTTTCTTGAGACGAGGAAATAATTTTCACTTTCGATTCTGTCTACATAATAGGTGCGTTTTATTATCCACAAATCTATCTGGATCCGGATCGGGATCTTCCCTTGAAAATTAAACGATACGGATCTTACTGACAGCAGTGTTATAAGCCCGTCTCTTTTTATCCTTAGGTTTGGAAATTTTAAATTATGTCTTGTCTTTTTTCTTTACACTATAGCTTACACTACCTTACCATAAAAAGCCATCTACTCGCCAGTGTAATAACTAATTTTTGGATCTTTAAAATAGATCCCGATAGAAAACAGGATCCCAAATTGTTTTTGTAATACATATTAAAACTTAATCCAGATCCGGATCCAGATAGATTTGTGAATAATAAAACGCACCTAATATCTTCAAAAAAAATAAACAAAACAGAAACATAAATATGTACCTACGAGTACCTACTTCCTGCAGAATACAAAGTCACACGAATACAATTTGATTTTGCAAAGATTTCGATTGTTTGAAATAAAGTAGCTAAAAATTGGCTGGCATGTAAAAAAAAAAGCTTAATCTAAATCTCAAATTTCAGTTTTAGCATTTTTCTTATAATAAAACTAGAAATTTTACCTTCATTTTAAGTGCTTGTCCTTAAAGATCTAATCAATAATTCTCAAGTTATAAGCAAATCAACATAACCTACTTACATAACATACAAAATCCATTTCCATTTTTCTATACTTAGCAGATACACTTGAAAACGAAAAAATATTGCCAAAATCCAAACAAGAAACACCGCCGCGGCATACACCAGCCACCAAAACCAATAAAGGAACACAGGAAAAGGCAAATATAAAAACAAAAACAACATCCATCCACACAGAAATTTTACGAATGAGAAAATGTAATAAGAAAAAGTAGAACAGAAACAATATAACCCCGGTGGGAAAGGGATGCGCTGTGTCTGGTACGATTTGTTTGTGCTATAAATTTTGATGAGAACAAGAGAACGCTTGTCGCTTAGTCGCTTACCCAATGAAAAGATACATTTTTCGCTCTCCTACATTGTGGTCATTGTAGTTCTCTTGTCGCTCTTGATTTTTGTATCTTTGTCTGCTGAAGTTTGTCTGCTGAAATAATATCTTAGGACATTTTTTTGTATGGAGATGAGACATCTGTATATGATTATTTGTGATACGAAGATACTTGATACAAAAATATTAGCTTCGAAGCTATCTAATATTTTTGTATTCATAATATTTTTTGTATTAGGTATTAATATCATTGTGAAGCTAATATTTTTGTATCATACAAGATATTAGTATCAGTATCAGTATTAGTATTAGCTTCGAAGCTAATATTTTTGTATTCATAATATTTTTGGTATTAGGTATTAGTATCATTGTCGGCCGAAGCTAATATTTTTGTATCGTATTAGATATTAGTATTAGTATCGGGTGCCGTGAATTAAGGTAGAGAAAAATAAGGTAGAATCGACTTTATTTCCATTTTATATTGGAAATAATGTCGAATTTTACCTTTTTTCATAGTCGACTTTATTTCTGTAACAATGAGTAATAACGTAGAAAAAAATGAGTAATTATGTCGAACATCAAAATGGTAATAAAGCAGAAATATTGTCTGACAAAAGAAATGGTAATAAGATAGAAATGTAATTGGTAACAATGTAGAAAGTTTGGGAAATGCTGTGGGGGCGGCGGCGGCGTGGGCTGCACGGGGCGGGGCCACCTCGCGTCGCCCCGCACCGCCCCGTGTCGCCCCAACAACATTTACGCACTTAGTATCAGAAAACTTAAAATCAACTAATTAACTTGCATACACATATATGTACATAACATATGTATCCCAAACAGGAAGGAGCTGACAAAATTTCGTGTTTCAATGTTTTGAAGAGGACAACAAGCTCATTAGAAGGATTTAATAGCATTTTAGCATCGAAATTAGCTAAGAGTATCAGAAAACTTAAAATCAACTAATTAACTTGCATATACATACGATATGTACATATGTATCCCAAACAGGAAGGAGCTGACAAAATTTCGTATTTCAATGTTTTGAAGAGGACAACGAGCTCATTGGAAGGATTTAATAGCATTTTAGCATCGAAATTAGCTAAGAGAGAATTTTTTTTTAAATTCCTTGATGTTTTATTAGACCAAGACTGCAGTAAGACGAGAGATTTTTTAAAATCTATGAATGGATGTGTTCAAATGTACGAACCACCAAATAAAAAAACATCTGACCGACATTTTGTCATTAACAAAACACTCCAGAATTTGGATGATAGAAGAATGTCGCTTGTCGACTTCTTGAACCAGCTTACATAGAAAGAAACCGTTATTTAATCAATTGATTAAGACAATATAAAAAAATATTCGAATGTAGTCGTACATATTTAAATGTATATTACCTAATTTATTATTATCTTCCAAAATTTCTACGTTTTTCTATATTATTTAAAGTTGAAAATTAAATTATTGTGTTCCTGTGTTTATTATTTTTTTTTTTTTTCATTTTGTGAAATTCATGAATATTTACTAATTTTTTTTGTAGGTCACCTCAATTCCTGGTAACACGCATACAGGAATTTATTTATTTTTAATCATCTACAAGCTTAACTTAACAGACTATTTACAATTATAATAGATAAAATAAACAATCAAGGTAGCGGAGCACGAATTTGAGGTGGTGCAATCCTTTAAATACCTCGGGTCAATAGTAGCAGCCGATAACAATATAGAAGAAGAAATACGCGGGCGGCTTCTCAAATCCAACAGAGCCTACTACAGTCTGTCAAAGCTCTTCAAATCCAGAAATCTCACCATAACTTCAAAACCGATGCTGTACAGGACCATGGTCCTGCCAGTACTCACATATGGATCCGAGACTTGGGTGCTTAGCAAAAGGCACTCCGACCTCTTAGCTGCGTTCGAGAGAAAAGTCTTAAGGAGAATTGTTGGCCCCATATGTGAGGAAGGACGATTCCGGAGACGGTACAATCATGAATTGTACGCAATCTACCTAGAAGCAGATATCGTGACAAAAATTAAGCTCGGTAGACTCCGGTGGGCAGGGCACCTAGCTCGCATGAGCGAAGAGGAACCTGCTCGGAAAGTTTTTTGTGGTACATTCTATGGTAGACGACAGCGTGGTAGACCATGCTTGCGCTGGAGAGATGGCGTAGACCAGGACGCCCGAAGCCTTGGGGTGCGCAACTGGATGGCGTCGGCTAGAGACCGGGATAGGTGGAGAGACTTGTTGAAAGAGGCCAGGACCGGAACCCGGTTGTCGAGCCGATGATGATGATGATAAAAAAGAAAGAATAAGTTGTACCTATTTATATTAATGAAATTAAATATTATTTTATTCGCAAGAAATTAAATTAAATACTATGTCTTTGAAGTGGTCCCTGGAATAGTGCAAGTCTAGTGTCTAGAACAATGCCAAATTTATTGAAAGATCTTATAGACCTGGAGATAGTTTCATTCATCCCATAGTTTGTTCGATACTGTTGTTCAAAAAGAAAATGTCTTTCTCTCAGTGTTCTAACAGGGGCATAAATGGGAATAAGACATAGAAGTGTAGGGTATGTAACATGGCTACATAACACATCTCTAATAAACAATATTTCATGCGCGTTTCTTCTGCTATTAAGAGGCAAAATACCCAGTAACTGTCATCTAGCAGGATAAGAGGGGGAAAAATCCCAACTCATTTTCCTAAATATATATTTGGTAAAACGCCTTTGTGCATTTTCGATACCATCAGAGTGCACATTATATATAGGGTTCCAAATTATATCGGCATATTCAAGAATAGATCTAACCAATGATACAAACAGAGATAAGAGGATGTGAGGATCGGTGAATTCTTTACTGTTTATTTTAATAAAACCAACAAATAGAATAAGATTTAGCTACGATATAATCGATGTGTGAGTTAAATGTCATTTTTGTATCAATAATAACACCAAGATCCTTAATTCGGTCGACTCTTTTTAACTGACATCGATTAAGGTTGTAATCATAGATATAAATTGAAGAACTTCTAGAAAAAGTTAAGACATTGCATTTTTTTATATTTAGTTTTAGGCAATTTTCATCACACCAACTGGAAAGAAGGTTTAAATCATGCTGTACCTTTAAACAATCCTTAAGGTTATTTATTTTAAGAAAGAGTTTAAGATCATCCGCATATATTAAGCATTGACAAAACTCAATTCTCGACACTATGTCGTCAATAAAAATTGTGAATAATAACGGTCCTAGATGACTACCCTGAGGCACACCAGATGTGCAATCTATAGATCTCGAATATTTGTTTTCTATGGATACTCGTTGAGTTCTAATTAAGAAAGAAGCGATCCAATTAAGCATTGCTGAATGGAAACCAAAATTTTCAAGTTTTTTAACGAGTATGCTGTGACTAACTGAATCAAACGCTTTGCTGAAATCAGTATACAGGGTGTCCCACAGTCACCGCCCCAAATGAAAACCATGGATTCCTGAGGTCATTTTAAGTCGAAAAACTTAAGAGGTCATTTTCTCGTTTTTGTCCCGTTTTCGAGTTATAAAGGTTTTTATGATTTTTCCCTTAACTGGCTTTACCTTTGCCAAACTGCGTCCGATTCGTAAGATTTTTTTTATAACCAATCAAGAATTTATTACAGTTTTAGTTTGTCCAAAGACTTTTTTTTCTGCGGACAACCGTTTCTCCGCACTTTTGCATCAAACCCAATTTTTTCGTTTTTTAAGTAGTTTTTTCACTTTGATATCATTTTATTCAAAAAAACACGTTAATGAGTATTAATTTTTTTCACTTATTATTAAAGCCCAGTTCATTTTCTTAAAGAAAATATTTTTTTCCTTAAAAAAAATACTAAATGTAATTAACAAAAAATAAACAAACTGAGTGAATTAAAAAAAAAAAATAATTTTTAAATACAAAATTAACTTTTTCTGAGTTATTGTGGTTAAGAAAAGGACAAATTCCCATTTCAGCGTATATTACTAACATTTAAAGATATTCTTGATTAGTGTAATCCATTGTTCGCAAATAATTGAAAAAACAAATTACAACTTGAATAACAAATCCAAAATGGAGTATCAAGTGAAAGAACACGACGCGGACACTAGATCACGCGAGAAACACATTTACAACCTTCAAATCATAATGCATATCTTTACTGTTTACATTTGTTAACGGTCTTACTAATTAACTTTATCTATTTGTCCTTTTCTTAACCATAATAGCTCAGAGAAAGTTAATTTTGTATTTAAAAATTATTTTTTTTTTAAATTCACTCAGTTTGTTAATTACATTTAGTAATTACATTTAGTATTCTTTTTAAGGAAAAAAATATTTTTTTTTAAGAAAATGAACTGGGCTTTAATAATAAGTGAAAAAAATTAATACTCATCAACGTGTTTTTTTGAATAAAATGATATCAAAGTGAAAGAACTACTTAAAAACGAAAAAATTGGATTTGATGAAAAATTGCGGAGAAAGGGTTGTCCGCAGAAAAAAAAAGTCTTTGGACAAACTAAAACTGTAATAAATTGTTGATTGGTTATAAAAAAAATCTTACGAATCGGACGCAGTTTGGCAAAGATAA
Source organism: Chrysotoxum bicinctum (assembly GCA_911387755.1). Taxonomy (NCBI): domain Eukaryota; kingdom Metazoa; phylum Arthropoda; class Insecta; order Diptera; family Syrphidae; genus Chrysotoxum; species Chrysotoxum bicinctum. The sequence goes on along the minus strand of OU426987.1, from coordinate 109,454,093 downwards.
AGTCAGTTAAGGGAAAAATCATAAAAACCGTTTTAACTCGAACACGGGACGAAAACGAGAAAATGACCTCTTAAGTTTTTCGACTTAAAATGACCTCAGGAATCCATGGTTTTCATTTTGGGCGGTGACTGTGGGATCCCGCCAGCAAATCATATTACAAAACAAATATTTCTTTTCATGTTTATCTACGAATTTTGAGCAAATTTGCGAATTGACCTCAAAGTCAAAATTTCGCTCGGGCAAGAAAAATTGAACACCATTTAAAATTGAATATCTGGCAACTGCTTACAAATATCAGCTCAATTTAAACGTAGTTTTAAAGGTTAGTATTTCTACAAAAAAAAAATCCAGAATGAGGTCCCTACTTTAAGTACAGACAGAGAAATTGACCTTAACATGGGTTACGGTACACCATAGTTAGCCTTTTTTTAAATCGTCAAAAAGTAATGTCAAAGTTGAAAATCAGAGTTTACTGTACAACATTTTTTATCTTAGAATATGACCAAGAATCACATCCCAAAGTATTGCTCACGAACTAACGGACCTGTATAGAAAGATAGATATATAGATAGTTCTTTCATTTTTGATTCCGTATTATTAATCATCTTTTCTTTTAATTATTTTTGAAAAAAGCTTGTTATACTTTTTTATTATCAGGAAGTGTTGCTGCTGTTCGTAAACAGTATTCGTTTCATAGCTTTTCGTTTTCTTGATATTATAAATAATATTCTATTTATCCCTTCTTACCTACTCACTTTCAAAAAATTTAATTCCGTACCTTACCTACAATTTTCATAATACAAGCTATACTTTTTTAAAAAATGAGATTTACATAAAAATGGGTCTCTTAATAGATATATCTATTTTAATACAAAAATAGTTTTATGCAGCTATCTAAACTCAAAACTAGATGACACTCAAAAAGGTGTTAATGCATTTTTAAATTTGATCATAGTTTGAGTGCAATAGTGGTGTAACCGTCATACTTCTCTTAGAAAAAAATTATTATGTATTATGACCGACGTGGCCCCACAAATATAAAACTTTCACTGTAGTACCAATTTTTGGTATCCCATCCCGATTTTATGGTTGAAGAAATCGACCATAGATTATTAGTTAGTGGCCATTCCTATTTGCCATGTGACGAAGATTTTGGTATAATAGAAAAGAATAAAAAAAATTATAAAGATAATATTATAATATTTAAACCGATATAAAACTATCACTAACATTTGGAAACATGTATCCTCCTTTAACATTGTACATACACTGAAAATAAATTCTTAGGTCATATTGATAAAAACGTTTTTGTTGACCTTCAACAAGACAATATTATCGTTTTAATAAAATTTTATCAATACGAAAGGATTATTTTTTGGTTTTTTGTCAGTTTAACAAAATATGCGCTACAAATAATATTGTCAATTTAACAAACCAAGTTTTCTTAATATAACAAAATAAAACAGAGATTTTTGTCACATCCAGACATTTTTTTGTGATATTTACAAAATGTTTTTTGTATCTAAAACAAATCTGTTTTGTAAATGTTTGTCAATATCACAAAGTTTTTGTTAATTTATTTTTGTCAATTTAACAAAAAAAGAAAAAATTCTGCGAATGTTTTTTGGATCATGACATATCTTTGGTGTATTATTTAGTTTACATTTGGTTTCTGTCAAAAAATCGATGAAGATTAACTGAATTTAACAAAAATTGCGTATTGTCAATACGCCCTCACAGACTAAACGCCAATTTTTGTGGATTTAAAAGTAAAAAAAAGCTATTTTGAAACAAGAAACATTTTTTAAATTGATTACTATTTTTATTAAGCTGACAGATAAATTTTGTGAATTCAACAAAATAAATTTGTTAAACTGACAATTTTTTTTTTTTTTTTTTTTTTTTATAATCAACTCACGCTCAAGGGAATATGATTACCCTTTAAATGTTTCAACACAGCGCGGGCGTGAAGTTACGGAAGAGAAAGAAGGATAGGAAAGATGTGTGGCACGATGTTCTGAGATTGTTGGTGGTTGTCTCAGATTTTTTTATCTCCATTATTGTTAATCCGACAATGAAAAAAAAACAATTTGTAACATTAACAACAAAATTTGCTGATACAACAAAAGAATTGTTTATATGACAAATTAATTTTGTTATTTCAACAAATCAATCTGTTAGCTTAACGAAATAATTTTGTGGATACAACAAAATATTTTTTGTTATCTCAACAAAATTCTGTATAATTTTTATCAATTTGATCAAACGTTTTATTGGACGTATATTGGCAGAATTTTTATCAGCTCAACCTAAATTTTTGTCATATAGGTATACCTAGATTTTATATTGTCAGTGTATGCACCAAAAGCTATCTAAAGCACCATTCTACATTCTACAAATATGTTTCCCAAAAACTGTGTCCTGACCCTCTTGATTTTGACACTAATAAGATCAATTTAAAAAAAAGGGTGACATACCTACTAACGGGTGATTTTTTTGAGGTTAGGATTTTCATGCATTAGTATTTGACAGATCACGCGGGATTTCAGACATGGTGTCAAAGAGAAAGATGCTCAGTATGCTTTGACATTTCATCATGAATAGACTTACTAACGAGCAACGCTTGCAAATCATTGAATTTTATTACCAAAATCAGTGTTCGGTTCGAAATGTGTTTCGCGCTTTACGTCCGATTTATGGTCTACATAATCGACCAAGTGAGCAAACAATTAATGCGATTGTGACCAAGTTTCGCACTCAGTTTACTTTATTGGACATTAAACCAACCACACGAATGTGTACAGTGTGTACAGAAGAGAATATTGCGTCTGTTTCTGAGAGTGTTGCTGAAGACCGTGAAATGTCGATTCGTCGCCGTTCGCAGCAATTGGGTTTGTGTTATTCGACCATATGGAAGATTTTACGAAAAGATCTTGGTGTAAAACCGTATAAAATACAGCTCGTGCAAGAACTGAAGCCGAACGATCTGCCACAACGTCGAATTTTCAGTGAATGGGCCCTAGAAAAGTTGGCAGAAAATCCGCTTTTTTATCGACAAATTTTGTTCAGCGATGAGGCTCATTTCTGGTTGAATGGCTACGTAAATAAGCAAAATTGCCGCATTTGGAGTGAAGAGCAACCAGAAGCCGTTCAAGAACTGCCCATGCATCCCGAAAAATGCACTGTTTGGTGTGGTTTGTACGCTGGTGGAATCATTGGACCGTATTTTTTCAAAGATGCTGTTGGACGCAACGTTACGGTGAATGGCGATCGCTATCGTTCAATGCTAACAAACTTTTTGTTGCCAAAAATGGAAGAACTGAACTTGGTTGACATGTGGTTTCAACAAGATGGCGCTACATGCCACACAGCTCGCGATTCTATGGCCATTTTGAGGGAAAACTTCGGAGAACAATTCATCTCAAGGAATGGATCGGTAAGTTGGCCACCAAGATCATGCGATTTGACGCCTTTAGACTATTTTTTGTGGGGCTACGTCAAGTCTAAAGTCTACACAAATAAGCCAGCAACTATTCCAGCTTTGGAAGACAACATTTCCGAAGAAATTCGGGCTATTCCGGCCGAAATGCTCGAAAAAGTTACCCAAAATTGGACTTTCCGAATGGACCACCTAAGACGCAGCCGTGGTCAACATTTAAATGAAATTATCTTCAAAAAGTAAATGTCATGGACCAATCTAACGTTTCAAATAAAGAATGCGTTTTTTTTTTTAAAAAAGTTCTCAAGCTCTTAAAAAATCACCCGTTACTTACTTTTAAAATTACTGATATAATCAGAATCATTGAACTTAATAATTTGAACATTTCTGGTAGGTACCGAAAAATAATAGCATAAAATTAAACATTATCCCTGACAATATTGGCACAATTGCTTGTTACTTGTTACTTGAATATCATTTCTTCATCTTCTTACCTGTATATTAACATTTATTTTAACAATTTAAATTTATTTTTACAATTCAACTTTGGGTTTTTAATAATTAATCTTACCAGCAGTCAGATTGAAATGAAATTTGAAATTTAATTCCAGTCTTTTTAAAATGAACCATACCTACATGTTAGTGTTTAGTTCTCATTCGTATATCCTGAAACAAATAATTGCGTTTTATCTATTGTTTAATATACGGTAAACCGTCCTATCTTATCCCTTATTCAGTATTGCATTTAAGAAAAGTTAGAATTAAGTGTTCTCTACAAACTACGATCTATTTTCCCGGCATACCTATCTAAAAATATTAGTATTGCATTGCCATTCTATAAAAGAAGAATAAAAAAAAAGTTAACAGCTTTTCATACCAAAATACAATTTTCATATCAGAAACCATCAAATTACAAAATTGAAAATGATGTGCATAGCACTACTAAAAAAAAAAAGGTAATAATGTCGACAGTTCAATATTACCACTTTGACCCTTGAAATCCGAAATTCGGTAATCGACTTTATTTCCCAAATGAAAAAGATATTTTCGATTTTATTACCAGCAATATTCTATTTTATTTCCAATGAAACAAAAAATTATAAGTACAAGATTTCAATCAAACAATCAAAAAGGTCACAAATAAAGTCTTAGCTCTTGTTATAGACAGTAATAGCTTTTTTATACAGTCCGAACATTTTTTCTTTGCTCTCTATAAAATGGAAAACTCTTCTTCTTCTTCTTTGTTGCGGGATTTGCCAAAACATTTTCAACTTAGAATTGAGTGAAACCAGTTTATCCGCAATAAATGCAGATGAAAATTTATTTTGGAAGTGTGATGCGTGCAAGCAATTAACAATTTTAGCCTGCATACCTAAAATCCATGAACTTTTCTCTTTCTTTATTGAAAATAAAAGTGATTTTGAAAAGCTTAATCCCTCTCTTAACAATATTGAACCAAACATCCCCCGCGTTACCCGATCTAAAAGTAAACCTAGCGTCAGTGATCAAGTTAATAAAAAAATCAAGTTTTCGCTCCTAAAAGAAAAAAGCATTTCCCTTTCGCCAGCCCATAATCGAACCACATCTTCGCCCCTGCCACCTAAAAACAATAAACTTTCTTCTCATTCTACTCGAGCTCTTAAAAGTGGTGGTAATAACAAGATCGCTGCAGTTACTCCTAAGCAAACGGCTTCTTCGCCCAAATCCAACAACAAAGCTGTTTTCAATTCCGACTCATTTCCTCCGAGTGGCTCAATTATTGATAAATCAGCGGATAAGACCGTTGCAGTTGGCGATTCTTTTAATACTGGTGCTGGTGCGTGTGCACATAATGTGTTAAATGTGCGCTCTGATTTAGTATCAACCGTTATTGTACATAGATGTTGTTGCTACTTGCACTAATGAGAATGTTGCGGGAGACTACTCTCAAATTGTTGATGCTGTTGCTGATGATGTTGGTGGTGCTGATGTTGCTGGTGTTGCTGTTGTCGCTGATGTTGCTCACGCAGCTGGTGTTGCTGCTGTCTCTACCTCCGCTGATAGGAAGAAAGTTTCCGTTGGTGTTGAAGATACTTTGACTGATTCTGCGAAAACAATCAATGATAATGTTATTCGAGTTAGGACATCATCTAACACTCTTGATGAACTGCCTACAGGTGTCTACAATGATGCAGCAGCAACGTCTGCCAACAATGCTTCTGTTTCTGGCTTACGATCCATGAACCTACCAGGTATAGTTGGCAATAGATTGCCATTTGGAAACATCAAAGTAATGCGTAAAATTCAATGGTTTCATGTCTCGAATTTTCATCCTAAGACTACTGTAGATGAAATTATATGTTACATTTTATCTAACTTAAACGCAAATACATCTGATTTTTCCTGCTTTTTACTTACTAAGCCCAAAGAAAGTGATCGTAGCTCAAGATTTGCGAACTTCAAATTAAGTGTGCCAATTGATTTCGTCGATTCAGTCTACAATGCGGACTTTTGGCCCGCAGGAATCATCATTCGCCCTTTTATTTTCATTCCAAAAAACGTAGAGTAACTTGTTCTCAGATAAATGAGAACGACGATACTCCAATAGTCAAAGATATGAACAATAATTTAAAAATCTATTATCATAATATAAGTGGTTTAAGAACTAAAGTCAATAATATATATCATGCTTCGAGTCATACTGAATATGATGTCATAATTATAACTGAAACCTGGCTTTATGAAGGAATCTTATCAACTGACATATTTGATAGTAAACTTTACAACGTTTTCCGTGTTGATCGTTGTAAAACGGCTGCTGATCGTGGAGGTGGAGTTTTAATAACAACTCGTTTATCTCTTGCGAGTAATCAAATAGATCTGCTTGTTCCAGATGTCGAGCAATTATGTGTATCAATTAATCTTGTTTCTCATATTTTATACTTTATAATTAGTTATGTTCCACCTAATAGTGTTTTGGATACCTACTTAAATCATATTATGAATATAGATTTTATTTCTAAAAAGTGTAATGATTCTAACAATATTTGTATAATTGGAGATTTTAATCTAGGTGATATTGCTTGGACTTAGTCTGATAATGACAAAATTTTAATACCTTGTAACATGAAAAAAAAATTCGAATTTGAATTCATTGATCATTCGTATTCTTTAAATTTTATACAGAAGAATTCAGTCTTAAACTCTCTTAATAAAATTCTAGATTTAGTTTTTGTGAGTAATGATGATTATAAAACCGACGTTTTTGAAGCTCCCTATCAATTAGCAAATAACTCTATTCCCCATAATCAAATTTTAATTGAAATCAAAATTTATTAATTTTTGGAACCTGTTTTAAACTCTGAGAAAGTTTACAATTTCTCAAAATCTAATTTTTCGGGTCTTAATAGTTATCTAAGTACTTTTAATTGGGAGTATGAATTAAAGAATCTTAATGCTCAGGAAATGTTTTCTTTTTTCACAAGGATTTTAATAAATTCTTTTCCCAGGTTTGTTCCATGCATATCTAAAAGAAAATTGGAGGAGAGTACGATAACTTAGGCGCCAAAAATTGATAACGGATTTTTGTAGAAGGGTTAAATACAAGCGTTTTTTACTATGGGAGTGGGGGTCTATCTCGCCCCGTTTAGGTGGTAGGGGCAATTTAAAAAAAAAATGACTTAAATTGAAAAAAATATATTAAAAAGCAACGGCAACACTTACAATAAAATACTATACCGGTTTTGAAAGCCAGAAGTCTGTTCTATAATCGTAAATTTAAATTAAATTATTTATGTCAATAGTTTTTGAAAAATTTGCATGCAAACTCAAAATTTTGTTAAAAAAAAAAAAAAAGTTTAGACCAATTTTTTTCAAAATTGTAAAATGAAGTGCTTAATTGGCTTTTTGTGGTCAATGCTACTATTAATTCTGAATCGAACACAAAAACCAAATGGTTTTGTCCCTTCTAGTTTTTGAGAAAATCGAAAATTACTAAAACTACTTTTTATGAAATTTTTGATTTTTGGTACTCGTATTTAACTACGGTGATTTCATTTTGACGATTAATGTTAATGTGGTTCATTTGTAGGTAAAGTACAGCAAATCATTTAGGGTTACCAAGAATTCTCCAGAGGAGGTAGAATTGCATGGCATTTCGCGTCTCAGTCAGTCAGTTTGTGAGTAAGTCAGGTGTTACTTAAAAATAGTCAAGTCAATTTTTCAATGTTCAATGTATTAAAACCGTGTTTACAGGCGTTTTGATCACAAAAAAAAAATTATAGCAAGCACCTCCCGAATCTCTAGCCAATATTGAGGCCCATTGAAAAATGTGCCGATAGATGGGTTTATTGCTCTGAGATTAACTTTTATATGGATTGCACCAGAGAAACTTTTAAGTCATTAGTTTTAAGCAAAATTTAAGTAACGTTATTTATTAAAATAAAAGATTAACTATGTAAATCATTTAAATATAATTTGAATTTTATATACCCACCTACAAATTTGTAACTATATATTTACTTATGTATCTTAGTCTGTAAGAGTATAATATGCTCTGGTTGATGAATAAATAATAATAATAATATTGTATTCTTACAATTTGTGTCACCTTTTTGAGTTGGAGTTGAGGGGAGTTGACGCTTTAGTTGGAATTAGACCAATTTCTTCTAAGAACGCGATGCTTTTGAAATATTTTTTTTGAAATATTGAAAAGTTATTTAATTGAGGATGAAGTAGTGGATGCTTAGTCGCCATCCTTTATTCAAAGAAAAAAATACTTCACTCTTACAAAGGTTGAATAACGAATGACCTTGGTAAACAATAACCTGTACCATATTAGCATTAAAAACGTTAGACACAAACAATAAACATACATATTAATTACGGAATTATATAAATTTGCTGCATTCGTACAGTAGTACCTAGGTAATGTGAATTTTTCATAATGTATTAAATTTTCATGTCTGAACATTTTAAATGTGCAACTTTGGGCTACGTACATACATATATTTAGTAGACATTGGATATAGACCATAGGGTAAATTCAAAGTTTCTTTAAATCCAGATTCTGCATACACCCAACCTCGCACCTACCCCAAATCGTATAGTGTGCCCAGGCAGGGGGGTTGCAGGGAGGCAGCATGTCCCCATACATATCTCACTGTTTATAAGCCGTAATATCCCATAAAAAAGTAGTTTTAGTTATTTTCAATTTTCTCAAAAACTAGATGACATAAAATCATCTAGTTTTCAGTTTTTGAATAAGAATAAATTAGAGCAACGAATTTTAGGAAAAATAATAATATATAACTTTGCAGTTTTGAAAAACTAAACTTTAAACTTTTTTTTTATAATTTTTTTTTCACCAAAATTTGAGTTTAAAACTCGTTTTTTTCAAAAACTGTGCATAGATTCTACTTGGCTTTAAAAAAAGGTATAATACTTAGTTGTAAGTATTACCGTTATTTTTTAATATTTTTGTTTCCATTTTAGTACCTTTTTTATAAAATTGCCCCTCCCGCCCAAACGGGGGGAGATAGACCCCCCCCCTCCCATAGCAAAAAATGCTTGTATTGAACTGTTCTACAAAAAACCGTTATAATTTCTTGGCGCCTAAGTTATCGTACTCTTGCCGAAAATTGTCAAGGCCCCGATCGTACAATAATCAGCTCCTTCACTTAAAAAATGTGAAAAATAAAGCCCACGCTAAATATAAAAAAACCCCAATCTCTTCTGTGTTCATAGGAAAGACTTTGAGGTTCTAAGCAAGTTTCTATATAGAAACTACATTTTAGATACAGAGTGCAAGCTCAAATTTGATTCGAAGTCATTTTGGTCATTCATAAGCAATAAAAAAAAGTCAATAGGGATACCGAAAACTATGTTTTTTAATGATATTATTTCTAATAATGTTGATCAAACCCTGGATCTATTTCCTTCATTTTTCCAATCTGTGCATTCTAATTCAACATCCAATACCAAAACAAATTTTGATAAAGTATCAAAGATTGATATTGGAATAATGCATCTTGATATCCTTGATGTTGAAAATGCGCTTTTTAATTTGAAACCAAATTCAAAGCCTGGTGTTGATGGCATACCTGCCATAATTCTAAAAGAATGTTTTAAGATAATCTCTAGGCCATTATGTATTATTTTTGACAAATCACTTAGTTCGGGAATATTCCTAGATGAATTGAAATCTTCCTTCTTGATTCCTATTTTTAAGTCAGGTTCTAAAAATAATATTGAAAATTATAGAGGTATTTGCAAACTATCTTCAATACCCAAGGTTCTCGAGTCAATCGTTAAATCCAAATTACAATTTCAAATTAAGGAACATTTATCCGAAAATCAACACGGTTTTGTTTTTGGTCGATCAACTGTTTCTAATCTTGCACTCTTTACTTCTTATGTGGCAAATGTTTTAGAAAATGGATTGCAAGTAGATTCAATATACAGGGTGTCCCACAGTCACCGCCCAAAATGAAAACCATGGATTCCTGAGGTCATTTTAAGTCGAAAAACTTAAGAGGTCATTTTCTCGTTTTCGTCCCGTGTTCGAGTTAAAACGGTTTTTATGATTTTTCCCTTAACTGACTTTATCTTTGCCAAACTGCGTCCGATTCGTAAGATTTTTTTTATAACCAATCAAGAATTTATTACAGTTTTAGTTTGTCCAAAGACTTTTTTTTTCTGCGGACAACCCTTTCTCCGCAATTTTTCATCAAATCCAATTTTTTCGTTTTTAAGTAGTTTTTTCACTTTGATATCATTTTATTCAAAAAAACACGTTGATGAGTATTAATTTTGTTCACTTATTATTAAAGCCCAGTTCATTTTCTTAAAAAAAAATATTTTTTTCCTTAAAAAGAATACTAAATGTAATTACTAAATGTAATTAACAAACTGAGTGAATTTAAAAAAAAAAATAATTTTTAAATACAAAATTAACTTTCTCTGAGCTATTATGGTTAAGAAAAGGACAAATAGATAAAGTTAATTAGTAAGACCGTTAACTAATGTAAACAGTAAAGATATGCATTATGATTTGAAGGTTGTAAATGTGTTTCTCGCGTGATCTAGTGTCCGCGTCGTGTTCTTTCACTTGATACTCCATTTTGGATTTGTTATTCAAGTTGTAATTTGTTTTTTCAATTATTTGCGAACAATGGATTACACTAATCAAGAATATCTGGAAATGTTATTAATATACGCTGAAATGGGAATTTGTCCTTTTCTTAACCACAATAACTCAGAAAAAGTTAATTTTGTATTTAAAAATTATTTTTTTTTTAAATTCACTCAGTTTGTTTATTTTTTGTTAATTACATTTAGTATTCCTTTTTAAGGAAAAAAATATTTTCTTTAAGAAAATGAACTAAGCTTTAATAATAAGTGAACAAAATTAATACTCATTAACGTGTTTTTTTGAATAAAATGATATCAAAGTGAAAAAACTACTTAAAAAACGAAAAAATTGGGTTTGATGCAAAAGTGCGGAGAAACGGTTGTCCGCAGAAAAAAAAGTCTTCGGACAAACTAAAACTGTAATAAATTCTTGATTGGTTATAAAAAAAATCTTACGAATCGGACGCAGTTTGGCAAAGGTAAAGCCAGTTAAGGGAAAAATCATAAAAACCTTTATAATTCGAAAACGGGACAAAAACGACAAAATGACCTGTTAAGTTTTTCGACTTAAAATGACCTCAGGAATCCATGGTTTTCATTTGGGGCGGTGACTGTGGGACACCCTGTATACTGATTTCAGCAAAGCGTTTGATTCAGTTAGTCACAGCATACTCGTTAAAAAACTTGAAAATTTTGGTTTCCATTCAGCAATGCTTAATTGGATCGCTTCTTTCTTAATTAGAACTCAACGAGTATCCATAGAAAACAAATATTCGAGATCTATAGATTGCACATCTGGTGTGCCTCAGGGTAGTCATCTAGGACCGTTATTATTCACAATTTTTATTGACGACATAGTGTCGAGAATTGAGTTTTGTCAATGCTTAATATATGCGGATGATCTTAAACTCTTTCTTAAAATAAATAACCTTAAGGATTGTTTAAAGGTACAGCATGATTTAAACCTTCTTTCCAGTTGGTGTGATGAAAATTGCCTAAAACTAAATATAAAAAAATGCAATGTCTTAACTTTTTCTAGAAGTTCTTCAATTTATATCTATGATTACAACCTTAATCGATGTCAGTTAAAAAGAGTCGACCGAATTAAGGATCTTGGTGTTATTATTGATACAAAAATGACATTTAACTCACACATCGATTATATCGTAGCTAAATCTTATTCTATTTGTTGGTTTTATTAAAATAAACAGTAAAGAATTCACCGATCCTCACATCCTCTTATCTCTGTTTGTATCATTGGTTAGATCTATTCTTGAATATGCCGATATAATTTGGAACCCTATATATAATGTGCACTCTGATGGTATCGAAAATGTACAAAGGCCTTTTACCAAATATATATTTAGGAAAATGAGTTGGGATTTTTCCCCCTCTTATCCTGCTAGATGACAGTTACTGGGTATTTTGCCTCTTAATAGCAGAAGAAACGCGCATGAAATATTGTTTATTAGAGATGTGTTATGTAGCCATGTTACATACCCTACACTTCTATGTCTTATTCCCATTTATGCCCCTGTTAGAACACTGAGAGAAAGACATTTTCTTTTTGAACAACAGTATCGAACAAACTATGGGATGAATGAAACTATCTCCAGGCTATAAGATCTTTCAATAAATTTGGCATTGTTCTAGACACTAGACTTGCACTATTCCAGGGACCACTTCAAAGACATAGTATTTAATTTAATTTCTTGCGAATAAAATAATATTTAATTTCATTAATATAAATAGGTACAACTTATTCTTTCTTTTTTATCATCATCATCATCGGCTCGACAACCGGGTTCCGGTCCTGGCCTCTTTCAACAAGTCTCTCCACCTATCCCGGTCTCTAGCCGACGCCATCCAGTTGCGCACCCCAAGGCTTCGGGCGTCCTGGTCTACGCCATCTCTCCAGCGCAAGCATGGTCTACCACGCTGTCGTCTACCATAGAATGTACCACAAAAAACTTTCCGAGCAGGTTCCTCTTCGCTCATGCGAGCTAGGTGCCCTGCCCACCGGAGTCTACCGAGCTTAATTTTTGTCACGATATCTGCTTCTAGGTAGATTGCGTACAATTCATGATTGTACCGTCTCCGGAATCGTCCTTCCTCACATATGGGGCCAACAATTTTCCTTAAGACTTTTCTCTCGAACGCAGCTAAGAGGTCGGAGTGCCTTTTGCTAAGCACCCAAGTCTCGGATCCATATGTGAGTACTGGCAGGACCATGGTCCTGTACAGCATCGGTTTTGTAGTTATGGTGAGATTTCTGGATTTGAAGAGCTTTGACAGGCTGCAGTAGGCTCTGTTGGATTTGAGAAGCCGCCCGCGTATTTCTTCTTCTATATTGTTATCGGCTGCTACTATTGACCCGAGGTATTTAAAGGATTGCACCACTTCAAATTCGTGCTCCGCTACCTTGATTGTTTATTTTATCTATTATAATTGTAAATAGTCTGTTAAGTTAAGCTTGTAGATGATTAAAAATAAATAAATTCCTGTATGCGTGTTACCAGGAATTGAGGTGACCTACAAAAAAAATTAGTAAATATTCATGAATTTCACAAAATGAAAAAAAAAAAAAAAATAAACACAGGAACACAATAATTTAATTTTCAACTTTAAATAATATAGAAAAACGTAGAAATTTTGGAAGATAATAATAAATTAGGTAATATACATTTAAATATGTACGACTACATTCGAATATTTTTTTATATTGTCTTAATCAATTGATTAAATAACGGTTTCTTTCTATGTAAGCTGGTTCAAGAAGTCGACAAGCGACATTCTTCTATCATCCAAATTCTGGAGTGTTTTGTTAATGACAAAATGTCGGTCAGATGTTTTTTTATTTGGTGGTTCGTACATTTGAACACATCCATTCATAGATTTTAAAAAATCTCTCGTCTTACTGCAGTCTTGGTCTAATAAAACATCAAGGAATTTAAAAAAAATTTCTCTCTTAGCTAATTTCGATGCTAAAATGCTATTAAATCCTTCCAATGAGCTCGTTGTCCTCTTCAAAACATTGAAATACGAAATTTTGTCAGCTCCTTCCTGTTTGGGATACATATGTACATATCGTATGTATATGCAAGTTAATTAGTTGATTTTAAGTTTTCTGATACTCTTAGCTAATTTCGATGCTAAAATGCTATTAAATCCTTCTAATGAGCTTGTTGTCCTCTTCAAAACATTGAAACACGAAATTTTGTCAGCTCCTTCCTGTTTGGGATACATATGTACATATATGTGTATGCAAGTTAATTAGTTGATTTTAAGTTTTCTGATACTAAGTGCGTAAATGTTGTTGGGGCGACACGGGGCGGTGCGGGGCGACGCGAGGTGGCCCCGCCCCGTGCAGCCCACGCCGCCGCCGCCCCCACAGCATTTCCCAAACTTTCTACATTGTTACCAATTACATTTCTATCTTATTACCATTTCTTTTGTCAGACAATATTTCTGCTTTATTACCATTTTGATGTTCGACATAATTACTCATTTTTTTCTACGTTATTACTCATTGTTACAGAAATAAAGTCGACTATGAAAAAAGGTAAAATTCGACATTATTTCCAATATAAAATGGAAATAAAGTCGATTCTACCTTATTTTTCTCTACCTTAATTCACGGCACCCGATACTAATACTAATATCTAATACGATACAAAAATATTAGCTTCGGCCGACAATGATACTAATACCTAATACCAAAAATATTATGAATACAAAAATATTAGCTTCGAAGCTAATACTAATACTGATACTGATACTAATATCTTGTATGATACAAAAATATTAGCTTCACAATGATATTAATACCTAATACAAAAAATATTATGAATACAAAAATATTAGATAGCTTCGAAGCTAATATTTTTGTATCAAGTATCTTCGTATCACAAATAATCATATACAGATGTCTCATCTCCATACAAAAAAATGTCCTAAGATATTATTTCAGCAGACAAACTTCAGCAGACAAAGATACAAAAATCAAGAGCGACAAGAGAACTACAATGACCACAATGTAGGAGAGCGAAAAATGTATCTTTTCATTGGGTAAGCGACTAAGCGACAAGCGTTCTCTTGTTCTCATCAAAATTTATAGCACAAACAAATCGTACCAGACACAGCGCATCCCTTTCCCACCGGGGTTATATTGTTTCTGTTCTACTTTTTCTTATTACATTTTCTCATTCGTAAAATTTCTGTGTGGATGGATGTTGTTTTTGTTTTTATATTTGCCTTTTCCTGTGTTCCTTTATTGGTTTTGGTGGCTGGTGTATGCCGCGGCGACTCCTTGGCTGGTGTTTTTTTTTTATTTTGATTTCTTGTGAGGGTATTGCACTTTTGGTAGGAATTTTCTTGTTTGGATTTTGGCAATATTTTTTCGTTTTCAAGTGTATCTGCTAAGTATAGAAAAATGGAAATGGATTTTGTATGTTATGTAAGTAGGTTATGTTGATTTGCTTATAACTTGAGAATTATTGATTAGATCTTTAAGGACAAGCACTTAAAATAAAGGTAAAATTTCTAGTTTTATTATAAGAAAAATGCTAAAACTGAAATTTGAGATTTAGATTAAGCTTTTTTTTTACATGCCAGCCGATGTTTAGCTACTTTCTTTCAAACAATCGAAATCTTTGCAAAATCAAATTGTATTCGTGTGACTTTGTATTCTGCAGGAAGTAGGTACTCGTAGGTACATATTTATGTTTCTGTTTTGTTTATTGTTTTTGAAGATATTAGGTGCGTTTTATTATTCACAAATCTATCTGGATCCGGATCTGGATTAAGTTTTAATATGTATTACAAAAACAATTTGGGATCCTGTTTTCTATCGGGATCTATTTTAAAGATCCAAAAATTAGTTATTACACTGGCGAGTAGATGGCTTTTTATGGTAAGGTAGTGTAATCTATAGTGTAAAGAAAAAAGACAAGACTTAATTTAAAATTTCCAAACCTAAGGATAAAAAGAGACGGGCTTATAACACTGCTGTCAGTAAGATCCGTATCGTTTAATTTTCAAGGGAAGGTCCCGATCCGGATCCAGATAGATTTGTGGATAATAAAACGCACCTATTATGTAGCATCGAAAGTGAAAATTATTTCCTCGTCTCAAGAAACAAGAACGGCATTAGCAGAAAGGTTAGGTATTAGTTTTTAAGTTTCTTTACTTCTTTTTTAAGCTTAGTACATGTATAGATCTGTGGTCACAAGGAAAAGCTGCTAAAGTCTTTTTTACTAATTTTTCAGGAGAGTAGTTTAAAGTTTTTAACAGACGCGTGAAATTACAAATTACTATATTGGGCGATTAAAAACTTCGTTCAGGTTGAAACAAAAATTTAAATAAAGATAATTTTACTCTTTCTTAGTTAAAAATTGAAATTAATTATCTGCAGTTTAGATGTTTTTGCATTTTAAAGACATTTTTTGTTCTGGTCTAAAGACTACTTTTGCTGATTTTCCTTGTCTATTCTGTTAAATTATCCAGTTCTTGTGTCAACTTTAGTTGTTATTCCTAACTTAATAAAGAAAAAAATATTGTTTTTGGCAGAGAATGAGAACCAACTTTGAGCGTTCAGATGGAATGAATGAAAATACAAAAAAAAAAACAACAAACTTTTCATCATGCATTGTAAATTAATAAAAAACAAATCAAAAATTGAAAACCAAAATTAAAAAAGTGTTTTTTATCTTCATCGTCACTTCTTTAGTCTGATTAAATGTTGATTTCGTTGGAACTAGTTTTGAGATTTTTATAAAAATAACTAAAATCTGGATTTATGTATTGTAATAAGCCCAAAAGATCTTTTTCTTATCTGGTCCTGCTGGGCTAGTTTTATCTTAGATTAAGGCCCATTTGCTGATACAGAACATAAATACTTATGTTCCACTTAAACTCTTATATGACAGTTTACGTAGAGGAAAAAGTAGAACATAAGCGCTTAAGTTGAACATAAATTTTTAAGTTTCGTTTATGGCCCTAAGATCCATAGCAAGTTGCGCATGTGTCTAGCTTAGAAACTTTTAATTTTAAATTCAGTGTTCCGAATATTTTTGAATATTTGGTAAGGCTCACATGATTACAAACTTCATTTCTATACATGGAGAGATTTAAACTGCCATGAATATATTTTTTTTTTATGTACCCCGACAAATCTCAAGTGGTTCGGTTGGACATGAAACTTTTGCGGCTATTGCGTTTTTAATGAAACTTTCCGTTTCAGATAAAAACATATTGTAAAATGTGGTCTTCAAATTTGTATATGCATGCCATCATATTCCAAACCGTACTCCACTCAGGTTTCACCGCGTCGCTTTCTTTGCATTGCGTTAGACAGAGTACTTCATTTGTTATTTCCTATAGTCAGAAGATTTCCTATGTATACAATTTTCTGGTCATAGGTTCCCAAAACCAAAACTGGATAAATAGCTGTTTTATTTGCTAAAAAGAAATTTTGTCTTGGCAGTTGCTTCAACACAATCCAAAGGGTTTTGGAGATCTTGCATGCTTCACTTTTCCAGAAAGTGTCTTATATGACTTTTCAATGTCAGACACGATTGTGAATCGTAGTTTTTGAACGGAATATCCAAATTTTGCTCTTTTCACTTTTTGGGTGCGAAACATGAGAAGCAAGAGTATTATTTAGTATAAAATCAGGGTCTTTTAGAGAATCATCGGAATTTTCCCATTCTGGCAAATTATCATTAGTTATATTACCTGATGCTGATATTATATTTTTATTATTTTATGAAAACATTCACCGTTGAACTCATTTGAATTGTCTAAAATAATGGAAAACTAAAAACGTTTCCGTAATTTTCGCATTTTTATGTGGTCATTAGTAGATATATTAACTTTTTTGTAAAACATATTTCCGGGAATTCAGGAAACGTTAACAAACTTGATTCAATGTTTTCCGTGCATTTAAACATTTCAAAAAAAAAATGTTACATATATATCGTTTAACCAATATCTTTTTTTTATTCTGGTGTAAAAGATCTCTCAAAACTGCAAAGTTATAAATTATTATTTTTTCCTTAAAATTCGTTGCTCTAATTTCTTCTTAATCAAAAACTGAAAACTAGATGATTTTATGTCATCTATTTTTTGAAAAAATTGAAAATAACTAAAACTACTTTTTATGGGATACATATTTGTTTTTTTTTTTGATTGCTTACGCATTACGGTGTATACACAGTGATTTATGTATGGGGGCATGCTGCACCCCTGCAACCCTATAGGATTTGGGGTAGGTGCGAGGTTGGGTGTATGCAAGGTTTCTTTTGCATTTATAGAATCTGGATTTAAAGAAACTTTGAATTTACCCTATGGCCTATAACTAATGTCCACTAAATATATGTATGTAGCCCAAAGTTGCACATTTTAAATGTTCAGACATGAAAATTTAATACATTATGAAAAATTCACATTACCTAGGTACTACCACAAATAATCATATACAGATGTCTCATCTCCATACAAAAAAATGTCCTAAGAAATTTTTTCAGCAGACAAACTTTAGCAGACAAAGATACAAAAATCAAGAGTGACAAGAGAACTACAATGACCACAATGTAGGAGAGCGAAAAATGTATCTTTTCATTGGGTAAGCGACTAAGCGACAAGCGTTCTCTTGTTCTCATCAAAATTTATAGCACAAACAAATCGTACCAGACACAGCGCATCCCTTTCCCACCGGGGTTATATTGTTTCTGTTCTACTTTTTCTTATTATATTTTGTCATTCGTAGAATTTCTGTGTGGATGAATGTTGTTTTTGTTTTTATATTTGCCTTTTCCTGTGTTCCTTTATTGGTTTTGGTGACTGGTGTATGCCGCGGCGACTCCTTGGCTGGTGTTTTTGTTTTTTTTTTTTATTTTAATTTCTTGTGAGGGTACATATTGCACTTTTTGGTAGGAATTT
Source organism: Chrysotoxum bicinctum (assembly GCA_911387755.1). Lineage (NCBI taxonomy): Eukaryota > Metazoa > Arthropoda > Insecta > Diptera > Syrphidae > Chrysotoxum > Chrysotoxum bicinctum. The sequence goes on along the minus strand of OU426987.1, from coordinate 109,435,603 downwards.
TCTTGTTTGGATTTTGGCAATATCTTTTCGTTTTCAAGTGTATCTGCTTTGGGTAGGTATAGAAAAATGGAAATGGATTTTGTATGTTATGTTAGTAGGTTATGTTGATTTGCTTATAACTTGAGGATTATTGATTAGATCTTTAAGGTCAAGCACTTGAAATAAAGGTAAAATTTCTAATTTTATTATAAAAAAAATGCTAAAAATGAAAACTGAGATTTAGATTAAGCTTTTTTTTACATGCCAGCGGATGTTTAGCTACTTTTTTTCAAACAATCGAAATCTGCGCAAAATTATTCCCTCTTTCAAATCAAAATGCATTCGTGTGACTTTGTATTCTCCAGGAAGTACTCGTAGGTACATATGTATTTATGTTTCTGTTTTGTTTATTTTTTTTTTGGAGATATTATGTAGACAGAATCGAAAGTGAAAGTTATTTCCTCGTCTCAAGAAAGAAGAACGGCATTAACAGGAAGGTAAGGTTTTAGTTTTTAAGTTTATTTACTTCTTTTTTTTAGCTTAGTACATGTATAGATCTGTGGTCACAAGGAAAAGTCGCCAAAGTACTTTTTACTAATTTTTCAGGAGAGCAGTTTAAAGTTTTTAACAAACGCGTGAAATTACAAATGACTATATTGGGCAATTGGAAACTCCGTTCAGGTTGAAACAAAAATTTAAATAAAGATAATTTTACTCTTTATAATTAAAAATTAAATTAAATTATCTGCAGTTTAGTTGTTTTTCCATTTTAAAGAAATTTTTTGTTCTGGTCTAAAGACTACTTAAGCTGATTTTCCTTGTCTATTCTGTTAAATTATCCAGTTCTTGTGTCAACTTTAGTTCTTATTCCTAACTTCATAAAGAAAAATATATTGGCGCAAAATTTTAAAGAGTTCTCGTTTAAGCAACAAAACCGGCTCTACATAACGCAGTCGTTTAGCTTGGAGACTTTGTCTAACTTTTTCATAATTTTAATCACGTTAGACAACTCTTCTAACTAACGTGGGTTTTACAACAGAACCTAAGCGAATTTGCGCTGAACAACTCTTAATTTGACAGATTATGTATATCTCACACAACTACAAAAACACAAAAAAAAAAAAGTAAAAAGAAAAGACAACTTCAAACCAAATAATTTTTCGCCGAAAAAAGTACATTTTATATACTACCTCGGTACAGATTTTGATTGTTTATAAGTTATTTACATTATTTTAGATGAAAATAAAGTATAAATCGCAAATTCACAGCATAAAAAACTCAATTTGTTGTTGTAAGGTGCAGATTCATTTAGCTATACTCGTCTTGGCGGCGGGCGGCGGCGCGCGTGCATACATAAGATATGTACATACATACATTTGTATCTACAGATTTTTTAATTGTAGAGCACTTTCGTACGATTGTTTCGAATTTATAATATTCAGTGATTCAGTCTATTTACAAAGAACATCTTTAAAAAATCTAATAAAACATCGGTAAACATTTTTTCTTCCATTTGCTTTGATATGAAATGACCATTGTCAATATGGATAAAGTATACTTTTAAAAGATAAACTAGCTATTTGCTGCTGTTAAAGTAAGACGAGCTCTTTAACGTTAAAGTAGAGTTTATGTCCTTTAAAATTAACAAAAAGTCGGTTCTCGTTTTATACTCAATATTAGAGTTGACTCCCATTCTAAAATTGATTTAGAGTAGATTTTAAATGTTTAAAATTTTGGGTCATTGCTTTTAGCAGAGAATGAGAACCAACTTTGAACGTTCAGATAGAATGAATGAAAATACAAAAAAAAACAACAAACTTTTCATCATGCATTGTAAATTAATAAAAAACAAATCAAAAATTGAAAACCAATATTAAAAAGGTGTTTTTAATCTTCGTCTTCACTTCTTTTATCTGATTAAATGTTGATTTCGTTGGAACTTGTTTTGAGATTTTTATAAAAATAACTAAAATCTGGACTTATGTATTGTAATAAACCCAAAAGATCTTTTTCTTATCTGGGCCTGCTGGGCTACTTTTATCTTAGATTTAAATCCATAGAAAGTTGCGCATGTGTCTAGTGTCGAAACTTTTAATTTTAAATTCAGTGTTCCGAATATTTTTGAATATTTGGTAAGGCTCACAGGATTACAAACTTCATTTCTATACATGGAGTGATTTAAACTGCCATGAATATATTTTTTTTGATGTACCCCGACAAATCTCAAGTGGTTCGGTTGGACATGAAACTTTTACGGCTATTGCGTTTTTAATGAAACTTTCCGTTTCAGATAAAAACATATTGTAAGATATGATCTTCAAATTTGTATATGCATGCCATCATATTCCAAAGCGTACTTCACTCAGGTTTCACCGCGTCGCTTTCTTTGCATTGCGTTAGACAGAGTATTTCATTTGTTATTTCCTATAGTCAGAAGATTTTCTATGTATACAATTTTCTGGTCATAGATTCCCAAAACCAAAACTGGATAAATAGTTGTTTTATTTGCTCGAAAGAAATTTTGTCTTGGCAGTTGCTTCAACACAATCCAAAGGGTTTTGGAGATCTTGCATGCTTCACTTTTCCAGAAAGTGTCTTATATGACTTTTCAATGTTCCTTAATGTCTGACGATCGTGAATCGTAGTTTTTGAACGGAATATCCAAATTTTGCTCTTTTCACTTTTATGTGGTCATTAGTAGATATATTAACTTTTTTGTGATACATATTTCCGGGAATTCAGGAAACGTTAACAAACTTGATTCAATGTTTTCTGTGCATTTAAAACATTAAAAAAAAATGTTAAATATATATCGTTTAACCAATATCTTTATTGTGTTCTGGTGTAAGAGATCTGGGTGTCAGTGCGATCGACGTGACACCAAACATCTAAAATGTAGGAGTTTTTCAGTTTTGTAGATTCCGATTTAAGAGAAGCTTAATTGCTTTCAAATAAAATCAAGTCAGTGCATAATATCAAATCTTATAAAAACAGACTCCTTCCAAAGGACATTCGGGCTACTCGTAAATTAAAATAAAATCGCTCTTATCGTCAGCTCTTAATTTTTTTTTAGTGTTCGAGCCAATACCAAAAGTCTTCGCGATAGATAAACTAATTAAGTTACAGTTACTAACTAAAAGTATTCATCTTTTATTCTATTTCGATACCTAATTGCTATTTTGCAGAATTTTAACATTTTCGATACATCTACTTCGTTAAGAAGATCCATGGTTTCGTTTTCTGTTAAGAAGTCAATACTCCAGTTTTATGTCTTCTATAGTTTCCCCTAGAACGGAAACGGGACACCTTCCAATAAAATGAAAAACATCTTCATGTTCTGTGAGATTACACATCACACAAAGTTGCATCAATAAAGAAAACGTTGATCATAGATCATAGCTCTTTAGTTCAACAAGAGAACTTACAACTAGAGCTATTTAAATCTAATTGGAATGATGGTTATTGTTGGGATGAAAAAGAAATTTAATTCAACACATTTAACATAACAGAAATAATTACTAATACCTAAAACTTAAAGAATATGACACCTCTAATGAAAAACCTCTACTTTTATGGCCCTCTGAAACGTAATTTCAAACATTCGTTCGCAATATTTAAACATAACAAAGATTTATTTCCCAGTTTGGTTTGATAATACAAATGAATGTCATATGCAATAATGCAATGCACAAACTTGAAACCGTGATTGTGAAATGTCAAAATCATTAGATGTGTTCAACCAGAAAGAGGCCAGTGTAGAGTAGTGTAGTGCAGTGCAAGTTAATAAAAACTGTCAGAGCAAACTAAAGCAAAAACGTCATACGTCAGATTTTAAAAACATGCCTTTTTTCTAAATTTAAATTCGAAAACACAACGCGCGGACAAAATTCAAATTAATTCAAATAATGACATCAGCTGATTTTGACAGTTTTCACCAACCTGCACTAGCTCAAAAGGTAGGGCAAGATATTCTGAACTAATGTACACTAGTTCAGCTCATTGAACGCTAATCAGTGTAAGTCAGTGAAGAAATTTTTCCAATGAACACCAAAAAGCTACACTTGTCTGCCCAGAGTAGTCCAGTGCAGCTGGTTGAACACAACTATTATCAACTAACTTTGAATCCGAAGTGCTTACACTACGTTGGAGGGGAATTTTCAACTCATTTTATAGTTATATTTACCCACTCATAGTTACTTAGCTACGTAGTCACATAATTTGAATATTGAGTTATCAAAAATAAAAATGTGCACTTTTTTTTAAATTAAAATAAGGTTTTCTTAAAATGTTGTTCTCACTATGAGAAGGAAGAAAAAAAATTTAAAAAACAAATATAAAAAATAAAATTCTACTAGAGCACTCAGAAAAAAAAATAGTTATTTTTATAACTATTGCAATAGTCATTTGATAATTTTCCATGAAATTTATGAAATGATTATTTTTCATCAAAAATAATTCAAAAATAGTTAAAAAATAGTTAAACATACCTAGTTAGAATTAACATATGAAATAATTAAAAATATAAATGACTATACAATATGCTTTGCTTTGTAATAAACCACTACTAAGAATAGTTGAATGCGACTATGGAGAATTCTGATTACTTAATAGTAAGTTTTAACTTTCCAATAATCAAAATAAGAAAATCTTAATTTTAAATAGAATAAAAAAATATCATAAACCAATACCTACTTAAAATAGTTCAATATGACTCTGAAATAGTAGATAAATAATTACTCAATTCTTTAACATTTAATAACATATATTAGCATTTTAATAGTCAAGAAGATAATAAATTAGTTTTAAATAGGTAGGATAAATTGTTTTCACAAACGACTTCTTAAAATAATTGAATACGACTATGGTGCAGTAGATATTAGTATGTAATTTCAAAAAAAAATATATGGTAACCCTTTGTCTGATAGAAGTTATAAATAAAATAATTTAAATATGCATCATTTTTAAGGCGCTTTGTTTTTTTCGACGTAAAATGTTGGAATTAGTAGATAGAATTTCAATCGCACTTATATTTCGGTTCCCATATGTGCAAAATAATAAATATAATACATCGCTATTATAATATAATAATTTATCGACTTACAAAATAAATACTTTCACAAACATGAAGTTGTTGACTTAGCACATATGTATGTATAAACTCAAACATTTCTTTCTTTATTCAGTTTACAAATAATACTCTGTTCTCTTTTTACCTACCTCTAGAGGTAACTATATTTATATGGTATAGTCATTTAAGAACAACTCGCAACAACAATGTGCGTATAATAGTCAAGTTTAACTATATGTATAGTTATAGATAACTATTCGATATAATCAAAATAAACTATGTGGATAGTCAAGTTTAATTGGGATTATAGTTATTACTAAAATAACTATTTGTAAAAGTCGTATGTAACTTCTTTATAGTTAATATTAACTAGAAAAAAAGTAAAAAATTTAATAACAAATAAAAATAGTCATAAATAACTATTTTGTAACTATTTTGCATAGCTGTAGCTATTCGGACTATGGAAATAATCAAAAAATAGTCTTTAATGACTTTTTATTTTTCTGAGTGAGGTAACAAAAATAACTATTTAAAATAAGATACAAAAAAGCATCATTTTCCTAATTTAATTATTTGAATTATTTTAACAAAATTGTAAAAGTCGTTTTTGAGAAATATATTATTTTTCTTTTTGGCCAAATGTGTGGCATGTACGCCTGACTGAATACCAAGGACAGACAGGTGAAATTGCGAGACACACTTTCTTTTTCTTCGTCTTCTCTACCATCCTATTAACAAAATTGATCAAAATCTCGAGCTAATTTTTTTCATAACCTGCCATATTATTAAAAGTACCTGCATCGTAAGTTAAAACCGGATCGGCGGAGGGTCTATCTCGTCTAGGCGGTAGGCGCAAATTTTCTAGTAGGTGCCTACAAATTTTCTTGTAGGTACATATCACATAGACATAATAGTTACAGGAAGGAATTATGTTAATAAGAACCTAGGAACATTTGTATACTCTGTATCTATTTATTAATGTCCAACTTTTTACATTATCAAACAAAAAAAAAAGTTATTAATTATTTTTGTTTAGTAATAATTTAAGTAAAAATGTATCAAGGCAGGTCCTCATAGCCCTACTTAAGTAGACAATTATTTAAAAGACCATCTTATACAAAAAGTTCTTAATTGATAAATGATTGTATTCAAAATATTTAAATGCTTATCTTCCTACATACAAACATATTTATGTATATATATGTACATATGTACTGTACATAAGTAAAAAATTTACAAACTAATTTCCTTTCCTGCTAGGTATACCTACATACATATGTACTAAACAAGCTCTTGTCCAAAATCTTGAAATTTATAATAATAAACCGAAAAAAGACCTAGGTATCTTCCTACCTACATTACTATAAAAATATAATATGTATATATACAAGTAATATTCCTGCACTCTTACAAAATAGAAAAGGCGAATGTAACTACATAATTATGCAACAAAAATGTGCTCTTTATTAAAATCAACTTCAGACGAATGAAAAAAAAAATAAATAAAGAAATTCCTTCCGTCATTTAAACTACATATGTACAAATACATAACTACCGAAGACACAGTTTATTAAAAAAATCTTTCTAATTATCAACCAACTTAAATACATATATCCATCGGTCAAACCCAAGAAGCACACATTTTATATTTATCGCAAACCTCAGACAACCGAAACAAAAATCTTGAAAGTATACAAAAAATCAACTGTCTGCGACTTGATCGTTACAAAGGGGTGAAGGGTGAACGAATATTGCAATTGTAGGAAAGGGTAACAAAAGAGAAGCAACACATAATTGAGAGAAGAGAAATCCTATCCTACAAAATCCTGCGAAAAGAACTTTGATTCTCGTAGAAAAAATGCTTTTTAAAAAGCTTTATAGAATAAAGCTTTTTCAATTTCATAGGTCACTCTGCTCCATAGGCGAAAGACATCTGTATATGATTATTTGTGGTACTACTGTACGAATGCAGCAAATTTATATAATTCCGTAATTAATATGTATGTTTATTTTTTGTGTCTAATATTTTTAATGCTAATATGGTACAGGTTATTGTTTACCAAGGTCATTGGTTATTCAACCTTTGTAAGAGTGAAGTGAATAAAGAATGGCGACTAAGCACCCACTACTTCATCCTAAATTAAATAACTTTTCAATATTCAAAAGCATCGTATTCTTAGAAGAAATTGGTCTAATTCCAACTAAAACGTCAACACCCCCACTGTATTGCAACTTACCGATAAAGGTAAAAAATATAAAAAATTCAAGTTCGGTTGGATGTGGCTGTGCTCCGAAAAAAGCTCTAAAAAAAGGTGACAAAAATTGTAAGAATACAATAAACCCATCTATCGGCACATTTTTCAATGGGCCTCAATATTGGCTAAAGATTCGGGAGGTGCTTGCTATAATTATCTCTTTTGTGATCAAAATGCCTGTAAACATGGTTTTAATACATTGAACATTGAAAAATTGACTTGACCATTTTTAATTAACACCTGACTTACTCACAAACTGACTGATGAGACTCGGAATGCCATACAATTCTACCTCGTCGTGGCGCATTCTTGGTAACTCAAAATGAAATCACCGTAGGTAAATGCCAAAAATCATAAAAAGTAGTTTTAGTAACTTTCAATTTTCTCAAAAACTAAAAAGCATAAAACCATTCGGTGTTTTGTTTTCGATTCAGAATTAATAGTATCGTTGACCAAAAAAGCCAATTAAGCAATTCATTCCACAATTTAAAAAAAAATGGTCTAAACTTTTTTTTTTCATTTTTTTTTAACAAAATTTTGAGTTTGCATGCGAATTTTTCAAAAACTATTGACATAAATAATTTAATTTAAATTTAGAACAGACTCCTGGCTTTCAAAACCGGTAAAGTTCTTTATTGTAAGTGTTGACGTTGTTTTTAAATATTTTTTTTTTCAATTTAAGTCATTTTTTTCTAAATTCGCATCTACCTCCTAAACGGGGCGAGATATATCCCCCTCTAATAGTAAAAAAACGATTGTATTTGATCCTTCTACAAAAATCCGTTATCAATTTTTGGCGCCTAAGTTATCGTACTCTTCCCCACTTTTTTTCCAAAATGAAGTTGAATTTAAAAAAAAAGCTTGCCCTACAAATTATGCTTTTTTTCAAACTCTTTCACGTTTTTAGATAAATCAAAAATGTACAAAAAATGTTTAAAGAAATCCCGTTTCTTAAATCTCTCATAGCTCTAAGGTGAATTTTATGGGTAATGCCACTATTGCACTGACAGCCTCAATAATAGTCCAACTTACAATATAACAATTCTTTGAAGAAATCTCAAAACAAAACTTACATTTTACTTAAAAAACCAATTAGTAACATTTTTCATGACGAATAAATAACCTATATATGTAAGTACATACATACATATGTACATAATATGCAAAAACTAAAAACAATGGACCGCCATCAACCGCGAACCCCTCTCTGGCATTATATTGTCTCCTAATTCTCTCATTCATATACCTAATGCATATTCTCATTTCTCATATATATCCATAAACAAAACAACGTTTTAAAAAAAACTTATACACAAAATTTCATTCGTAAAGTGCCATCGCACTAAAATACATATAAACACCATAAAATAAATATAAACACAACGCCCCCGGAACTTTTCTGTTACTAAGCAACAAATCATAAAACACAGAAATAAACAATAATCCCTAAACTTTTTGTCATTAATCCTATGTCACAGCTCACATGTAGTTTTTTTTGTCTAACCCAATTGCATTTTGCAATAGGCTTATTTTTTTATTATAGGTGCACTGAAATTTGTCCCAATAATAAAAACAAAAATTATTAATTTTATTTTTTCGAAGTAAAGTTTACACCTAAAAATCTTTTCTTTTTATCTCACCAGAGATGAAATAGTTTTTTAGACATCAATCTATGAAAGAAAAATAGACCATGATGATATCTTATTCAAAGAAAGTCCATCGCTTGAAATTCATTTCTATTTTACTGTGAGCGAAGCTATAAACAAAACTCACCCTTTTATTTTTTTATGCAATTAATAAAACAAATTAATCCATTTTTTAAATTATTCCCGACGTTTCGTTGGGTATTTTCCAACTTTTTCAAGGGATATTTTTATTGGACCTATAACACGTTATAATTCTTGAATTTTGAGTACTAATAACTTTTATATAATTTTACTTACTATTGTCAGTTACATTTATAGTTTTTAAACATTTATATTGCACTTTTGTATTTTTTACATTTTTTTTAAAACGGAAAACTAAATAAATAAATAAATTAAAAAACCAAGACAAAACAAAAATTATGAACTAGTATCACAGACTCAATGTTTACTTTATGACGGCACTGTAGCTTGCGCTCAGCTTGTCTTTGTCTTCTTGAAAATTCATTGTTCTCTTAATGTTTTGCTGTATTCTTAAGGTGTGTCCACACCAGAGAAACATTTCAGGAAACATTGTTTAAAAAACGTTTCTGAAATGTTTCCCATTTGTTTAAAAAACATTTCAGAAACATTGCAGAAACATTTCAGAAATGTTTCTGATTTGTTTTTTTGGTGTGGACGCTTTGAGAAACATTTCTGAAATGTTTCTTTGTTTCCCATTGTTTCCAGATTAAGTTGTTGTCTGTATTTTTTTTCCTCGCCTGTGTTGCACTTTAAGCGCATGAAGTTTTTTCTACTACATCTCTATCACAATTTATATTTTCGCAAATTTCAGATATATAATCGGCTTTTTTGATTTTATTTCTAATATTTTTCGCCAAGAGTCGATTACACAAAACTTTTTGTATTTCATAAATTTGTATCAATTGGATAACATTCTCGTTGCTCCACACTTTTCGCGACATTTTATATTTATATTAATAACCACTCACCCACTTTCTACCTATGTAAATGCTTGGGAAACAAATAAAGTTTCCCATTCGGAATGGGAAACAGAAAAACATTTCATAAACATTTCAGAAATGTTTCGCGAGCGTCCAGACCAAAGAAACATTTTTAAAACATTTCAGGAACATTTAAGAAACATTTCAGAAATGTTTCTCTGTTTCTGAAATGTTTTTTAAATGTTTCTGAAATGTTTCTTAAATGTTTCTGAAATGTTTCAAAAATGTTTCTTTGGTCTGGACACACCTTTAGGCTCTCCAGCGTAAATCTCTTATTAATGTTTCTTTCCTCGTCAAGAATTCTTACGTCATCAAAATCAGCGGTGTGTCCATTTTCTGTCATATGATGTGAGAGTCCAGTTGATGCTCTATTTTTCCTAACGTCAGCTTCGTGTTCGGCTATTCTTGTAGCTAGTGTGCGTTTTGTTGTGCCAATGTAAACAAGATCACACTCCTCATTCGTCTTACCTTTGCATTTTATTTCGTATACCACGTCATGTTGTTGTTCTTTTTGTAGTGGTGGTTTAGTCCGTGTAAATATTTTGCTAAGAGTATGGTTCGATTTATGAGCGAATGAAGTTTTCTCTTTGTTAATTTTTATTATTTTATATAAGTTTTTGTTGTCAGTAAGCTTAGGAATGAAACTTATGCGGTGGAAAGTGATGTTGTCAGCGTTGCCCCTTGTCTGTTTTTGGTGTTGGTTTTGTTTATTGTTGTTATATTTAATTTGATTATTTTTGTCATTTATTAAATCGTTAATTATTTTATGTGGAAAATTATTCATTAGGAGTATTGTTCTGATTTTTGTGATGTTGTCTTTGTGGAAATTCGGGCTAGAAATATCTAGAACTTTGGTAATAAAGTTTTTTGCAGTGTTGATTTTATATTTCTGTGGTTGAGTAGATAAGAAATTGATCATTCTCCCCGACGCTATAGGTTTCTGGTACCAATTGAAAAATATTTTATCATCTGTTCTGTGTATTATAGTGTCCAAATATGGTATGCATTTATTATTTTCTGTCTCTATTGTGAATTGAAGTTTTTCGTGATATTGATTTAAAGTATTGAGAATTATGTCTTTGTGTTGTTTTTTAATTACTGCAAAAATATCGTCTACATATTTCGCAATGAATTTTATAGTAATGTTGGATTTATGGAGTTTCTCTATTGAGGCGTCAAGAAGATTGTCCAATACGATGTCAGCTATGGTTGGTGATAAGGGATTTCCCATTGGCATGCCGAACGTCTGGTTATATGTTTTATTTTCATATTTAAAGTAGTTATTGTCTTTGAGAGCGGTCAGCCATCAGACGAATAGGGGGAACAACATGTAGCATACGAAAACATGCACGTGCCGTAACTATTCGGGACTGGTGGAAGTGTGATCATAGCCTCTTCGCGGCGGCCGCTAGAAACAAGCCTTTTAAAAAAGGTTTGGCTAATATGATCAGGCTGGTTCCTCAGGTTGGCGACAGGTTAATTCCCTGTCCCGTAAAACTTAATGAATTTCGAGAACGACAACAAGCCTCGGAAACGGACTGATTTCACGACGACAACCTACGCAAAGAAAAAGGAAAAACGATTTACGAATTTTCTTATGGAACGTACGATCGCTCTATAGAGCTCGAGCTGCTCAGCAGCTAGCCGATGCCCTGTCAAAATATAAAGCTGACATAACAGCTCTTCAAGAAATCAGATGGACAGGGAATGGTGTTTTACAGAAGAAAGAATATGACATATACTACAGCTGTCATACAAAACACCATGTGCTCGGGGTAGGCTTCCTAGTCAGCGAAAAAATGAAGTCTACTATCATCGGCTTTAACGCTATAAGCGAAAGGCTATGCACCCTTCGCGTGCGAGGCAAATTTACGAACATCAGCCTCATTAACGTTCACGGACCTACGGAGGAGTCCTCAGACGAAGAAAAAGAGACTTACTACGAACAAGTCGAGAGAGCCCTCAATGCCTGTCCAAGGTATGATGTTAAAATCATCCTTGGGGATTTGAACGCAAAAATAGGTCGGGAGCCGGTATTCAGGCATTACGCAGGCACCCATAGTTTGCATGAGAACACTAATGACAATGGACTTCGAGTCTTAGAATTGGCAGCATCGAAAAACATGGTAGTTGTGAGTACCAGGTTCCCGCGTAAAGATATCTACAAAGCCACCTGGGTATCACCTGATGGAGTCACTCGTAACCAAATAGACCACGTGTTGATAGACCGTCGCCACTACTCGAACTTGATGACGGTACGAACGTACCGAGGTGCCAATATCGACTCGGATCACTATCTTGTTGGTATGGTTTTCCGAGGGTGGATTGCCTTGCGAAGACGCATTGCATCCGCCGATCAGGTTCGAATCAACACGGCTGCCCTGCGCAATGAAAACACCAGTAACACCTTTGGTAATGCGTTAGGACTCGCCCTAGAAACACCTAATTTAGGGAGAGTAAGTCCTGGAGCCAGTATGCTGGGCGTAAATGAGAAGTGGACACGTCTTAAAAATACTGTCATTAGTACTGCCAACTCCATCTTAGGCAGCAGTCGTAAAAATCGGAACGACTGGTTTGATGATGAATGCAAGCTAGCGACTGAACGTAAGAATGTTGCGTACCGAACAATGCAACAATCTCATAGAACGCGGGCACGCGAAGAGGAATATAAAGAGCTCAGAAGAACAGAAAAACGGCTTCACAGACAAAAGAAATCAGCCTGGGAGAAGAACCTAATCTGTGAAATAGAAATCAGCCGAGAGCGAGGTCCGCACCAGGCGCGGAAGTTCTACCAATCCGTCCGAAACATGACGCAGTACACACCACGCTGCACATACTGCAAGGACGGAGAGGGAAATCTGATCACCGATCCTGAAAGCATACTGGAGCGATGGGAAGTGTACTTATATGAATTGCTAAATGGTCAGCTCACTGCAGAAGTGGAGGCTCCACTACTTCAAGAAGAATACCCTATGTTGCCGCCACCAAGCATAGAAGAGGTTGAGAAGGCTATAGGCCGGCTTAAACAGAACAAAGCCCCGGGAGTCGATGGCATACCAGCCGAATTATTCCATCACGGCGGGCCAGCCTTACGTCAAGCAATTCATGATATTATAGTACAAGTATGGGAGCAGGAAGAAATGCCAGAAGACTGGCGAAAAGGTTTAATATGCCCCATACATAAGAAGGGAGATGTCACAACGTGCAGCAATTATAGAGGTATCACGTTGTTGAGTACCGCCTATAAGATACTCTCCTCTATCCTACAAGACCGGATAACCCCATACGCTAAAACCGTCATCGGGCAATATCAGTGTGGTTTCATTCCAGGCAAATCAACAACTGATCAGATCTTTACCCTTAGGCAGGCGATGGAAAAATGTCTAGAATTTAACATCCCAACATACCATCTGTTTATAGACTTTAAGGCCGCCTATGATAGCATAGCCAGGGTAGAACTTTACAAAGCCATGAGAGAATTCGGCATCCCAAATAAATTGACACGACTATGTAGGTTGACCATGACCAACGTAACAAGCCAAGTAAAAATAGCCGGATTGCTATCCAGACCAATCAACATCTTTAATGGACTCCGACAAGGGGACGGTTTGGCCTGCCTCCTCTTCAACCTGGCGTTGGAGAAAGCAATCCGTGACTCTGGCACGGCAACAAGAGGGACCATCGTCAACAGGTCCAGCCAGTTACTGGCTTACGCAGACGACATTGACATCATCGGAAGAACCGAACAAGCTGTACACGATTCCTTCATCCAGATCGAGCAGGCGGCACAAAATCTGGGGCTGCACATTAGTGAAGGTAAAACAAAGTACATGGTGGCGTCGAATGCGAGAGGAACAGTTGGTCAAACAATCAAGGTAGCGGAGCACGAATTTGAAGTGGTGCAATCCTTTAAATACCTTGGGTCAATAGTAGCAGCCGATAACAACATAGAAGAAGAAATACGCGGGCGGCTTCTCAAATCCAACAGAGCCTACTATAGTCTGTCAAAGCTCTTCAAATCCAGAAATCTCACCATAACTTCAAAACTGCTGCTGTACAGGACCATGGTCCTGCCAGTACTCACATATGGATCCGAGACTTGGGTGCTTAGCAAAAGGCACTCCGACCTCTTAGCTGCGTTCGAGAGAAAAGTCTTAAGGAGAATTGTTGGCCCCATATGTGAGGAAGGACGATTCCGGAGACGGTACAATCATGAATTGTACGCAATCTACCTAGAAGCAGATATCGTGACAAAAATTAAGCTCGGTAGACTCCGGTGGGCAGGGCACCTAGCTCGCATGAGCGAAGAGGAACCTGCTCGGAAAGTTCTTTGTGGTACATTCTATGGTAGACGACAGCGTGGTAGACCATGCTTGCGCTGGAGAGATGGCGTAGACCAGGACGCCCGAAGCCTTGGGGTGCGCAACTGGATGGCGTCGGCTAGAGACCGGGATAGGTGGAGAGACTTGTTGAAAGAGGCCAGGACCGGAACCCGGTTGTCGAGCCGATGATGATGATGATGATGATTGTCTTTGAGACAGAATTGCAAAATATTAAGGAATTGTGGTTTTGGGATATTCGTTTGTTCCTTCAATTTTTCCCATTGTTTCATGATGTTCTTGATTGCTATGTACGTCGGTATGTTAGTGAATAGTGATATTACGTCAAAAGAAACTAAAATGTCATCTTCGTCAATTGTTATATCTAGAAGTTTTTCTTTTAAGCGCATTGCATTACGGACATTGTAGGTTTCAGACACAATATGTTGAAGTGTTTCTCCAATAAATTTAGCCAGGTTATAACAAGGCACGTTCGTTGAAGATGAAATCGGTCTGAGTGGTAAATTTGGTTTATGAATTTTTGGAAGTCCATATAATGTTGGCGCCGAGGCTGCGGAACATGCTAATTTGTTTTTCAATTTTATATCTATGTGTTTTTGTTTGAACAAATTACTGATTATGTCATTGTTTGTTTTTTGTAGTCTTGCAGTTGGGTCTATTCTTTGTCTTTTGTAGGTGTTTCTGTCTTCAAGCAATTCATTCATTTTGTTTTTGTAGTCTTCTTTATACATTATGACTGTCTTGTTTCCTTTATCCGCGTTAGTTATTATGATTGTATCTTTATGTTTTCTTATTATTTTCTGTGTTTTTTCATATGTTTTTAGAATAAATTTTTCTTTCATTGTGTTTTTGATTTTTCTTTTGTATGTTTGTATTCTGTTGGCAACGCAATGCCTAGCAATGTCTTTCTCTTTGTCATCTTCTATTTTTTGTATGCATTGTTCTATGTCCGCTATGATGTGTATGGGGGAGAAATTATTTCTGTGTATTGGTAATGCAAATTTTTTGCCTAAAGAGAGAAGCCATCGACTCTCTTCAGGAAAAACTATTTCTGTTTTGTTAACAAACCAGTCTTCATTAAAGATGATACCAAGTTTATTTATGTGTTCTTGTTTTAGTTTATTGATTTTTGATAGGTGTATGAGTTCTGTGTTCTTTCTTATGTGATTGAATATATGGATTTGTTTTTGTATAAATGATTTGTATTCGATTTCATTGAGAATGTTTTTCATTTTAATTTCTGCTTGGAATATGTTTTTATTTACTGTGTTTATAGTTGTTAGTGTTTGTTTGATTTCTAAGTTAAGTATTTTTAAAGAGAAAGTATGCTCAATTTTCTTTAACTGGTTTATTATACTGTCTGTGGTAGATAAAGCTGTTACATTAGATGTTGTGTTAGTGAGATGTTTAGGTATAATTTCATACTCTTTGCAAGAGAGTAGAAATTTAAGAATACAGCAAAACATTAAGAGAACAATGAATTTTCAAGAAGACAAAGACAAGCTGAGCGCAAGCTACAGTGCCGTCATAAAGTAAACATTGAGTCTGTGATACTAGTTCATAATTTTTGTTTTGTCTTGGTTTTTTAATTTATTTATTTATTTAGTTTTCCGTTTTAAAAAAATGTAAAAAATACAAAAGTGCAATATAAATGTTTAAAAACTATAAATGTAACTGACAATAGTAAGTAAAATTATATAAAAGTTATTAGTACTCAAAATTCAAGAATTATAACGTGTTATAGGTCCAATAAAAATATCCCTTGAAAAAGTTGGAAAATACGCAACGAAACGTCGGGAATAATTTAAAAAATGGATTAATTTGTTTTATTAATTGCATAAAAAAATAAAAGATCAGAAAGCCCAATTAACGCACACAAAACTCACCCTCCTTAGTGCTTCGCTATCGCTTCAGTATGATCGCAGCAGCGTCATTGACAACAACGGCAGCATGTACTCGTACATCTTTGTTTTTTTTTTCAGTGATTTTTCTGCCTCTTTAACAATTAAAGAGTAGAGCAGAGAAATTTAAAGAGACCTGCGCAGTAGAATTGCCAACTGAATTGGTTCAAGCTATATGCATGCTTGTGTGTGCCTGCGCTGGCTGGCTTGTTCAATTCTGTGTGCTCTGAATAGCTATAGCATGTTTGTTGTTTATGTCTCTCTTTGCTGAGAAAATAATGTTAAATTAATTTGCTAAGAACAGAAGAAGAGAAGAAAATCTACAGTTTAGTTGTTTGTTCTGCCGCTTGGTATATTACGTCGCGTTCCTCTTCATGAGACTACTATAAGAGTTTATATACAAGGCTATGTCTACTGGGCCAACATAGATATAGCTTGAACCAATTCAGTTGGCCATTCTACTGCGCAGGTCTCTTTAAATTTCTCTGCTCTACTCTTTAATTCTGAACACCCCAACTCCACACGAGATAAATTCTCTCAGGATGCTCATCATGATATGAAATCTCCAATGGAGACGCGATATTTCCTCTTATGATGTGATGTCAGCGATCTATGTCAGCGGTTTTGTCTTGATATAGATGTCTGATATGAAATTTGACAGATGTTTTTTTTTCGTACTTTTTGTCGTGAAATGACATTTTATTCTCATTATTTCGTGTCTTTTCATTTGGTTGGTTCTTGTCAAGTATTCCGTCGGGAAATATTTTTTTTTTATTTTGTAAGTAAATACATTAACGTGTCATGTTATTCATTTGTTCATGTTATGTTGAGCTATGTTTGGTATTATTTATTTATACTTTAGGTAGATGCGCATTCGTTTCTTTGCAAATAACGGGTGATTTTTTTGAGGTTAGGATTTTCATGCATTAGTATTTGACAGATCACGCGGGATTTCAGACATGGTGTCAAAGAGAAAGATGCTCAGTATGCTTTGACATTTCATCATGAATAGACTTACTAACGAGCAACGCTTGCAAATCATTGAATTTTATTACCAAAATCAGTAATCGGTTCGAAATGTGTTTCGCGCTTTACGTCCGATTTATGGTCTACATAATCGACCAAGTGAGCAAACAATTAATGCGATTGTGACCAAGTTTCGCACTCAGTTTACTTTATTGGACATTAAACCAACCACACGAATGCGTACAGAGGAGAATATTGCGTCTGTTTCTGAGAGTGTTGCTGAAGACCGTGAAATGTCGATTCGTCGCCGTTCGCAGCAATTGGGTTTGTGTTATTCGATCACATGGAAGATTTTACGCAAAGATCTTGGTGTAAAACCGTATAAAATACAGCTCGTGCAAGAACTGAAGCCGAACGATCTGCCACAACGTCGAATTTTCAGTGAATGGGCCCTAGAAAAGTTGGCAGAAAATCCGCTTTTTTATCGACAAATTTTGTTCAGTGATGAGCAGTGGCGGCTGGTGGGTTGTTGAACAGGTGGTGCACTTTACTTGCTCACTAAGTATAGGTATTAAGATTAGAAATCGCAAAAAAAACAACAATTTACATGTATATGTCGATTTTTTATTATTTTGTATAATTGCTCGAAGAATTTCAACCATGTATAAAACTGACACGTTTATTACATTTAGCAAGGAATCATGTTTTTTATTGTTTCACTTAAATGCGTCAAATCTCGGATTCAGGTAACTTTATTTTAAAAAGATTTATTACTGTCTTTAATATACCTAATCACTGTTAATTTTATCCCACACCACACACTGTACGTACACAGTACAGAATCGAACCAAAACCAAAATAAAAAACAATTACTAACCTAACTCCCACAAACCTACACTATTTAACCAGTCACGGATAGAGCGAAACAACATTACATATTCGCAGGCGCAGCGCATTCTAGTCAAACATCGGTTACTGTTGCTGTAGTTAATCTTCGGTTCTCGTGCGCTGCACGAGAGCAGGCTAATTTCTCGATACACTCCAATGAAAAATCTTTTGTCTCACGCGTCAGGGATACTTGCTTGAAACTCATACAAATTATATTAGCAGTCCTCGTGCGCTAGCCGAAGCGCACGAGAATTTTTACTTGCAGGGAAAGTAAGTCTTAATAGTAAAGTAAAGCGCTTACATTGTTTCGTCATAATTGGAAATATCTGTTTGTGTTCTTGTATGTTTAAAAAATAAATATTAATATGGGAATCTAAAAATAAAGATGCAGTAATATTTTGTAATTTTTAAATCTTTTGAATTGGTGGTTCAGCGCACGAGCGCACTTAAGGTACAGCCGCCACTGGTGATGAGGCTCATTTCTGGTTGAATGGCTACGTAAATAAGCAAAATTGCCGCATTTGGAGTGAAGAGCAACCAGAAGCCGTTCAAGAACTGCCCATGCATCCCGAAAAATGCACTGTTTGGTGTGGTTTGTACGCTGGTGGAATCATTGGACCGTATTTTTTCAAAGATGCTGTTGGACGCAACGTTACGGTGAATGGCGATCGCTATCGTTCAATGCTAACAAACTTTTTGTTGCCAAAAATGGAAGAACTGAACTTGGTTGACATGTGGTTTCAACAAGATGGCGCTACATGCCACACAGCTCGCGATTCTATGGCCATTTTGAGGGAAAACTTCGGAGAACAATTCATCTCAAGGAATGGACCGGTAAGTTGGCCACCAAGATCATGCGATTTGACGCCTTTAGACTATTTTTTGTGGGGCTATGTCAAGTCTAAAGTCTACACAAATAAGCCAGCAACTATTCCAGCTTTGGAAGACAACATTTCCGAAGAAATTCGGGCTATTCCGGCCGAAATGCTCGAAAAAGTTACCCAAAATTGGACTTTCCGAATGGACCACCTAAGACGCAGCCGCGGTCAACATTTAAATTTTATGCGTTTTTTTTTTTAAAAAAGTTCTCAAGCTCTTAAAAAATCACCCGTTATAAGAACTTTCATATAGAATCAATGCCAGGCCACAGGCAAAATGTTTTAACGTTAATGATTACAATTTTAGTCTTTGTTGGGTATAGTTCAAATTGGATTTTTGTCAAAAAATCGATGTAAGATGAACTGAATTTAACAAAAATTGCGTATTAATAAGGTCTCCACAGTTAATTGATGAGTCCATGTGAGATCGCCCGGACGAAACGCCAATTCTTGTGGACTAAAAGCCATAAAAGCAATTTTGAATCAATAATTCAACAAGTCCAATAATAGTGCTAAGTCTTCTACTTGGCTGATTTATTTTAGTAGTATATAGGTATAGAGTTTGTGTTATAAAAACCTTAAATATAAATTTTATTCTCTGTACCTGCTAAAAAAAATACGAGGATATCAAAAAGGAAAGTCGTACAAAAATTCATTCATTCCCAGAGGATGTAAGATCTCAACGATGGGTAGTAATGCTGAGAGTGACATTAATTGCATTGCGATGTTCATCCTGTGTACATCGTTCAGTGGGGATAGTCATACAGCGGACGAATTTAATTTAAAATCCACCCCTAGCAAAAAAAAAGTCAAAAATTGTAGCATACCTGGGGGTTGCCTGATTTTATTGCCCACAAGTAATAAAAAATGGGAGTATCTTAGTTGCCTTAAAGATTAATAAGGATTAAATGTGTTAAACAGAAGTTTTTCTCAAAATAGTGGTGTGCGTGTTTAATCCGTGTTAGTTAATAAAAGATAATAAAAATGAAGAAAGGTTAATCCAGTAATGGAACCTCTTAATCCAGCCATGGCAATAGCCTCATTTGAAGCATTGCTTAGGCGGATAGTCAAAGACCTCGGAGCGGAATAGTGTGTCAGATTAGCAATGCCTTTTAATAGCATTGTACAGCCCAATAAAAACATTGAAAACAACAACATGGATACCGAAGAGGTGAACAGTTACGAAGAATCTTCAACCACCAGCATTTTGGAGGAGTCATCCACTGAGTCACCAGCTAAGAAGAGGATACCAGTGATTCTCCTCTACCTGACAGAAGAGACCAAGCAAGGCGTTAAAGGACAAAGGAACTAAGCGCATTCAACTGGACAAGGACTCCTTTAAAAATCCGCCTAAGGCGCCAACGCTTTTCCAAACCAAAAAGTCAGTTAAAAATACACTGCCAACTGCCTTAACATCAGCAGCCACCAAGCCCTCTCTAACCTAGCCTACAAAGACATCTAAGGACACTATCCTGAACCCAACCAAGGCCCCAGGAATGCCCCCAATTTTTTGTTATTCCGGCAACATTCCTGAAATCAGCAGGTTTTGTAAGAGCAAAGAATTTAGTGTCACATTTAAAAACAGAAACACAGAGACCACCATAAATACCAATGGAAACAGAGAAGCCTTCGACACAATCAAAAACTTTCTGAAGTTATGGAAGATCCAGTTTAACTCCTTCACACCACGAGAGGATAGGAAGAATCTACTCTTACTTAAAGGAATCCACCATATTTATGCTGCCATTGAACTTGAGGACGAACTACGAATAGAAGGACTTTCAGTTATCAAAGTATCCCATATCCCAAGAAGGTGCAAGAGAAAACTTACAACCTTGAGATATAAACGATGTCTACACAAAGACACTAATAATGAACCGGAGAGTGTATTACGATCGCATAAAATCCAACGAAATTGTTCAGTGCAGAAACTTCCAGCGTTTGGGCATGTTGGTACCAACTGCGGATGCCAGTACGTGTGCGTCAAGTGTAAAGAGGACCATGAATCCGGGCAATGCCAACGTAACGAAAACGCCGGGTTGGATGTGTTGTGTGCCAATTGTAAAAAGGAAGGTCATCAAGCCAGTTTCAAGGGTTACCCAACACTTCAAGCAAGACTCACCGAAAAGAACAAGATGTCAGTAGAAAAAGAGGTACAACAGCTGTTTACTTCAATCAGCTTTGCAGCAATGGTGGAAGGCGGATCTTTGCAGAAACCAGCCAACTTAACGAGCCAACAGCAACAAGTAAAATGACACCAGCAAAGGTGATTACACCCCGAACAACAACACCAAGGAGTGGACCAATCGAATCAATGACAGCCCCACCAACGAACCTGAACACCGAAGTTTAAAGGATTTTTAGACCCAACCTACTCACGGTCATGGGAAAAGCTCGTTCAGCTTAGTGAAAGCGAGAAGTCCGTGGCGCTGGCCACCATCATATTCCAAATTTGCAATTGAAGAAGCTCCGTATCCTGACGTAGAACGTCAATTCATTGTACAGCTTTGAGAAAAGAACGACATTTAATTTATGGATGAAAAACAACATCAATGAGATCATGTGCACACTCTTCCGGAAACCCGGAATTATGTCTGTACATTAGTGCACAGTGACAGGGATTATGAAGCTGTTCAACTATCGATCAATCTCAACCAACCCATATTCCTCACAACAGAAGCTCCAGAAAATTCCATTTACTTCAGACGGCTGGATATTGAAAGACTTCACATCGAAGAAAGCTTAACTCTTCCACCTTTTCACAAGAATCTTCTGGATACCAAAGTCGATGCAGAAATTGTCAATTTTGAACATGCCGGAATCCATGATCAGCAACAATACGGTACCTCAGCCAACACAAGATGGAAGCGTTCGCCGACTACTTCGAAGGAAACTTCACACCGAACCCATCTACTGACCCAACTTTCTTACAGGAAGTTGAGGCAACAGTTCAAAAAACACTTCAGTCAAATCCGGATAAAGTTAATTTTAATAACATCAATCAAGCAAATCATCCCACCGATAGTCGAAATTTATAAAATCGGCAATACTAAGCCAAAAAAAGTCTGCTGGACCAGATGGTGTCTCCTACTGCACCCTGAAAAGCATAACCAATGCAGTTGTGATTTTCCTCAATCATTTTAAACAACTGCATCAACAACTGTTAGTTATCCTCGGTAGACTGAAGAAATTCTGCAGTGAAAATTCCATTATACCTGACATGCAATTCGGCTTTCGAGAAAAACGCTCAACCTCCTTGCATCCACTGCTCAAATTCCTACATGATATCATCACAGCCCTCAACAGTAATCGTGTCACCGTCGGATGCTTTCTGGATGTCGAGAAAGCATTCGATAGCGTGTGGATAGAACGCCTAATCCACAAACTTCGTCTTATGCATGTACAAGACTTCTTACCAACCTACTCCAGTTGGATGCGAGAACCTTCTGTATGCTGATGACTCGCTCACCTACGCCATATTAGTGTCAGCACTAATCGATGCTCGCAAAGTAGAAACCAATATCAACATACTCTTCTAATTCAGCCAGAAATGGGGAAACCAGATGAACACTTCCAAATCGGAACTTGTCTGCATCAGAAGACCTTCAACTGAAGGTGGCACCACAACCGTTTGCGGAAATCTAGTCCTGCAACTCCCTAACGGATCAACCATAGTGGCAAAGCCAAATATCAAGTATCTGGGAGTGCACTTCAACGAGTTGCTAAGGTTTAACCTGCACTGAAGAAATGTTCTGAACAAGGCCAACTGGCCATTTCTGATAAGAAGATCAGGTATTAGCCAACCGATAAAGATATTAATCTACAAGCAGCTGCGACCAGTGATCAGCTATTCCTTCCCAGTCTAGTTTTCCATCTCGAAGGCAGCTATGAAGGAACTTCAACTATTCGAAAGGAAGATTCAAATATCTAGTTCATTCAACGAAGAAATTAGTGCGGATCAAATCAGCTTATGAGAAGGATGACCACAGACAACGACATTCCGACCCGAGGTACCTCAGTGTAATGGAAACTCTCGATGACCACGTGATCATGGACAACGAGGAAATAGTCGGGTTCTACGATGTCATTGGGTCAGCCTACCATCACGGCAAAGCGCCATCCCTGCTCATCTCTTTTAATTTTTCATCATATTACTCGTAATTTTATATAAAAATAATTAAACTTATGTCACTGTATATAGTTAGGTGACCCCCCCCCCCCATTAGCCAACAAATGTAAATTTTCATACATATATAGTATCTTATTAGTTGTAAGCCACATTGTAAATAGTATGTTCAAAACAAAATTGAATTGAATTTGGAATATTCTGTTTTTTTTATCATGCTTGTAGGAACAAGATCATTTCCAAGAACTACGATAGATGGTAATGCATAGGCTGAAAACACACCGGATAAAGCAAAACGGTTTTTTTTTGTTTTGTGAAACAAGAGCACATTGTTTCTTATAAGACTACACACACCAAAGAAAACGAAACAAAACACACGATTTTGTTTTGCAGGGTTTCGGTGGTGGTTGTCGAAAATATATGCCATAATGAGAGCAACACACACCGAATGCAACAAACTGTTTCGAACTGTTTTATCGACGATAATTGCCTACTTTCTTGTGGCGCAAAACACACCGAATGAAACGAAATATAAAAACCAAAGCAAAACAGAAAAACTTGTTTCGTTGCCGATAGTTGACCTGTTGTTTTTTGCAAAACAAAATTTTGATTCCGTTTGAATTATTTGCTTCTACATACGTTTATTCTGTGCGCAAATTTTAATTAAATATGAACGTAGATGGAGAAAAGTTAATTTTTTTTAATTGAGGCAAGAAGCCCTATCTATTATAAAGATAAGGAACATGCCAATAAACTTACCAACTATTGATAAGCTGTGGATTGCTACTTCATTTTCTCTTATCTTATAAATAACACCATAATGTCTATTTTGTAAACACAAAATTGTTATTTGTATTTACTTGCCGTAGAGTTATAATCTTTCAGCCGGAGTTAAGCTTTTACGATAGTTCGTATTTTGTTTTATTTCAACGCACACCAAACGAAACAAAAACACAAAACGTTTTGTTTTGTTTTATTTTGTTTCGCTTGGCGTGTGTTGAAATAAAAAATGTTTTTTTGACTATCGAATCAAAAAGAGTTTTTTTTAGATCCAGTGTTTTCAGCCATAGTGCCCTGAGTTAAGTGGCCTATACACACGACACTTGTGTGCACACCGGTATGCATACACTAAGCAAAAGTCAATTCAATCCAATTTTGTTTTTTTGAATATACTATTTACAATTGGACTAAAGGTCGCAAGAACTTTCAATTTGATTTTTAATCAATAGAGTCCACAAAAACAAAAACAAAATCTATCAACACAATTTTTGTTGTTTTTATATTTTTTGTTTCCCTTCTTCTTATTTACAATTACTATTAAAATACTATTATAATTAATAAGATACTATGTATGAAATTTCATATTTGTTGGCTCATAGGGGGCCTAACAATATACAGTGGCTTAAGTTTAATTCTTTTTATATAAAATTTACATGATGAAAAAAAAAATTAAAGGTCGGTTAACTGTATCGTCTTCAGGGTGTTCATTCCCAGTTGTCAGTGGTGATTTTTGTGGGCTGTGGGCAGGGATGGCGTTTAGCCGCGGTGGTAGACTGACACAAGGACAGCGTAGAACGAGACTACTTCCTCGTTGTCCATAATCACGTGGTCATCCAGAGTCGTTGTTCTGTGGTCATCCTTTTCATAAGCTGATTTGGGTGGTCAATGATGATCCGCACTAGTTTCTTCGTTGAATGAACTAGATATTTGTCCAGTGGGATTAAATTCGCTTCTTAGTAGAGATGCTCGTTCCTGTTGTGTTTCTGGCGTTGACGGTCGAAGAAGAGTCCAGTGTAGATCCTCAGAATCTTCCTTTCGAATAGTTGAAGTTCCTTCATAGCTGTCTTCGAGATGGAAAACCAGACTGGGGAGGAATAGCTGATCACTGGTCGCAAAAGCTGCCAATACACAAGCCACTTGTGTGCACAGCGGTGTCGGTGTCCGAAAATATTTTCTGTGTGTGGGCTGGCGCGCACACCGTTTTTCGGTGTCAGATACCGTGCGAGTAAAATCAAATGTTTTTGATTTTTGGTGTCGTTGTCTCGATCGGTGTAATGTGTATGGGGGTGTTCGCGCACATTTACATTTATCAGTTGCAGCCAAATCGTTATGCAGTGAAGAGCGTCGCACTTTTATTATTTGGTTACATAGAACTCATGATTAAATCTTTCCGCTTGGAAATCTCTTGCACAACTGAAATATGTGCACGAATATGTGTGGCTATTAATAATAAATACAGGGATGGAAAATGTAATTTTTCATTTGTACTGTAATCTGGAATAAAATTGTACTGAAATGATGTCAATTCTACCGAAAACGAATTTTGTATGGACAAAAATCAATAATTCAACTATTTAAAAGTTTTCAAAGTATTTAATTAAAAAATATCAAAACAGAAATGATCCGTTTGTCTTCTTATAAAAAATATAAATAAATATAAATAGTTACGCAAAAAAATGCTATCCTCATTTTAAAAGTACATATATATGGTATACGTAACTACTATATTGTATTGGGCTGTAATGACGAAACTAAATATTTTACTTGTCCATTTTTGCGGCACCAGCTTATACAAAAAATAGAAATATAAAACTAAAATTCACAAATTAAATATCTTAAAAATGCACAGACAAAAAACCGCAATCACAAATCACATCCAGAAGTTTACAGTTTAGCAGGCGTGTTTTCCATACGGTTAGGTTAAGTTAGGTTAAGGGCTTGAAAAAGCCAACAAACTTAGACCAATATTTGATCCGTTGTGATACCACAGGATTTCAAAAATCACCTTTACTGGCTGAACACAATGAAGACGGAGCTGCAACTGGAACTGCAACTGGAATAGCTGTCAAAATATTCAATACACTTAATTCAATGTTACGAACACAACACAACGCAACTGCAGTCGATGCTGCAGACAGTGCTGCAAAAGTTGGCGAACTTTTAACTTTTTCGTGCTGCAATTTTCACATTTCAAATTTTATATGTCTGTCAGTGCTTTTAAGTGTTGTTTTGTTTTATTGTGATTTCGTGGTTAAATTTTAATTAAAATAATGGACGACAATCTTCAACTTCAGTGTCCATTTTATAGTTTCAATTACTTAAAATATTTACAATTTGCCAAAGATTCAACACCTGACCCAACAAATGACAACAAAACATGAAAGCTGTACAGCCTAATTGTGGGCGCATAAAAAAAAGTACGTACGACAATTTTTGACAGCTCTTCCAGTTGCAGCTGCATCTCCAGTTGCAGCATTCTATTGTGTTCAGCCAGTTACTCGTTTTGAGCTAACAATAAAGCGTTTGAGATAGTGAATGTCGGAATTTTCTAGATCACTAGAATCGTGAGAGTAGTAGTCTCCCAAGTGGATTCTACGTCTTTGTGCTAGGGCAGGACAAGAACATAGAAGGTGAGGAACTGACTCCTCTTCCTCCTCATCCATGCAGCTTCTGCAAAAATCATTTGCAGGAACTCCAAGACGGAAGGCATGTCTTCCTATTAGGCAGTGCCCAGTAAGGACACCTATGACGGAGCTAATATGCAATCTACCAATAGAAATTAGTTGTTTTGAGCGTTTAGCATCAAACAATGGCCAGATTAGTTTAGTAGACCGGCAAATTGGAGTGTTGGTCCATCTATGATAAGCTTTCTTTATGGTATCATGCTTTAGAATAAGTTTACAAGTAAGTAGGGATATACCGATGTTAGATTTACTATCCAACAAAGGTAAGATTATTCCGTTTTTTGCAAGTTCTATGCCCCGGCACGCATGTAAGGTGAATGTTAAACTGTTTCGACATCTCCACCAGAGATGATCGACAATTTTGGGCTGTTTTTGAGTTAATGAAGACAGAGTCCAGTGACTTTATGGCAGCTTGACTGTCTGAGAAGATACGTATATCAGTAGTCGATATAACGTTTTCTTTGAATCAAGAGAGGACTTCTTTTATTGCTAAAAGCTCTGCCTGGAATACGCTACAGTGATTGGGAAGACAAAAAGATAGACAAAGATTTAATCTTGCGGAGTACACGCCTCCACCGACCCCGTCATCGGTTTTAGATCCATCTGTATAGAATTGAATCGCTTCAAGAAGACCTGGAAGGGATGGAAACTTGAAAGTTTTTATTAAATTTTGCATGAGGGGTGGTGTAATCGACGTTACTAGGTTGAGTACTGAACGAGTTCAGTATAGTAGAGTGGCCAATATCATTATTGATCCACTGCGAGGAGGCTTTAAGTCGAATGGCTGCGCTAGCGGCCGATTGTTTGCTAAAAATATCTTGCAGTATGAGATGTAAAAGAACATCAAGTGCAGCGGAAGGAGTTGAGCGGAGGGCTCCACCCATGATTAAACAGGCTGTTCGTTGGACTTTGCTGAGCTTATCGCGGTTTGTTGCTGTTTCCAGCGCACTCCACCATACTGTCACTCCATATGTAAGTATCGGTCTAATGACTGAGATGTATAGCCAGTGTGTTATACGAGTTTGTAGACCCCATTTGTTACCTACGGCTTTTTGGCAAGAGAAAAGAGCTATGTTAACTTTGTTGATTCTCTCTTGGATATTGGGCTTCCAGCTTATTTCTTGTCCAAAATAAGACCCAGATATTTTGCTTCGTCTGAGAATTTAAGCGGTATACTTTTGAAGAAGGAAGGGTCTAGGTAGATAGGTAGGTAAAGTGGCCGTCATTAAAGCATCTGTCATACTTAGACCAGTAGAGGTCCATTGTGATACCACGATCTAATAGGGAATAAAAAGGTTCTCTATTAGTTAAAACTATTTGGAGCTTCTGATGAAGCGAAGAAGACTTTTGATGTCTATGTTTATGAGATCGCTTGGTTCATTAAAGAAATATTCTCCTAGATGAAGTTTGCTTCTGTAAAAGAGAGCAGGGCATGTACAAAGAAGGTGTGGGATTGTTTCCTCGTCCTCCTCGTCCAAGCAACTCCTGCAAAAATCGTTTGATAGTACACCGAGTCGTGCGGCGTGTCTACCAGTAAGACAATATCCAGTTATGACACCTATTACGGAGCGGATCTGAGATCTACCGGAGGACAATAAACACTTTGACCGCTTCACGTCCATATTGGGCCAGATTTGTTTTTTCGCCAAGCAAGTAGTAGTATTAAGCCATCTTGTGTTTGATTGTTCCAGAGCGATTCGCTTCAGCGTAAGTTTACTTGCAGCTATTGGCATACCTATATTTACTCTGTCGGGCAAGATAGGCATTTCCGTTCCAATTCTGGCGAGTTCGTCGGCTCTGCAATTCCCCGGAAAGTCCCTATGACCCGGCACCCAGAATAGGTGAATATTAAACTGTTTAGCCATCTCCATCAGAGATGAAGGACAGTCTTGGGCTGTAATGGAGTTTGAAGAGACTGATGCGAGGGATTTCTAAAAGATGAACAAAGCAGCTGGATGCGATGGTCTACAAGCGGAGCTTTTTAAGCATGCTGGAGATGACCTGGTCAGGAGCATACACCAACTCATCTGCAAAATATGGTCGGAGGAAAGTATGCCCGATGAATGGAATCTCAGTACCATCTACCCGATCCACAAAAAAGGAGACCGCCTACTCTGCGCCAACTATAGAGGCATAAGTCTTTTAAGCATCGCCTATAAGATCCTGTCCAGCGTTTTATGTGAACGTCTCAAGCCCTTTGCTGATGATATTATAGGTCCTTACCAATGCGGCTTCAGACCTGGAAAATCTACAACTGACCAAATATTCACATTGCGCCAGATCCTGGAAAAAACCCAAGAATATAACATCGATACCCACCACCTGTTTGTCGATTTTAAAGCAGCCTACGACAGTGTTAATAGAGCTGAACTTTATCGTACCATGTCCAACTTTGGAATCCCTGCTAAACTGATACGCCTTATCAGGATGACATTGGAAAATGCTCGCTGTTCCGTCAAAGTTGGTAGGGACTTCACTGAATCCTTCGAAACCACCAGAGGGCTAAGACAAGGTGACGCACTGTCATGCAGCTGTTTTAACATTGTGCTTAAAAATGTCATACGAAACACCCATGCA
This sequence comes from Chrysotoxum bicinctum, assembly GCA_911387755.1. NCBI lineage: Eukaryota > Metazoa > Arthropoda > Insecta > Diptera > Syrphidae > Chrysotoxum > Chrysotoxum bicinctum. The sequence continues at coordinate 109,406,514 of OU426987.1, read as the reverse complement.
AGCACATCAGGCACCATCTTCAATAAATCGAAACAATTACTTGGGTTTGCGGACGACATTGACGTGATAGGAAGAACAAAGCGAGCAGTAACCGGTGCATTCACTACAATGGAGTCAGCAGCAAGCAGAATGGGACTGAAAATAAACGAGGGCAAGACGAAGTATATGCTTTCATCAACAAAAGTCCAATCCCACCACCGACTGGGTCAGAACGTGACCATTGATAGGTATAACTTCGAGGTAGTCAGTGAATTTGTCTACCTGGGCACTGCTGTAAACTCAGGCAACAACATCACCGCCGAAATCAAAAGCAGACTAACTCTTGCTAATCGCTGTTTCTTTGGGCTGAGTAAGCAATTGAGGAATAAAGCCCTATCGAGAAGAACCAAGGTGACACTCTATAAAACACTAATCATCCCGGTCCTGCTATATGGTGCAGAAGCATGGACCCTCTCCCAATCGGATGAAAAATCACTTGGAGTCTTCGAGAGAAAAGTTCTGCGTACGATCTATGGCCCTGTTTGCGTAAATCGAGAAAACAACATTTGGCGAAGAAGATACAACGACGAACTATACGAACTGTACAGCGACATAAGCCTAGCCAGAAAAATTCGAATTCAACGACTAAGATGGCTGGGCCATGTAGAGCGAATGGACAACGACGCTCCAGCTCGTAAAGTCTTCAACGCCAAACCCGAGGGAGTCAGAAGCCAAGGTAGACCTCATCTTCGATGGAGCGACCAAGTAGAAGGAGACCTCCGACAACTTGGAGTGCGAAATTGGAGACGGCAGGCTAGCGATCGAGTCGGCTGGAGGGGCATACTAAGCAAGGCCCAGGAGCACCACGCTCTAGTGGCGCCATCGTAAGTAAGTAAGTAAGATGCGAGGGATTTCAGAGCAGCCTGACTATCTGAGAAGATACGGATATCCGTGCTAGATACCACGTTTTCTTTAACCCAAGACAATACTTCCTTTATCGCCAGAATTTCCGCTTGGAATACGCTACAATGGTTTGGTAGGCGGAAGGAGAGACTAAGGTTTAGTCCATCTGAGTATACTCCACAACCCACTCCGGTTTCAGTTTTCGATCCATCTATATAAAAATGTACAGATTTATCTTCCATCAAAGCCTCTTCCTCCCAAGATGACCTTGAGGGAATGGTGACTTCAAAGTTTTTGTCGAAAACCAACGAGGGAGTGATGTAGGCAGAGTGACTTGGGAAAGATCCAAATAAATTCAGAATAGTGGTGTGGCCAATAGAGTTATTGATGGCTTTGAAACGTACGGCTGTGCTCGCGGCCATTTGATTGCTGTAAATATCCAGGGGTGTGAGGTTAAGAAGTATGTCTAGTGCAGCGGGGGCTATCGAGCAGAGGGCTCCGCTGATACACATACACGCTGAACGTTGCACTTTTCTTAGATTATCGCGATTTTTCGCTTTGTCTAAGGCCGTCCATCATACAGTCACCCCGTAAGTGAGTATAGGTCTACTGACCGCAATATATAGCCAGTGAGTGATATGTGGAGACAAGCCCCACTTGTTCCCCACGGCTTTCTTACAAGAAAGGAGAGCTACTGTGGCCTTTCTTATTCTTTCCTGTATATTAGGTTTCAAGCTTAATTTTTTGTCTAAAATAAGACCCAGGTATTTAGCTTCGTCTGAGAAAGTAAGTGGAACGCCTTTAATCGATGGAGGGTCTAGTTGAGGAATTTTGTATTTCCTTGTGAAGAGGACTAGTTCAGTCTTGTGGGGATTTACTCCTAGTCCACAGCGATCTGTCCAGTTGATAAGCTTATTGAGAGCTGTTTGGATGAGTTCTACTAGAATTTGAAGATGCTTTCCTGATACGGCAATGGCAATATCGTCAGCGTATGCAATCACTTTGAATCCCTCTTCTTCTAGGTCTATTAGCAGTTCATTAACTACCATATTCCATAGAAGTGGGGATAGGACTCCACCTTGAGGAGTACCTCTACTGACTGACTTTCTTGTAGTAAAGCTACCTAGTTCCGTATTTATAATTCTGCTTTTCAGTATGAAATTTATTAGGTCATCAAGTGAGCTATCTACGTTGAGATTCTACAGTGCCTTCGTTATTACAGCGCTGTCGACATTGTTGAAGGCGCTTCTATATCTAGGAATGCAACAAGAGTGTATTCTTTGTGAGTATTCGATGGTGCGTACCAAAGTATGTAGCGCAGTTTCTACCGATTTTCCCTTACAGTAAGCGTGTTGTGCTTTAGAAAAAAGGTTTGGTTCTATAGCACTATGCAGATGAATGTCAATCAATCGTTCCAGAATTTTAAGAAGAAAAGACGATAAACTGATTGGTCTAAGATCCTTGGGTGTAACGTGGGAGCATTTACCAACTTTGGGTATAAAAACTACTTTAACTTCTCTCCATATAAGGGGAATGTGAACCAGATTTAGACAACCGTTCAGTATTATCTCTAAAGTGGGTAAGATCTGAAGCGACTTGGGCTCCGCGAAATTAGGCCCCAAAAAAAAAATGAAATAAGGCCCCAAAAAATGAAATAACACATGAAAAAAGACCCCAACATTAAATTTGGGGCTTAATTTCATTTTATTTTGAAAAACAATTTGGGGCCTTATTTCATTTTGCATTATTTACTTAAAATTGCCAAAACAACATTGTTTTCACGAAAAGTATTAAGAAAATCCGCTAATCGAAGACCCAGAGCTAGCAAAATACCGCTTAGTGTGGTCCCAGCAATCATGTTTCAATGTAAAACCGAGGTGATGTAAAAGCTTGAAGAGAAATACATCGTGTTGAAAACCATCAGCGAGTAACAGAATAGCTGACAAAATCGCGCGATTTTTTTCAGCTATTCTGTTACTCGCTGATGGTTTTCAACACGATCCTTATATTGAAAAGCATCAGTAAGTACTCGTAACAGAATAGCTGACAAAAAATTTTTGAAAAAAATCGCGCGATTTTTGTCAGCTATTCTGTTACTTACTGATGCTTTTCAATATAAGGATCGTGTTGAAAACCATCAGCGGATTTTTACTTGCATATATAATTTTTAACATATTTTAAAATTTAAGATTTTTCCCATTTTTTTTTTGTTCTTATGGATAAAAGAACAAAAAAGGCGCATGAGCAGCTGTTGATATACATAAAAAATCATATTTTTGATTTAAACCCTTCGAAGTGTTTAACGGATTATGAACAAGGAATGAGACAAGCCGTTAAAAATGTTTTCCCGCAGGCAAAATTAATCGGTTGCTGGTAAGAGTTACAAGTGTCCTTGTTGCAGGGAAATTGTACAGGATACAATCCAAGTATTTGTTTGATGGTTTGGGGTATTATTTCATTTTTGAAAATAAACTTTAATATAAAAAAAAAACAAATTGAGGTCTTATTTCATTAAAAATAAAAAAAGACAAAACAAGCTGGGGCCTTATTTCATTTATTTTTGGGGCCTTTTTCATTTCGATGGGGCCTTATTTCATTGGGGCATAATTTCATTATGAAAAATTACCCCAATTTGGGTTCTTATTCTCGTGGAAGAGCTGGACGAAGACCTGATACTGGTTGTTCATCTTTGATTTTTATTGAGAATGATACTGGACCTAAAACAACAAGAATCTTTATAAAAATACTAACAATATGTCGGGTTGCTAACTTACCACTGGCAATTGCTTGCTTTTCGTCACCCTCTTCTTCATCGGAGACGGATGATTTAACCTCTCCAGTCACTTTATACATATAATAGGAATAGAACTCATTTTCCGGGAACAAAAATGTAAATCTTTCGTCGTTCTTAATACGGAACGTTTCTTCAAACTGACGGACATTCTTAATCACATAACCAGTAGTTTTGTCAATAATATTTTGCAAATAATCAGGGGGAATTGAAAAAAACAGATCTATGGTACATATTTAATAAATATGTATTTTTAATAAAAACAAATTTTTTTGTAGGTATATGTGTATATAATTTGTCTTTATTATTTTTAATCAATTAAATTTCACAACATTAATTTTTAATTTTACTAATAAGCGACGCGTTTCGGATTTTCACATATCCATCATCGGGCTTTACTGCTGACTTGATGTATAGTTTGCCAAACTTAACTTCTTATGGGGTTGTGTATTATTTTTTGTGTTGATCATGGTTATTGTCTCATTTTAATTTTGTTGTCTGTTTTGATATTTGATTGCGGTGTTATATAATATATTTGGCTTTATTGTTAGTTTGTCGTTAAGTATATTGTCTTGTTCAGTCTTGTATGATTTGTATATTTCATACTCTTCTAAAGCGTCTAGTTTTGTTCCTTTTCTGCAGAAATGAATTGAAGTTAAGTTTGTCTCGAAGTCAGTGTAATTATGGTTCTTGTCTATTAAGTGTTGTGCGAAAGTAGATTTGGTATTTTGTTTCGGTTTATGTTCTGTGAATCTGTCGTAGAATGTTCTTCCTGTTTGTCCTATGTAAAAACTGTCGCAGTCATCACAATTTATTTTGTATACACCTGTAGATGATTTTGTGTCAATTTTTGTTTTATTTTGAAGAATTTTTTGAATATTGTTTTTAGTTTTAAATGATATATTTATATTTGTTTTCTTTAATTCATTTTGAAGGATATGTGGTAGTATATTAGTATAATCTATTGAAATGTATTTATTGTTGTTGTCTGCTGTGGTTTCGTCTGTGGGTTTTTTGTTTTTGTTTTTGTTTTTTATTTTCTTTTTGTGTATTAATTTATCTATTAGTTCTGGTGTGTATCCATTTGTTGTTGCTATTTGTTTGATTATGTTTATTACACACCAGAACTAATAGATAAATTAATACACAAAAAGAAAATAAAAAACAAAAACAAAAACAAAAAACCCACAGACGAAACCACAGCAGACAACAACAATAAATACATTTCAATAGATTATACTAATATACTACCACATATCCTTCAAAATGAATTAAAGAAAACAAATATAAATATATCATTTAAAACTAAAAACAATATTCAAAAAATTCTTCAAAATAAAACAAAAATTGACACAAAATCATCTACAGGTGTATACAAAATAAATTGTGATGACTGCGACAGTTTTTACATATGACAAACAGGAAGAACATTCTACGACAGATTCACAGAACATAAACCGAAACAAAATACCAAATCTACTTTCGCACAACACTTAATAGACAAGAACCATAATTACACTGACTTCGAGACAAACTTAACTCCAATTCATTTCTGCAGAAAAGGAACAAAACTAGACGCTTTAGAAGAGTATGAAATATACAAATCATGCAAGACTGAACAAGACAATATACTTAACGACAAACTAACAATAAAGCCAAATATATTATATAACACCGCAATCAAATATCAAAACAGACAACAAAATTAAAATGAGACAATAACCATGATCAACACAAAAAATAATACACAACCCCATAAGAAGTTAAGTTTGGCAAACTATACATCAAGTCAGCAGTAAAGCCCGATGATGGATATGTGAAAATCCGAAACGCGTCGCTTATTAGTAAAATTAAAAATTAATGTTGTGAAATTTAATTGATTAAAAATAATAAAGACAAATTATATACACATATACCTACAAAAAAATTAGTTTTTATTAAAAATACATATTTATTAAATACTAAAAAACACAACATGGAGACTACAACACTTAATACTATGGTACATCTTTAATTTCATCTTTTTCGTTGTTTTCTTCATCTTCAGATTCTGTGTCGTTTTCTGTGTCCGAAGAGCAGTAATGCGCTAGCACTAATGCATTGGAAACGGTTTTCGGTTGAACATTTGATGGCGGGTATTGTTGACTTGTATTAGGCTTTTTAACATTTTTATAATCAACATATGTTGTAGAATTAGCATTCTGTTGCAAGAGCACAGGCGTATAAATGGTCAATTGTTGTTTTTCTGGTTCTGGCGGAGGTAATGGAATCCCTTTGATTTTACTTATCAACTGTATAAACGCAATTCACTGAAGGCGTGTATTTTATTGTAGGCACTGTTATATAAAGCTTCGAAAAGGATCTTCAAAAAAAAACATTACCCGCTGTATTATTAAGTGAATTGTCATCGGAAGTCGGCTTTGATCAGTATCTCCATTTGTGGACCCTGTGGTGATATGAATCGAGCAGTTTTCTCAACGATTGCGTGTTGTTTCATCGTTTCAGGCAATTGAATTGATGATGGCACTTCGAAATTCTTCGGCAGCAGAAAAACCTTATCGGGTTCATTATCAGTTCCAAACTCTGAAGGATTTTCATCTCGATTCGGTCCCAATGGTGTATCATAATAAAATTGCATGATGAATCGTGTTGTAAACGTTTTAGTTCTTCCTCTGTCGATGTTTAGATTCGCATCGGCCATCCATGGAATAAGATGTTTTCCTTGATCAATTTCACGGACTTTAGTATAGTCTCGAAAGATTTTGCAGGCATATCCAAAGACGAGCAAGTTCACAGACCTTGCTTCGGGATTGGCTGATGCCAAATTGCCTTTACGTAGGATGACTCCAATTTCGTTGCGATTTTGCCATTTATTCAACATTATTATTGATTAAACTCGTGGGTTTATTTAAATTAACTAGTTATTTGCTTCCGATTTCATTCATGGAAGTAGAACAAGTTGTTTTTTTACAAGTGTTTTTTTTTTTATTCAAAATAAAAGAAGGAAGATTTGATTTTCGATCGCAAAGTGTGGAATTCCTGAATAATGAATTGGGATACGGTTATTCGATATGAAGAAAATTTTCTTCTCTTGGGTTTCTCGAGTTTTGTATTTTTATGACATTTGTATTTTTGTATCGATTTGCTTACGTGTCAAAATATTTACCTTTGGGCTAAAATATCTATATTCCGTGGTAATTGTTAAGCACTATACGCATTGAATTTCTAGGGTGTGCTTCTACTTTTGCTTGGATTTTTTTAGTTTTTAACAGAAATATACATAAATATTAAATAATTTGTATCCCAGAAGCAGTAAAACTAATATTTAATAATATGGTTTTTATTGATAAAGAGATACAAAAAGCGAAATTAATAAAAAAAAAAATTGAATTTAACGGATTCGTTTTTTGAATATTCAAACGCACTTATTCAACTTTATGCGCATTGAGCACAAACCCACCAAATTTGAACAAAACTGTGTTGGTCCCATTTAAAATGCATGGATCAACTAACACATCTTTGGACTGTGGGTTTTTCCCTCTCAATTCAGCTTGTAGGGTTAAAGAGAGCGAACCCCCGAAGTCGTCACTCTAGGTAATATATTTCCTCTATGGCATATACAATGAAGAGCCGTGAAGAGTTCAGGTAGGTGAAAGCCGGTAATAACATATTGATAGTTCTAAGGGACTGTGCAAATTATAATTTTTCATATATGTGTATAGTGGTGTTTTGTTTTGTATAATTTTGTGTAAAAATATACAGCATCTAGAATCCAGAAATTGCTGTAGTGAACATCCAAGGACTAGTTTGTGATAATGTGAGATGTGTTCATGTCTCCTGGGACCATAAACGTATCTAATCATGTTATTAAAAGCTACAAGCAGTTTATGTTTAGAATGTGAATCAGGCCTACAATAGACGACGTTAGCGTAGTCAATTAAAGGTACCAGTATTGTTTTTATTAGTCTCAGTTTGGTGTTTACTGGAGTAATGGTAGAGAATGGCCAGAGTCTACGCCGCGCCGGAGTAGATTCTTCCAACTATGCAGTTAATATGATCATCTGCTGAAAGTGACCGGTTGATTTGAAAACCAATATAAGTAACAGTGTCTTTAAAGTGAAGCTGGACTTGGTCTAGAAAAACTGGAGGGAAGTGTGTGGTATTAAACGGTTTCTTAGATATCGCAATAAGTTGAGACTTAAGCGGATTTAGAATTAGACCATTGCTAACGGACCATTTGGAGATTGCCATCAGATCATCATTAATCTTATACTTATATCAAGTCTTCCTGCAGACCAAGCGGCCGGGAAAAAGTTTTTTTTTTTTTAAGTTTTCGTAAGTGAGTTTCATTTTCTTATTTTCTACATCAACGCTAAAGCAATGCTAAACATTTTTCATTCGTGCCTGTATTTTGCTTAACCGTTTGTTTTTTTCTTGGTTGAGCAAAATCTCAGGTATGTGGGAAAGATGTTTCTACATCAATACATACATATTAAAGTGAAGTCAAAAATAAAAATTTAAAATAAAACTATTCGGTAATATACATGCGCAAAATTTTAAACATGTTAGTTTTTATTTATAAGTATGATAATTCTTAATATTTAACTAGTTTTAAAGAATTTTATTTACTCTTACACTTTTTTTTACTTGTATGGTGAAAAAGCCATATTTTAAAATAAACTGGTTCTGAACACTTCCAAATAATGTCTGTTAATTTACATTTGAAAAATTCAGTCATATGGAGCAATTGCAAAATCTTAGTTGCGACCTAGAACATAATATCTAAAGCTAAAAAAGTTTCAACACGGTACTTAATTCGCTAAAATGTCACGCTATAGTTATATAAGTTATAACGTTACATAACTTAAACTTGCTTTATGAAAGATAATTTCATATTTCCGTCGGTACATAGTTGTAAATAAAATACAAGATTGAATCGCAACTTCGTATATGAACTTCATATCATTAGCATCAACATTTTTTTTTACGGCAGCAGCTCACCAAATTGATGCGAATTCCCATATTTCTACATTTACATTATTACTGACAATTTTTCTTTTTAAATCCAGAGTGTTCCTTAAGGGTGTTGTTCCCTGGCATGTTAATGATAGTGCGTTGACTAATTGTTACATAATTATGGTATTTGATAAGATAATTTGATGAAATAAGCTTTTTTGTACAGACTCAACGTACGGTACGTTCATAAACACAAATATGCACTTAAATTATGTATATATAATCTTAATATTTTTATGAGGAAAAGAAGTATTCTTTTTTTTTACTTTTACATACATGTTGAAAGCATCCAAAAGTTTTAAAATATCTCTCTCAATCAAAAAATATTGTGAAATTGCTTATCACTTTAAGCAAACGTTTTGAAGTATTACCTTGTAATTTATTATAATATTTTTTTAATGAAATAAAAAGAACAATAAAATTAATTTAATTAATTAAATAAATATAGTGAAATCATTTGAATAAACTTATAATATTCATAACATGGTATTATAAAATGTTGAGAAATGTCAATATTACCTGTTAAGTCTCTGAACACTGCCATCATATCATCATTCAATTGAACTACATAAATGTCTCTTTTAATATTTTGTATATCTTTCTCTTTCTGTCATTTTTTCTTATGCAATGTCATGTAAAAACCAATTTTTTTTTTCTTGACTTACTTACTTTCTCGATGTCCTCCTGAGAGGTTATTTTTTTTTTTTACACTATCAGAATTGGTCGAAGAAAGCTTATAGCAAGCTCCGTCTTTCGACCAATGGTTTGCCAACACAGAGAACTGTGTTATACCACCGGCTCATCATTTAGTGCAGTGTTAGTTGTTAGTAGGCAAACTCTATTACAATTAACACTGACACAAGAAAACATGAAAAATAAACAAATAATATTACGTAAGAACAAAACAATAACATAACATGAAACAAAGAACATTTAGGAGCGTGGACCACTGGTTTTGAGAAGGTTTTTTAATTTACATTTATTTATATTAAAATCAAAAATATTTGAATTCCAATTTACAAGTCTACCCATACGTGTCAAGGGTTCATGAATGCCATAGTTGGTCCTATGTGTTGGGACCTTAATCATATCGAGGCCTCGAAGATTATAACCTCTTCCCCGATAATTAAAATAAACCGAACATAAGAGATCTGGTGCATCTGTGGCGCCTGTTATTTATTGGTGGATAAATACCAAATCATTGTTTGTTCTTCTTTGTTCCAAAGTTTGCATCTGAAGAATAGATAATCGTTGGTCATAAGAGAGGACATACGAAGGATCACTAAATTGAAGCCCTTTCAAGGCAAAACGAATAAAGTTTCTTTGCACAGATTCTAATCTCTGAATATGAATATCATAAAGAGGAGTCCAAACCTGCGATGCATACTCAAGATGGGGACGCACCAAGGAGTTGTATAAAGCCCGGGTGACATTGGGATCAACAAATTCTTTAGACCAGCGCTTAATAAACATTAATAACATTGAATTGGCCTTATTCACGATTTTATTAATATGAGCAGAAAAATCTAAATTGGGTGTAAAAAGAACTCCAAGGTCCCTTACAGTCATAACACGAGTTAAAATGTGCCGTGAGATAACATATTCATGAGAGTAAGGAGAACGTTTTTTAGAAAAAGTCATAGTTTGACATTTTGTCGGGTTGAGGTTCAGACTGTTCTTTTCACACCACAAGGCAAAATGGTTGATATCATCTTGCAGTAAAGCCCGATCATTTGAAGATACTATATTTTTATAAATCTTCATATCATCTGCAAAGATTAGAATTTCGCTATTGCGAACGCACAGAGGAGCATCATTAATAGCCAATGTAAAGAGTAGTGGTCCCAGATGGCTTCCCTGCGGAACACCTGATTTGGCAATAAACTCTCTTGAGTATGAATTTCTGAATTTGACTTGATATAACCTATCTTCAAGATATGACGATATCCACTTGATGAAAGGTGGTGGAAATCCGTATGAGTGAAGTTTAAACTTGATAATCTCATGAGACAGTTGATCAAAAGCTTTCGAGAAGTCAGTGTATACACAATCAACTTCTTGACAACTTTCTAGAGAGTTTAAACATTTATTCAAAAAGACAACAAGATTAGTAACAGTAGAACGTTTTTGCATAAAACCATGTTGTTGGTTGCAGATAATAGATTTACATATAAATGTCAAACTGTCACATACAACTTGTTCGAACAACTTCGGAATGCAAGAAAGTTTGGAAATTGGTCTATAGTTGGTAATATTGGTTTTATCTCCCTTTTTAAATACTGGCGTTAAAAATGCTTTCTTCCAAACTGCAGGGAATTTACCGAATTTCAAGGATAGAACAAAAATATTACGCAGAGGAAGAGCTAAAACAGACTTACATTTCTTCAATAAAGCGGGTGGTATTCCATCGGGTCCAATAGAATAGTCGTCTTTTAAATGTGACAGAAAGTCCAAAATTTTGTCGTGATCTATTGTAATATTATTAAATGATACCTGAGGACAATTTCGTAAGAATTGAAAATAGTTATCATCAACAACAACAGGGGAATCAATGAAGGATTGGCTAAGATTATTTGCAAATCCCTCACAGATTTCTGTAGTAGTACTCAAGATTACGTCATTATAAACGAGATTAAGAGGATAACCGTCGCTTTTCTTTTTGGAATTTATAAATTTCCAGAAGTTTTTCGGGTCTAATTTCAGGGAAAGCCCCATGGTTTGAAGATAATCATTATAACATTCATAAGAGAGTTTTTTGAATTCTTCTAAAAGGGAAATGTAAACTACTTGATTCTCTACTGTCATGAACCTTATATATTTTTTCCAAGCCTTATTTCTTTTATTTCGAAGGCATTTGAGTTCTTTTGTGAACCAAGGATGACAAGAAGAGTTAGAGGGAATAGATCTTTTTTTAGGGACAGTTCCATTTATGCATCTCATCAAAATAGAATAGAAGCTTGAGACAGTTTTGTCAAGATCATTAGAAATCGGTAAACGTTCTATACCGGAAATAATTAAACTATCTAAAAGCTGTTGAAAATCACCTCTCCGAAAGTCAAAAGTATAAGAACAGTCGTGGGGATTACTATTTTCTAGTAAATGACCACTCAAGTCAAGAATAATGTCAAGAGGCGGGTGATATTGATCTACGTTAGATAAAGCAGAGATAGATTCTACCACTACTGTACTAACGGCGTCAGATGAGAATACAAGGTCAAGTTGTCTATTCATATTATTTCGTATACAGCTAATTTGCTGTAAATCTGTAGAGATAATATTATCCAACATTTGGAGCTCTTGTTGGGGTGAACTTGTGGAAGCTTCAAAATAGGATTCGTCATCAGAGGGAACTCATTCGATATGGGGAAGATTAAAATCCCCTAGTAAAAGAATTTTACTGTCAAGGCTAGCTAAACTGAAAATAAATTCGAGTGCTAAGGAAAGTTCAGTGTATACGGAACCAGGACTTTTAGGTGGAATGTAAGCATTTAAAACAAATAAGACTAAAAATTCCTTAGTTATTTTGACGCATAACAGATCAATTGTCAGATTGAATGGGAAGACTATTTGTGTTGAGCAGAAATTACTTCTAACAGCAATAAGTACTCCCCCGCCAACTGAATTTGTAACGTCAACGTGACGGTCCTTTCGGAAAACTAAGAACTCATTATCAAAAAGTTCCGTGTCTAATATTGTTGCGTTAAGCCAAGTTTCTGTAAGGGCAAAAAGATCGTATGGCAAAACTAGGGAATTTTTGAAAGTCTTAGAAGTTTTACTTCGAAGACCTCTCACATTTTGGTAGTAGATGCAGAACCTGGGCAGTTTTTTGAATTTATACTAGGAGACGAATTAAAATTTGATTTCCTTCTCAAGGGCGCTGTAAATTCTTTTACCAATGTGTTAGGAGGCCAAGAAGTATTACATATGGGTTCGAAGAGAGAATTGGGAGCTATTATTTTAAAGGAGGCTACGAAGCTGTTTGGTTATAATTAATAAATTAAAATTTGTAAAGTTAAACAATATACATTAGTTTGGATGTTGTATCGCTCCTTTTATCAATATCCGATCTGGATTCATATACCATTAAGAAGAACTCAACATTTGGTGCCCCCTGTGAGGATCTGGAGCGGTTATTCTGGGACTGAGCAGAAAAACAAGAACACTACCATTTGGAATTGTAACATGAGGTTGTTCTGGCATTTTATATATTTCATAAGAGTTGGAGATATGGCGGAAACAAGGTAAGACAACGCTGTTGTGTAGCAGTTATCGTTGAGTCCGTACAGAGAAAGTATTACGTAACTTAAAAAAAAATTCATCACCGCGAAAAAATGAAGCTTATCATCATGCTCGCCTTGATTCATTGGCTTAGTATCGAGTAGAGTTTAGAGAAAATCACAAAGTATTAGTTCGAAAATCTTTGGACACCATAGTTAAGGAGTCCTATATAGACCATGCAGTCAGTGTCAAATTCGAAGAAAGTTATATCGAAACTATTGCTACAATTCGTGAGTTTCTTACTACCAAAACGGTCACACAACCAAGGCTAGATAGAACGGAGGCATTAACAACAAAACAGGTATCTTATAGTGTTCCTTTAACAGACGTTAAACTCCCTACATTTTGTAGAAAACATATCGAAGTATTTCTGGACCGTGTTCGTCAAAATGAAAACTTAATTTACTTGCAACGGTTTCACTTTCTATGATCGGCATTAGTGGATAATGATTTACAAGATATTCAACATTTTGTGCTTATATGAGAAAATTATAAGAAAGCGTGGAATATGTTGTGCAAGCAATACGATAATAACCGCATACTTTTTACTCATTACATGGATGTTTTAGATCAGCAACCAGATGTACTTCGAGATGATCCTGTCTCATTAAAACATTTTATACAAACGTGCCGCTCATGTTTTAGCACTATAAAAAATCTTTATGTCAATGTCGATAATCAAAATCAACTTCTGGCTTACTTGTTAGTCAAGAAACTACCAAATTTAATTCGTACCAAGTGGAATCATTCTCAACAACTACTGCGATTAGGTTAGGAGGGGCGCACAGAGGCTGTTGCGTACACGGGAGCCTATGGGTCCATTGTGATCCCCTATTAATACAAGCAGAGATGCTCCTAAACTAATGTCTTATGTATGTATGTAGACTGGTTCATTTGAGAACCAGTCTGTGCTTACTATGAATTTTCTCATATTTGCCACCCACCTCGCTTTTGAACAAAGTCTTGATAATAAATTACCAAACTATACATGTTATCACGCTCCGCACCCAGCTGACAAAGCTAGGGGAGGATCAGCAATACTTATAAAAAGTGCTTAACAAACTATGAAGAACCAAAGTTTACTAATGAAAACATGCAAGTAACAACAATTAGTATTGATATAAAAAAGAAAGAATTTAAAATAGCAGTTATATACTGCCCTCCGAGGCGCTCTCCAACTGAAGAAGACTATGCAGAACTCCTACATTTGTTAGGACAAAAATTTCTTGTTGGTGGCGACTTCAATGCTAAACACATCCAATTGGGATCTAGGCTCATAACAACAAAAGGTAAACGGCTATACCAAGCAGACCGAAAATACAACTGCGAATTTTATTCTTCTGGTTCGCCAACATATTGGCCATCTGATACTAACAAAATATGGTACCAGACCTTATAGACTTTTTCGTAGTTAAAGGTATTAAACGAAATCATATTAGTGTCGAAGGTAATTACGATTTATCGTCAGATCATACTCCAGTAATTTTATCACTGAGCGAAGCAGAAATAATAGAAAAAAGTAATCCCAAGCTCGTGAATAACAGAACAAACTGGAACGAATTCAGAGACAAACTTGAAAGTTTTATAAACCTAAGATCCCCTATGCAAACAATTGAACAAATTGATCATGAAGTACAACAATTTATTGCTGATGTGCAGCAGGCTGCAGAAGAAAGTACTCCAACTATTTCGAACGCGAGAGAAAAAGGTATAAAATATCCTATCGAAATAAAGGAGTTGATATTGGAAAAAAGAAGAGCTAGAAGAAAATGGCGAACCACGAGATTCCCAGATAATAAGGTAGCTTTTAACCGTCTTAACAACGAATTAAAAAAAAGAATCTGTAAGTTTAAAAATGAGTCACCAAGTAGATTCCTAAAAAGTCTGACGACGGATGCTTCTACCGAATACTCCTTATGGAAAATAGCTAAGCGCCTAAAAAGACCTCAGACACAAAACCCGCCAATAAAATCTCAAGATGGTAAATGGATCGGAAACCCGAAACAAAAGGCTGATCTCTTCGCTGAACATCTCGCGAATGTTTTCAAGCCATTCCCAGCAAACACAGCTACAGATCCCCTACAGTTTGTTCACAGAAACGACGAATGTGAAATACCTTTTGTCACGCTCAAAGAAGTAAGAAGCATGTGTCAACATAAGTTGTCTAACAAAAAATCACCAGGGCACGATCTTATAACTGCTCAGGTTTTGAAAGAAATGCCTCTAATAGCCTTCAGGAAACTCCAATTTATAATAAACGCATGTCTTAAACTAAGATATGTGCCACATCATTGGAAAATTGCAGAAGTCATTGTTATACCTAAACAAGGGAAGCCACCAACAGAAGTAACATCTTACAGACCAATATCGCTTATACTAATCATGGCAAAACTTTTTGAAAAACTGCTACTGAAAAGACTTAGCAAAATAATTGAAGAAAGAAGACTTAATCCAAGCCATCAATTTGGATTTAGAAATAAACATTCCACGATAGACCAAGTGCATCGAATTATGGATGTTGTGGAAAAGGCACTTGAAGAAAACCAAGTATGCTCTGCCTTATTCTTAGATGTTGCTCAAGCTTTTGACAAGGTTTGGCACTTGGGACTTGAATACAAACTGCATAGGGACCTTCCCAGGCAGTACTGCGAAATACTGAAATCCTACATTACGAACCGACTCTTTAGAGTACGGTACGACCAAAATTACTCGGAACTTAAGAAAATTGAAGCCTGTGTACCACAAGGAAGTGTCCTAGGACCAATCCTGTATCTGTTATATACAAGGGATATTCGAGTGGACATCAACGCTATCATGGCGACCTTTGCTAATGAGACTGCAATATTGGTGCCAGATAAATCCGTTACGAAGGCTACACAAAAATTGCAAAATGCAGTCGATAAAGTTAGTGATTGGAAATGGCGTATCAAATTAAACGAAACAAAATCGACGCATATAAATTTTACAAACAAAAACATAAACAATGTTCCAATATTTGTAAACAGTACAGAAGTACCTTACTCCAATACCGCCAAATAATGGAAAGAGCACATCAAAAAGAAAAGAGAAGAACTAAACTTGAAGTACAGAAAAATGTACTGGTTACTAGGAAAGAACACTGACCTATCTATCCAGAACAAGCTAATGTTATATAAGCAAGTATTGAAACCCGTTTGGACATATGGCATCCAACTATGGGGCTGTACAAAGAAAACAAATGCTGAACCCATCCAAAAATTGCAAAGCAAGGTCCTTCGTGGAATAATAAATGCCCCTTGGTATATAAGAAATAGCGATCTACATCGTGACCTTCAAATTGAAATGGTTACAGAAGTGGTTAAGAAACACGCTGTATCACACAATCAGCGATTGCAAAGTCATACTAACTCCGAAATGGAGACCGTATTAAATGTACAAGACAATGTTCGGAGATTAAGAAGAACCAAGCCTCATGAGCTGATGGTCTAAAAGCTATGTGAAAGTGTTATTACCTTAAACTTATCCCAATGTGATTTAAAAATTAAGAAATAAAAATCATTTGTCGATCTTTCATAGATTGGTCCTGATTCATCGGTGGTTTTAGTGCGGTAAGAGTCCCACACTTACCGAGTATCTTTTAAAGATTTCCATCGGATAAAAAAAAAAAAAAAAAAAAAAAATATTTGCTATTGAGACCCGCGTCAGTTCGTTCAGATGTTTAATGGTCTCGATCTCCTCGACATCTTGACAGTTTCTACAGAAATCGGATGCAAATGCACTCATTCTAGTGGCCATTGTGCCAATGGCGCAATGACACGGTTAGTACACCTATCAGGATTCTAATATTCTTTTTACCCAGCAAAGATTGACTTAGTTAGTGTAACAAATATTGTTCAGCATTTCTCGGCATTTTGTTACTGTCTTGGATCTTAAAGTCTCACTGGCTAAAGCGTAAATGGCAGCGAAGAATGTGATCTCCGACGAGTTCAGTTTTTTCATGCGTACCAATTCTGCCGCCTTTTCAATACCGTAGATCTCAGCCTGAAAGACACTACACTCATCTGGGAGATTGAATGATTCTTTAATACTGAGAGCTTCACAGAACACCCCAGCTCCTGTTCCTTCTTCCATTTTTGACCCATCGGTGTAGAAGGATGGAACCCAACTCACTAATTAGTGAGTTGGATTCCCATCCATGCCTTTCGGGTATTGTAATAGAGAAGTGTTTGTTTAAATCTATTCTGGGTGGTAAGTAGTCAGACGTCACATTAAGCCCGGCCACTGTGTCATACCTTTGCAGGATAGACCCATGACCATAAGTGCTGTGCTTCCAAGAGCTCATTTCTTTAAGCCGAAGTACTTGGGGCACTTTTGGAGAGAATAGGTTGCTATCTTCTATCTGGATGTGTTTTCCTTTGGTGCATGATTGGATTACACTTTCCCAGTATGTGTTCCGGTATTTCCTCATGCATGTTGCAGAATTGGCAAGTTGCACTGCTTACCACACCAAGTAAATTAAGGTGTCTTCTAAGTTTGCCTTTTGCAGTGACCTGTTAGAAAACCTGTTTTTATTCTAAGATTATTCCTGCTTAAGTTAATGCAGTTTTCGAAGCGTTGCCGGTTGCAGATGCCCAGTAGTAATTTCGCCTGTCTCAGCTTAATCCGCAATATGGTTCAGGCCCTGTAAGAGGAGTTGAAGCGCCTATTTTTGCTAGGGAATCTGCCTTTTCGTTTCCATGAACACCAACGGGACCAGGTACCCAGTAAAGTGTGAACCTGTTCTGGTTATCAATTTCATTTAGTATGCTTATGCACTTTGACGCCAGTTTAGAGCTGATGGTGTATGAGCTTAGTGCCTTGAGTGCTGCTTGACTATCTGACATAATGGAAATGTTCTTGTTACGATAATTCTTTTCGAGATTGCGATCGATGCATTTCCTTATGACGTTTACCTCCGCTTGGAAGATGCCGGTGGACTGCCCCATCGGTATGGAAAGGTTGGTTTTTGGCCCAAAGATTCTGGCACCAGTCCCTTCGCTTATTCTCAATCCATCAGTGTACCATTTGATGGTATTTGTTTCGAGTGAGTAGTTTGTTTCCTCTCCTACCCACTTTTTCTTGTTGCTGAGCTTTGTAAGAAAGTTTTTCTCGAAATTATGTTTTTTGATTATTCCATCTCTTGGGATGTCAAAAAGGTTTGTTATTGTGGACCTGTCAATTAAGTCCCTTTCTATGAGACCAATAATTTTGCCTGTCCCAGTTCCTTCCTTTGAGAATCTCATGATACCTCCCACTCCAGTACTTCTAATGACCTCGTGTAGAGGGGAAAGGTTGAGGACAACCTCCATAGCTACGGTAGGGCAGGTTCTCATTGCTTTCTAGGGTTTTCCTAGTTGTTGTTAATTCGGTTTTCTTATGCCACGCAACTGCACCATAGATAATGATGGGTCTTACCATAATAGTGTACATCCACCTGAGGATGTTCAGTTTGCATCCCCATGACTTGACTGCAAGTCTTTTGCAAATCATTAGGGCTTTTGTGGCTTTGCCAATTATAACATTTAAGTGTTTGTTTCCAAGAAAATAGTTCTTTAAGCAAAGATTTCGTAAAATCTTTCACGGTGGTAAGATATTTACCCAATATCAAAATTACTATGTCGTCCGCATAGGCTACAATTTTAATGCCCTGGGGGTCAATTCTCTATCTGTGAAACTGTGAAGTGATAAGTTTTTTCACAACTTCACACACTATCCGATTCGCAATTTATGAAAAAAATTAATAAAATGTCAAAATATTTTCAAATATTAAATTTGTTTTCACACTCAAACGATTTTGTGAAAAGCCTTCATAAAATATGAAAATTACAAAAACAAAATTATACTCAAAAATGAGTATCGTGTATCAAAAATGAGAGCATTTCTCATTTTAGTACTATTTAGTACATGTTTTGAAAAACTTATCAGAATGAGTTCCAGAATCGCATTATGTGAGTTCATGAAATGTAAAAATGAAAAATGGCTGTGAAAACTGAAATGATAACTTTTTTATCACTTCACAGTTTCATAGATAGAGAATTGAACAACAAGGACCCAGAGGAGAGGTGAGATTACTCCTTCTTGGGAAGTGCCTCTTGTAACTGCTTTTTTTTTTTTTTTTTTTTTTTTGTTTTTTTTTTTTTTTATATTATACACGCACTCAAGGGGTTATGAATACCCTTATAATGTTAAATACACAGTGCGAGCAATTAGGAAGGAAATTAGGATAGGATTAGAAAGGAGATACCGATGCACATTGGTTTTGAATGTCTGCACATTGAAATGAGTGGGAATTACTGAGCCAGGTAAAGCATTCCACATTCGTGTAGTGCGACTAAAAAAAGAATCTCTGTATTTGACAGTACGTCCGAAGTCGGGCTCAAGGGTAAACTGATGGGCATTCCTAGAAGTTCGGGTATTACGGTTGAATTTTTTAAGGGGAGGAATGCAACTGGCTATTTCACTAGAGCACTGTTTATGAAAATAGCGGTAAAATAATGATAGACATGAAACGTTGCGGCGGCGGTGGTCTATGCTAGAAGATTATCTGAAAGCGGGCAAATCGAGGTTCAACTTGTTGCTGCGAAGACTGGCGTCGCTCCCATAAAACAAATCACTATTCCCCGACTTGAACTATGTGGAGCTCTACAGCTGGGGCGTTTGATCCAACTCGTTCAAAATACATTAGACTTCAAACCGGTTCAAACCATTGCCTTTTGTGACTCCCAAATTGTGCTAGCCTGGCTGTCCTCCCCACCCCGTCGATGGAACACCTTCGTCACCAATCGGACTTCAGAGATCATTGATGTTCTACCTCGTTCAAATTGGAACTATATTCGCTCTGAAGAGAACCCAGCGGACTGCGCATCAAGGGGTGTGGAGCCTAGAAAATTACTGTAGTTGGAAATTTGGTGGAAGGGCCCAGAATGGCTTTCGAGGGCTTCGAGTCTTGCCCGATTTCTGCAGAGGGCTCGGAACGTAAGGAGTTACCTGAAGGAAAAAAGGAAGTTGTAGTTGCCAATGTATCGTACACACAAGAAGACTTAATAGATAGGCTCGGCAAACGTGTTTCTTCGTGGGACTGTGTAATACGAATTGTAGCGGTCTTTGTTCGGCGAGCTAAAAATGGTAAGCTTACCTCAGAAGAACGCGTCAAAGGATATCTTCGTTCCTCCGAATTGCTTTATGCGAAGCAAAAATGTCTAAAATGGGCTCAGAAAGAATTTGAAGAAGAAATAACGGCCTTGAGGTTAGATAAGTGTGTCTCCAGTTCTTCAAAACTATCCTTTTTGGCTCCTTTTCTTGACGATGTTGGTTTGCTTCGGGTTGGGGGTAGAATTTCAAAGGCAGTTGATGCTACTTTCAACTTAAAACACCCTATTATATTGCCAAAGGGTCATCCAATCTCTAAACTTATTCTTAATAGCGCTCATCGAAGATATCTTCATGCTGGTGTATCTGAACTTTTTTCAGTAGTGCGTCAGGAGTTTTGGATTCTGGGAGGCAGAAACCTCATAAGGAAGGTCGTTCACGATTGTATGGATTGTTTCCGTCAACGGCAAGCCACATCACATCAGCTAATGGGAAATTTACAGTCTTCGAGGCTTTCCCCATCCTTCGCCTTCGATCAAACTGGCTGTGACTATGCGGGTCCAATCACCTTTCGTTTAGCTAGAGGAAGGAACCCTAAATTTGTGAAAGGATACTTCGCGCTTTTTGTGTGTATGGCGACGAAGGCGCTGCACTTAGAAGTTGTAAGCGATTTTCTACAGATGCATTTCTAGCGGCGTTAAGGCGATTTATCGCTAGAAGGGGTAAGTGCAGCATCATCTACTCAGACAATGGCACTAACTTTCGTGGAGCTGCTAATAACCTATCGGAGTGGTACAAATTGGTTCGGTCTGATGGCCATAATGCAAAAATTTCAAAAACTTTGGTGGCTGACAGCATCAGATGGGAGTTTATTCCCCCTTACAGCCCGCACTTCTGTGGACTATGGGAAGCAGGGGTAAAGAGTCTGAAACAGCATCTTCGGCGAGTTATAGGGAACCATATTTTAACCTTTGAAGAAATGACTGCCTTGCTCTCTCAAATTGAAGCTTTGTTGAACTCTAGGCCACTTTGTGCTATTTCTGATTCTGATTTAAACCTGCTAACTCCTTCTCATTTTCTTATAGGCAGACCATACACCGCAATTCCGGAACCTAGCTGTCTAGAAGTCGCAGTTAACCGGCTTGGAAGATGGCAACTGGTCCAAAATATGTTACAAGGTTTTTGGCGGCGTTGGTACTGCGACTATCTAACCTTCCTGCAACAACGTCCCAAATGGCAAAATAAAACGGAAATTTTCAAGGTCGGTGATTTAGTTGTCATTAAGGAACTAAATTTGCCTCCATCAAAATGGGCTCTGGGGCGAATTGAAGTTGTTCATCCAGGACAGGATGGCCTTGTACGAGTTGTGTCGGTTCGAACCAAAAATGGAATTTTCAAACGACCAATAACGAAGTTAGCGATTTTACCATGTTCCTGAAATCCTTCAGGGGGGCGGCGGCGTGTTCAGAAATGTTTATTTGTTATAATTACATATTATTCAAATGCAAGTTCAATATTATATTCAATAATGTTAATTAATTATTTACTTTTCATGTGTGATTAATTATAATTTTTGTCAACAATGTTAAATTTTAAATTGCCAAACATATCTTATAATACCCTATATATTTTTCTTATTCTTAATCTTTTAATCCCTTGTTATTTGTCTAAGCTAATCTTGCTTATCCATTTGCACTGCTATATGCTTTCATCTATGCTATCATGTTATATTTTTTATGCATAGTTTTTATTATTGCCGGAAAATCTTTGAGCATTGAGGGCTTTTGGTTAGCTAAAGATCGTCCTATTTGCCAGCAACTGCCAACGCGATCACTTGGAATCATCAAAGTATAATTTGTTCTTGAATCATACATATAGTTACATATAAAATTTGTCTTGATCTTTAATAGAAGTTAAATTACAACCTTTAGATAAATAAATCAATAATTATAACGTTTTGAAATTGGTTTGAATTATTTCTATTACGTATTGTTGATCAATACCTATTACTACCTAAACGGAATTTCGACCCACTTCCAATATTTTATTTTCATACTATATGAAGGTTTTTATAATACAAATTCTATATACTACTGAAATAAATCAGCCAAGTAGAAGATAGATAGATAGATACAAGTTTATTTCCCTTTAAAATCATTATACAATAAATCAGAAAAAAAATCAATATAACTTAAGGAAATTAATGACATCTTATATTTTTATAATACTAAGGTACTAAAAATAGTGTCAAATGCCACTATAAGCATAAAAACTCAAAAAATTCATAAGGGTGGGATGACCCAATACAACAACATAGTTAAAATAAGGAATTAAGAAATGTAGCTACTTATAAAGAAAATAATTGTTAACAAAAGCTGTTAGATATACACCTAATAAAAGGAAGAAGAGATTGGTTAAAATAATATATTTTTACAGTATTTTTTCAAAAACAAAGAATAAATAATTATTAAACCAAAACATCAGAGAAAACAGATTCAATACCAGCGTGATCAAAGTGTTCAAGCCATTCTTTTATACGTTTTACAAACATTTCAGAAGTACGAGTAGTAAGTGATCTGATAGAAAGGGGAAGTTTATTAAAGAGACGACAAGAAAAGACTGAATAAAAGTTACGAAAAGCGGTGGTGCGAAAGATTTAAAAAGTTACCACGAAGATTATAACTAGAAACTAATCTAAAATTGAGATTTCCCGATCTCAAAAAGAAAGCCTTTAACACCTTAAAACAATAGAGATGCCTAACCAGAAGCACTTTCAGATTGCAGAAAAGTTCAAAGCTTTTATGTCGGCGATGTTTTCCAGAGATTTTTCTGATGACATATTTCTGGGGAGTAAGTAACATTTGAATTTTGTTTCTATAAGCTGCCCCCCAACAGGCAATTGCATATTGCAGTTTAGAATGGAAAATGCCATAGTATATATGTAGTTGTTAGGAGTTTAGTAGAACAAACACTTCTTAGGAAGAAAAAATTTCTCAATGTCCAGTTAAAATATTTCCTTAAGGATTCTGTATGACATAAAAAGTTCATCCTAGAGTCAATAAAGAGTCCTAAGTACTTGAATTCATTAACATTCTCCACCACAAAACAATTATCGCTGCAACTCAGATTGTCATGGAAATTAAAAGAAGAAGATTTAGATGAACACGATGCGCACGAATTTATCTTAAACTTTTGACATTCAGGAGCATGGTATAAAACATCAGTCTCAAACGTGTTTTGTGAAGACAAATTGAAAAATATGATTTTTGTTTTGGAACTGATAGTATTTTCTGTTTTAACTCTCTGCGAGCTATTTACCAGATACGACCTAAACCAATCCAGCATAAAGCCACGAAAACCAGCATTTTCAAGTTTTCTCAACAATATCTCGTGGTTGACCACGTCAAATGCTTTTGTAATGTCCACAAATAAGCCACATGTAAACATATTTCCATCCAAGTTAGAGAAAATTCTTGAACAAAATTCTAAAAGGGCGCCTTCGGTAGATTTTCCTTTTTGAAACCCAAATTGAATTGGGTTAAAGAACTTGGTCTTATTCAAAAATTTAACTACCCTTTCTTTTACAAGTTTTTCAAATACTTTTCCGACAGTGGGAAGAAGTGAGATAGGTCTATAATTTGTCATCTCTTCCACTGACCCTTTTTTTAAGAGAGGTACAACATCCGCACATTTCAATTCATCAGGGAAGACACAAAAAAAATACTACAATTAAACAAATATGCTAAGACGTCTACCAAAAAGCAAGCAATTTTCTTAGGGGTAAGGTTAGAAATGCCATCAACTCCACAAGCATTCGAATTTTTGAGACCACCAATCGCTTTCAATATTTCCAAACTAGTAAATGGACTAAAAACAAAGCTATTTCTACTTATAGTTTCAGAACAATTAAAAAAAAATGAACTAGAACAAGCTTGGCACGAATGCTGAATATCCAAGGCTTGTGAGTCACTGGCGACCGAAGAAAAATATTTGTTGAACACTTCAGCAATCTCTTTTTCATCCTTCACTTCAGAAACCCCAGAACGAATAACAAAAGGTTTTTTTGAAGATGAGTTTTTATTGAGGATACTGTTAACGGGTGATTTTTTAAGAGCTTGAGAACTTTTTTTAAAAAAAAACGCATAAAATTTGCAAAATCTCATCGATTCTTTATTTGAAACGTTAGATTGGTCCATGACATTTACTTTTTGAAGATAATTTCATTTAAATGTTGACCGCGGCTGCGTCTTAGGTGGTCCATTCGGAAAGTCCAATTTTGGGTAACTTTTTCGAGCATTTCGGCCGGAATAGCCCGAATTTCTTCGGAAATGTTGTCTTCCAAAGCTGGAATAGTTGCTGGCTTATTTGTGTAGACTTTAGACTTGACGTAGCCCCACAAAAAATAGTCTAAAGGCGTCAAATCGCATGATCTTGGTGGCCAACTTACCGGTCCATTCCTTGAGATGAATTGTTCTCCGAAGTTTTCCCTCAAAATGGCCATAGAATCGCGAGCTGTGTGGCATGTAGCGCCATCTTGTTGAAACCACATGTCAACCAAGTTCAGTTCTTCCATTTTTGGCAACAAAAAGTTTGTTAGCATTGAACGATAGCGATCGCCATTCACCGTAACGTTGCGTCCAACAGCATCTTTGAAAAAATACGGTCCAATGATTCCACCAGCGTACAAACCACACCAAACAGTGCATTTTTCGGGATGCATGGGCAGTTCTTGAACGGCTTCTGGTTGCTCTTCACTCCAAATGCGGCAATTTTGCTTATTTACGTAGCCATTCAACCAGAAATGAGCCTCATCGCTGAACAAAATTTGTCGATAAAAAAGCGGATTTTCTGCCAACTTTTCTAGGGCCCATTCACTGAAAATTCGACGTTGTGGCAGATCGTTCGGCTTCAGTTCTTGCACGAGCTGTATTTTATACGGTTTTACACCAAGATCTTTGCGTAAAATCTTCCATGTGGTCGAATAACACAAACCCAATTGCTGCGAACGGCGACGAATCGACATTTCACGGTCTTCAGCAACACTCTCAGAAACAGACGCAATATTCTCTTCTGTACGCACTGTACGCATTCGTGTGGTTGGTTTAATGTCCAATAAAGTAAACTGAGTGTGTTAGTTCCAAGAAATGTATATATTTTCAATGATTAAAATGAAACGATGTTTTCTTTTCTATGACGTTATAATGAATGATTTTTTATTTCTCAAAAAGGTTACAAGAAAACAATTATTGATGATGACTTGCAAATTTTATAAGACAGCTGACGATGACATAGATGACAGATGACACTGAGACTTCCTAAGGGTGCGTGCAAATATGCATGAGTTTACACGTAACATTCCTCCCCGGCTGTGAACGAAGTTCTCAATTATTTATCTTCCTCCTTCTGTAATGCTCATTTTCCATGAAACATGAAACGATAAAATTAAAATATTTAGTACATTTATAAACATAAACAAAAATAGTACTAGATTACGCAGACACAAAAATAAATTTTAATCAAACAGATCTAGCTTTATTGACAACTTAACAAATGCTGAATTTAACATTTATGTATATCTGTCTCGTTTCATTTCGTAAATCAGCGTCGGTTGTAAATTATTGTAGTCCAAGTGTTGTTTGTTTGTTTGTTTTTTTTTATATTGTGATAAAATAAAAGTGTTAATTTAATCTAAAAAGTATTAAACAATAATTATGTTTTGTGTTCTGACAAATTCAGGTGAGTTTATTGTTATTTTTGTATTTATATGTTGGTTTACTTTGATTAATTATGTTTTTCTGTGGCAAATTTCGTTTTCCATAAGAAATATACATGTTTGTGTGTCGCCCATAAGGAATACACATGTTCGGTTGTCGCCCATAAGAAATACACATGTTCGTGTGTTTCCCATAAGTTCGTGTGTATTCTTTTTTCATTGATAAGCTTGAGTATTTTTCCATTGCTTGCCTCGTAGATGATTTCGGTAAAGGGTGTCTCGTGTCTTAGATGTAAAAAAAATATATTTTTTTTTTTTGGTAAAATTATTTTGAATGCGATTTAAGTGGACTGTATTATTATTGAATTTTGATTAATTTAATATGTATTTTAATTGGTTTTACAGGGTGTTTCTGTTTTTTAGGTTGAAAAGTAATAGTTTTACATAAAGTTGAAAGTTGTTCGGAATAATTTTCTTGGTCTTCTGATGTAAATTGTAGTTGATTTAAGTGAATATGAAATTATTTTACGGTGAATTAAAATTAATTTAAGTGAAAATTAAAATATTTGTCGGTGGATTGAAAGCGCTGACTGTGATTTTTTATAGTGATTGTTATATGGTGATTTATATTTCTGTGACTGTGGTTAATTTATTAATTTCGATTCTCTGGTGATGATGACATCGGATGTTATATTTAAATCATGTGTGAGTGTTTTTCGAATGAAATAAATATGAAATAATTTGTTACGTGAAATTCTAAATACGATTTTGATTTTAATTGTGATTTCGACTGTGTATATATTATCGACTTATTTACTGTGAGTGCATCGAATGATAAAATGTGAGTGAATGATATCGAATGTGAGTGATATAATTGTGAGTGATATCGAATGAGTGATTTGAGTGTGTAATACATAATGATTTTGATTTGCGAGCGATTTGATACTCTGATTTTGAGCGATTGCTACTGTGATTTGAAAAAATGCAAATTTTTTGCGATGTCGAATATTTTGATTTTCTGTGTGCGACATTTGTGAGTTATTGCAAAACATGAGTGATTGATGTTGAATGTTTTGATTTTCTGTTGACAACATCAAATTTGTATGAGTGTGATATAATAATGCATGACTGTTAATTTATTTTTTGTGATTGAATGAGTTTGATTGTTTGACTATTTTGAGTATTTTTGTTTATTACATGTTAGATTTTCGTCCATGGTTAGATGGTTGCATTTTCATCTGCTATTTTATTTGACGGTAAGAGGCAAATTTTCGTAATTGGTCTTCGGAATTCTCCTGACTGTGTTTTCAGGTTGACGACACGAGTCAAGTTGTCTGCTCCTGTAATTAAAGATGTTATGCGCGCAAGAGCCCATTTGGAAGGTGGTAACCGTTCGTCTTTAAGCAGGACTAGATCTCCTATTTGCCGCTCCGTTTTTAACCATTTTGGTCGTTGTTGAAGACGAGACAGGTATTCAATACTCCATTGCTTCCAAAATGAATGGACAGCTATTTGTAATTTTTTCCATCTATCCAGGTGAGATACTTTGTCGACTGCCAAATCTGCTTCTGGTACTAGATGTGCTGATGTTCCAATGAGAAAGTGTGCTGGAGTTAAAATGGCAAAGTCATCGAAGTTGTCGGACAGCGGACAAAGAGGCCTCGAGTTTAAACATGCTTCTATTTCTGTTAGAAGCGTGCTGAGCTCCTCAAATGTAAGAGTCTCGTTCCTGACGATTCTCTTTAAATGAAACTTTACAGATTTCACTCCGGCTTCCCATAATCCTCCGAAATGAGGAGAAGCGGGAGGAATGAAGTTCCACTTTGTTCCGACGTTGGTTGTTGTTGATTGGATTTGACTCCAGTCGATGTTTGCAGCCTTCAGCATTCTTTGGAGCTCTGTGTTAGCTCCCACAAAGTTTTTTCCGCAATCGCTGTACATTTCTGCGCAGACACCTCGACGTGCAGTAAATCTTCGAAATGCTGCCAAAAACGCTTGAGTTGTCATGTCGCTGACTGCCTCCAGGTGGATTGCTTTGGTCGCTAAGCACACAAATATGGCGAAGTATCCTTTAAAGATTTTTCCTCCACGGCCTTTCCAAGCCTTAACATCTATCGGCCCAGCATAATCTACTCCAGTATGCGTGAATGGGCGAGAGACTCTGACTCGAGGGGCTGGTAAATTCCCCATCAGCTGCTGCATAGGTTTGGCCTTGAATCGGTAGCAGATTACACAACGATGAATATGTTTTTTGACGCTTCGCTTGAGGTTTAAAATCCAATATTTGGTGCGTAGATAGCCAACCATTTGCTGCAATCCACCATGGAGAGTTTTTTCATGGGCTTCACTAATCAGCAGATTGGAAAAGCAGTGCTCCGGTTTCAGGATGATTGGGTGTTGTTGCTCATAATGGAGACTCGAATTCTGAAGTCGTCCTCCAACTCGCAAAATACCATGGTTGTCGATGAATGGATGCAGGGATCCAAGATGTTTTGAAGATGATGGCTTCTTGATTAAATGTTCGATGACTTCAAAAAACATCTCCTTTTGGACGACTCTTATGCAATTAAAAGTTGCGTTCTGTAGATCCTCAGGGGTAAGTGGTTCTTTTAACTGGTTTATTGTGAGTTTTTTGAGGCAAACGCGTACAATCCTCCGGCAATAAGCGATAATTCGTATCAGTTTCTTAAAATCCGAAATTTTTTGCAATAATTTTAATATCTGGTTTTCAGCTTCAACTGCATGATGTAACTGGATTTTTACTGGACGCATTTCCTCTTCAGTTTCCAAAGTTATTGACAGACTTGGATACAAAAAATTCCAATTGGATTGAAGATACTCTGGGCCTCGCCACCAAAGATTGTTGCCCTTCAGTTCAGATGGTGAAACTCCTCTTGACGCCAGATCAGCAGGGTTTTGTTTCGTTGGTACATGCTTCCATATGTTGACGTTGGTTAGCCTCTGTATTTCTGCGACTCTGTTGCTGATAAATGTTTTCCATTTTGATGGGGGTGCAGCTATCCAACATAGTGTGATGGTGGAATCAGTCCACGCGTAAGTGTGGATTTCGCCTAGCTGCAAAACACTTTTAACATAGCGAAGAAGTCGAGCCAACATAACAGCACCGCATAACTCAAGACGAGGAAGTGAAATAGTGTTAAGAGGAGCGACCCTAGCCTTAGACATGACGAGGTGAGTGTGAATTTTGTTGTTTCTATCTAAAACCCTTAGAAAAACTACAGCCCCGTATGCCTTCATAGAAGCGTCACTAAAACCATGCAATTCTAACTCCAAATTTCCTCTTTCAGTGAGAATCCAACGAGGTATCCGGATTTGTTCAAGCAGTGGCAATTCTGACCGAAGAAAAATCCATTCACGCTGTAATTCCATTGGAACAGGAACATCCCATGCTAAGCCTTTCAACCACAATTTTTGCATAATTATTTTTGCCGAAATTACGCAAGGTGAAATCCAACCTAGTGGATCAAAGAGCTTAGCAATCGTTGATAAAATGGTTCTCTTGGTGATTTCAACTGTTTCGTTCTGCACCCACTGAAAAGAGAAGGAGTCGCTGGAAGGAAGCCATTTTATACCCAAAGTTTTAATGTGTTCTGAAGAATCAAATGGGAGAAGAAAATCAACTTCACGTTCTTGAGGCGCAATATTAACTAGAGCTTCTTCAGAATTGCTTGCCCATTTACGTAAGTGGAAGCCAGCCGATAAAAGAAGTTGATTGATTTCAGAAACCTTTTGTTGAGCCTCTGGAATTGAGTCCGCTCCACTAACCAAATCGTCGACGTACATTTCTTGACGTATCATCTGAGCTGCTAATGGATATTTTTCCTTTTCATCATCAGCAAGCTTGTTCAACGTTCGAGTAGCCAGGTAGGGAGCGGAAGCTGTTCCAAAAGTCACCGTTTTCAATCGATACAGCTTCAGGGGACTCGTTTTGCTGTCTCGCCAGTAAATCAGCTGATAAAAGGAATCTGGTTGACTTATCTGGATCTGCCGGTACATTTTTTCGATGTCAGCTGTTAAGGTTATCTTGAATTTTCTCCATTTAAGAATTATATCCATAATATTTGCTTGTGTTTTAGGCCCAACCAAAAGATGCTCATTTAAGGAAGTCCCATCTGTAGTTTTAAAGGCAGCATCGAAAACTACCCGAAGCTTCGTAGTTGTACTGGACTCCTTAAACACGGCATGATGGGGCACAACATAATGGAATGGTGATTTGAGAATTTCACCTTGGCTAACATCTACTTCTTCCATCTGATCGAGCTGAAGATACTCCATAATGCAGGCAGAGTACTGTTTGTGCAATTCAGGGTTGTTGCCGAATTTTCTTTCAAGCTGAAGGAATCTTCTTAGTGCTCCTTGTTGACTTGCTCCTAGTTCTGGGCGAAAACCTTCCTTGAATGGTAGCGAAACTTCGAAACGTCCATCTGCTAAACGCCTTGTATGTGTCTTGAAGTGATCTTCACAGGCAATGTTTTCTTCCGTTACGGGATCCTCAAATGGAGATTCTTCGATTTCCCAAAACTTTCGAAGTTGTGTATCCATGTCGACAAGCTGCAGATGAACATGACAAGTTTGCGTTGGTGCCCTACCAAAGATGATCCAGCCAAGCTGAGTATTTTGAGCAATGGGTGCTATAGGCTCATTTCCCCTAACAATCTCTGGCAAAACGACCTCAGAAAAGACATCACTACCTAGAAGCAAGTCAACACTAGAAGGTTTGTAAAATGAAGGATCAGCTAAACTCAACGCCTGAATATGTTTCCACTGTGGAAGAATTTCCCTATTGGGAAGCAAACCAGTTAAAGTTTTAAAAACCAACGCCCTAGCTTCAGTTTCAAATGAGGTATGTATCGATTTAAGTTTTATGTTGACAAAGCTTTGACATGATCCATTTTTGTTGTTTCCAAATCCAGAGACTTCGATGAAGGTGCGACATTTCCTCAAATTAAGTTGTTGCGCAGCTCGTTCAGTGATAAAAGTTGCTTCTGAACCTGGATCTATCAGCGCTCTCATGTTGATAAACTGTCCGTTGACTGCTTGTACTTGGACAACCGCTGTAGCAAGCAAAACCAGCGTATTGATTGAATTTGAGACGTGATAATTCTGCATGGTAGAGTTTGTCAAAGCTTCGGTACTACCTGATGGATTGAATGGTGGTGCATCTGGATTTATATGTGTTGAAATTTGGTATGTATTTTGATTGTTGTTAGGAATCAGAGACTGTGAATTTTTATTTCTATTGTTTGTATTTGTAGGAGCTGAATGTGAATCATAAAAATTTGATTGATTGGATTGTGAACTGTGAGCACCAAAGGAATTGTAATTGCTGTGCGAATGATCGGTTGAAGAATTGTGCAAAAGCGTGTGATGTTTATGGTTGCAGTTAAAGCAGCGTTTTTCGCTCGGGCATTGAAAAGTTTTGTGGTTGTAAGCCAAACAATTTTCACAAACGCCGATTTGCTTAACGTTTTTTAACCGTGTTGGTACATCCAGCTTCAAAAATGAGTGGCACGAACGAAGTGAATGCTGACCCTTGTGACATACCGCGCAGCTATACTTCTCCTTCCTAACCGTCTTTAAATGCAAAACCTTTGGTTTCAATTTAAACTGCTCCTTACTGCTTTCTTTAGACTTGGAACCATGCTGACCGATGACTTCTAACGAACGAAACCTAGTTTCCAAAAATGTTGAAAATTCCTTAAAGGTAGGTAAATCTGTTTTCAAACCTAACTTTTCTTCCCACATTTGTTGAGTTTTCGTTGGCAATTTTTTCAGCAAAGTGAAGATAACTATTATGTCCCAACTGTCTACCGGAATACCTAAGTTTTTCAAAGCGTGAAGTACCTCTGTTGACTTGTCTAACAGGCCCTTGATGGAATCGGCTGTTTCTACACTGATTGTCGGCTGATCGAAAAACGTTTTAAGATGTGCTGTGACCAAAATCCTTTTATGGTCGTAGCGAGCTACTAAAATTGACCATGCCTGGTCATAATTGTCATTATTGACCTCTAGGTAATCTAACAACGACGCTGCACTACCTTTTAAACACGACTTTAAATACGTTAACTTTTCTATCTTCGACAGAGATGAATTATCATGGATCAGAGCTACATAAAGATCATGAAATGGACGCCAATTGTTGTAATCGCCACAGAAAGTCGGGGGAGTTATCCTCGGAAGTTTTATATCCCGGACGTTCGAAGTCCTTGACTCATTGTGCGAGAAAGATTCCCGAATATTCTGGGATTTGGCACCATCTCTTCCATCATCTCTCGATTTTTCACCGAAATGCAAACCATCTAACCTATCTAACTCATCTAACATACAGGCTTTGTAAGAAAGGCAAGTTTCCATCGTACTATCGTAGACTTTCTCACACTCCTTTAAAACCTTCTTATCTTCTTCGGAGCCTTGAAATGTATCATATAAATCGCATATTTTTCTAAAGTTTTCTTCCAAGATACTCAAGCGCCCTACTAAATAATTCTTAGTTTTCTGTTCTGAATTCAAATTGCTGAATTTTTCGCTATTTTTCACAATTTGCGAACAAGTGTTCATGAAAATTTTGTACGACGGCGAAGCACTCATTTTAATACACTCAATATATATAATAAATCAATATAATAAACGATTATTGCACTCACTATATGTATGTATGTATCAATATAATTTTATATGTATGTAAATGTATGTATTTGTCAATATAGTTTTATAAAATTACTGCACTCACTTTGATCCTTGATTATTTAATTTGTCGATTCAGGTTTCAGGTACTGCGACTCCACAAACAATACTTAAGCACAAATGACTGCAACAATAATTGTTCAAAGTAACAGCACAGGACGACAGCTAATAAACGGCACTCAATAGCGGCAATAACTGGACACTGCAACAATAACTGTTCCAAGTAACAGCACAGGACGACAGCTAATAAACGGCACTCAAAAGCGGCAATAACTGGATACTTAAGCTATCCTCCAACGGAATGTAGTAACAGCACAGGACGACAGCTATTCAACGGCACTCAATAACTGGACATAAATCCTCCAAAGTAATGAATGTTTCAATTGACGAAAGAAAAAACGTATGCGTCGATTTATGCACTTTCAATAGTATTTTTGTATAGTTTTACTCACATCAATGATTTTAATTGCTTTCCAATTGTTGTTGTATTAAAGGTGCTCCACTGGACAGGATTTCAATTGCAGGCATTTGCACGACACACTCACAGTTGCTCCGCCTGACAAACAGCAATTTCCATAAAGTTGACGGCACTCCGGACAATAAGACAGCACAAGTAGTATCACAGCTCGATTATATTTTTTATCACAGTTTTTTACTTATCACAGTACTTTGTTTTAAATCACAGAATAATAAATGTATTATCCGGCTCGAAGGACCAAATGTTAGTTCCAAGAAATGTATATATTTTCAATGATTAAAATGAAACGATGTTTTCTTTTCTATGACGTTATAATGAATGATTTTTTATTTCTCAAAAAGGTTACAAGAACACAATTATTGATGATGACTTGCAAATTTTATAAGACAGCTGACGATGACATAGATGACAGATGACACTGAGACTTCCTAAGGGTGCGTGCAAACTTGGTCACAATCGCATTAATTGTTTGCTCACTTGGTCGATTATGTAGACCATAAATCGGACGTAAAGCGCGAAACACATTTCGAACCGAACACTGATTTTGGTAATAAAATTCAATGATTTGCAAGCGTTGCTCGTTAGTAAGTCTATTCATGATGAAATGCCAAAGCATACTGAGCATCTTTCTCTTTGACACCATGTCTGAAATCCCGCGTGATCTGTCAAATACTAATGCATGAAAATCCTAACCTCAAAAAAATCACCCGTTAGTTTAGTGCGGTAGTAATTCTCACGACAAATCTTAATTTCTTTTTTCAGCTCCATGCACAATTTCTTATATTTGCTCTTTAGGTGAATGCTGGTAGGATTCCGAACACACTTAAGTTTAAGTTTATTTTTAGTTTTAATTTTAGTAAGTAGTTGCATAGAAATCCAGGCCTTCAGTTTTTTCTTAGATTTTCTTAAGCGAACGACATAAGAGCTATTTTCTATATGTTTTTTTTTTTTAATTTTGATAAAAATTGAATAGGATAAAATAGCATCACTTTTTTCAAAAACATCTTCCCGGAATTCATATAAAAGATTTTGTCTTAACTTCGTAAAATCAATTTTTGTGATCATAATAGAGGTAGGAGAATTGTTAACTTTATTCGGTTTAGAAATGCTGACCAATAGACCTGTCATCGCATGATCAGTTATCATAAAATCAAAAACGAATTTTCTACAACAACGCGAAAATTAGCGAAACGTCCATAAATATGATCTAAACAAGTACCTGAAACCATTCTAGTAGGCTCATTTATAAAACATTCAAGACCATAGGAAGCTAACAGGGCGCTGTAAGTTGCAGTCATTTCACTATTTTCTAAAATATTTACATTAAAATCACCTACAATAATAAAATTTTTTGATCTTTCTCTCTCCAATACATTAGAGAACTCCTCAATAAAAGAAGGCACACTAAACATATGCAATCTATACACACACAAAAAAACATATGATTCTTTTCCCAATTTAAGACAAACTTTCAAAATATCCGCACACATAAAGTCTAATTCATATATTTCACAATCCTTAAAATCCTCTTTAATGAAACATCCAACACCACCTGCCGCGTAACTTTCATTTGTCTTGGCAAAAAAATTATAACCAGGCAAATAGTAGTCACTTCTTTCAAGGCCATAAATCCATATTTCAGAAATAAAAATAATATCTGGAATGCATTCAAACGAGTCTAAATGTGATACAAGGACTGCGAAATTTTCTCGCAAGCTTCTGATATTTTGGTGTACAATAAACAGTTTATCATCACAGTAATTAGGATTTGAAAAAACATTAAAACAATTAGAGCTACTGAGATCAAGAGAAGAAAAGTCATCAATTAAATCATCATTTTCGTATACAAAATTCATTTAAAAAGAAAATAATAATAAAAACAGATAATTAGCACTAAATAAGTGCAAGATCACTTAAGGATTTAATTGAGATGACTTTTTCTCCCTCATTCTTTCTCATGAGAATTTGGCCATCTTTAAACCATAAATACTTGT
Source organism: Chrysotoxum bicinctum (assembly GCA_911387755.1). Taxonomy (NCBI): domain Eukaryota; kingdom Metazoa; phylum Arthropoda; class Insecta; order Diptera; family Syrphidae; genus Chrysotoxum; species Chrysotoxum bicinctum. The sequence goes on along the minus strand of OU426987.1, from coordinate 109,371,550 downwards.
TACCCTCTTTCTTCTTCCTATCTTTTGCATGCATGAAAAGAGACTGTGAAAATCTCGTAAGTGCATCGTTGATCAGTAGTCGATATAACGTTTTCTTTTAGCCAAGAGAGGACTTCTTTTATTGCTAGAAGCTCTGCCTGGAACACGCTACAGTGATTGGGAAGACGGAAAGATAGACAGAGATTTAATCTATCGGAGTATACGTCTCCACCGACCCCGTCATCGGTTTTAGATTTCTATACAGATAGAAATGAATTGCTTCGTCTATCAAAACGACTCATTTTCCCAAGAAGACCTGGATGGGATAGACACTTGAAAGTTTTTTTTAAATTTTGGATGAGGGGTGGTGTAATCGACGTTACTAGGTAGAGTACTGAACGAGTTCAGTATAGTAGAGTGACCAATATCATTATTGATCCACTGCGAGGAGGATTGTTTGCTAAATATATCTAGCGGTATGAGATGAAAAAGAACATCAAGTGCAGCAGAAGGAGTTGAGCGGAGAGCTCCACCCGTGATTAAACAGGCTGTTCGTTGGACTTTGCTAAGCTTATCGCGGTTTGTTGCTGTTTCCAGCGCAGTCCACCATACTGTCACTCCATATGTAAGTATCGGTCTGATGACTGAGATGAATAGCCAGTGTGTTATATGAGTTTGTAGACCCCATTTGTTACCTACGGCTTTTTTGCAAGAGAAAAGAGCTATGTTGGATTTGTTGACTCTCTCTTGGATATTGGGCTTCCAGCTTAATTTCTTGTTCAAAATAAGACCCAGATATTTTGCTTTGTCTGAGAATTTAAGCGGTATACTTTTGATGAGGGGAGGGTCTATGTGTGGGATTTTATATTTCCTGGTAAATAGGACAAGTTCAGTTTTGTGGGGGTTGACACCGAGTCCACATTGATCTGCCCAGGTAGGAAGCTTGTTTAGAGCATTTTGTAGGAGTTCCTTCAGAGTGTTAGGATGCTTACCAGATATCGCTATCGCAATATCGTCCGCATAGGCAATCACCCTGTGCCCCTCCCCTTCAAGAATCACTAGTAGTTTATTTACGACTAGGTTCCAAAGGAGAGGAGAGAGGACGCCGCCTTGCGGCGTACCCCTAAATATGTATACATAAATTTATAAAATTGATGCATACCTGTCTATATGTATTTAAGAACTATCCAAAAATTGACTATATGCATAAAAACCATTTTTTGCAAACAAATAATAATATGTTTTTATAATTGCTCATTAATTGTATGATCAATTAATTTTTAAGATAACCACACGATTTTATATCATAAGATTAAAAAAATTGATTTTCTCATTCTCGTCGTTTTCATCGCCATGCGGATAACAGCTAATACAGTTTTGTCGCTTTATAATCCAATGCTATCTACGCAAAATATAGTCTCAAAAGTCAATTTTGTTCTACTGCAGCGCCAACAGTACAGCCACCTTAACAATATTTATTTCTATTCCATGAGAAAAATTTATATATTTATATTTATATTTATATTTATATTTATATTTATATTTATATTTATATTTATATTTATATTTATATTTATATTTATATTTATATATTTATATTTATATATTTATATTTATATATTTATATTTATATATTTTATATTTATATATTTTATATTTATATATTTATATATTTATATTTATATATTTATATTTATATATTTATATTTATATATTTATATTTATATATTTATATTTATATATTTATATTTATATATTTATATTTATATATTTATATTTATATTTATATATTTATATTTATATATTTATATTTATATATTTATATTTATATATTTATATTTATATATTTATATTTATATATTTATATTTATATATTTATATTTATATATTTATATTTATATATTTATATTTATATATTTATATATTTATATATTTATATTTATATATTTATATTTATATATTTATATTTATATATTTATATTTATATATTTATATTATATATTTATATTTATATATTTATATTTATATATTTATATTTATATATTTATATTTATATATTTATATTTATATATTTATATTTATATATTTATATTTATATATTTATATTTATATATTTATATTTATATATTTATATTTATATATTTATATTTATATATTTATATTTATATATTTATATTTATATATTTATATTTATATATTTATATTTATATATTTATATTTATATTTATATATTTATATTTATATATTTATATTTATATATTTATATTTATATATTTATATTTATATATTTATATTTATATTTATATTTATATATTTATATTTATATATTTATATTTATATATTTATATTTATATATTTATATTTATATATTTATATTTATATATTTATATTTATATATTTATATTTATATATTTATATTTATATATTTATATATTTATATTTATATATTTATATTTATATATTTATATTTATATATTTATATTTATATATTTATATTTATATATTTATATTTATATATTTATATATTATATTTATATATTTATATTTATATATTTATATTTATATATTTATATTTATATATTTATATTTATATATTTATATTTATATATTTATATTTATATATTTATATTTATATATTTATATTTATATATTTATATTTATATATTTATATTTATATATTTTTATTTATATATTTATATTTATATATTTATATTTATATATTTATATTTATATATTTATATTTATATATTTATATTTATATATTTATATATTTATATATTTATATATTTATATATTTATATATTTATATATTTATATATTTATATATTTATATATTTATATATTTATATATTTATATTTTTGTATTTAATTGTATTGTTTCCCCTAAGGGTTACAAGCTGTCCGCCTCCTTACTCTCTCTACTCTCCCTCCTCTCTCTACTCTCCCTCCTCTTGTTCATTCTCTCTCTTCTTACCTTTTCTCACCTTCTCTAGTTCCTTTATCCATTCTTCGCCCCTCCCTGTTTCGTCCATTATTTCCCTCATTTTGTCCCCTATTGATTTCCCTTCATCTCCGCCTGACCTGCATCTTTCTATTAAATTTTCCCACGACTCTTGTTCACCCTCACATACCCTGCACACCCTCTCTTCTTCTCGCCTCCAGTACCACCTTTCTCTCACCTCATTTCCTAGCCTTACTCTTGCTATTCTCCTTGTCCTTTCTGTTTTCCATCCCTCTGTCAAATATTTCGGTATTCCCTCCGTCATCACTTCTTTATACCACTTGTTATACCTGGATTCTTTTATTAGGTCTCGTCTTTCCTTCTCCTGCTCTTTTCTGCTTTCCATTTCCAGTCTCTCATATCCATTCAAACTATCTTCTCTTCCCTCCCTTTCCTTCATTTCTTCTCTCTCTTTTTCCCATCGTGATCTTCTCCCCCGTCCATCTCTCTGTCTCTCTTTAATCTCCTCCAAACATTCCCTAGCTATTTCACTTCCTTTTCCAGATACTAACTTCTCTTCATAATTCCATGCCCTTTTCCCTGCTCTTATCATAATCTTATCTCTTTTCGTTTCCTCTCTCACCATGTATCCTGGAGTTTGCCATTCTACCCCTAGGCTCCATTTAAGGTACCTTTCTTGCATCCTTTCCATTTCTTGTCTCTCCTTCCATCCCCATACTTCTGCCCCATATCCCATCACCGTCCACACCAGGGTGTCGAAAAGCCACATTTTCCTCTCCCATATCTTTTCAAATTTCCTTCTTCCAATTCCCCATGCTTCCTTCATGACCGCTGCTGCCTTCTTTATTCTGTCCTTTATATGTGCCTCCTGCCCACCATTCTTTTTGAACACATACCCTAAGTATTTAAATTCTTTTACCTCTTCTATTTTCTTTCCTCTCCATCTCCAGTCTACTGTTGTGTTCCTCCCTCCTCCTTTTCTGAACCTCATCACTTTCGTCTTTCCCACGTTCACTTCCAGTTTTTTCCTCTCGAAGTACTTCTCTAGTCTTCTTATCATACTTTGCATCTCTTCTTCATTTTTCGCCATTACCACCACATCATCTGCGTAAGCTAGTGAGCAAATCCTTCTTCCCTGCACTTTGACCCCTCCCCAGCTCCCTTTTCCCAGTTCCTCTTCTATATCCGCCGTTAACAAGTTGAACAGAATTGGGCTCATCGGGCATCCCTGCCTTACTCCCTTTTCCGTCCAAAATTTGTCTCCCATCACTCCTGCCGCTTTTACTCTACTCGTGGTTTCTTCGTAGACTTCCCCCACTCTTTCCCTTAGCCCTTCTCTCACTCCTCTTTCCTCCAACGCGTCCATCATTATTTTCCTGTCTACTGAATCAAACGCAGCTTTTAAGTCTATAAACAGTGCCACTAGCTTACCCCTCTCCTCTGCAACCTCCCTGTTTACCACATAGTTCAGCACATATACGTTGTCTATCGTTCCTACTCCTCTTCTAAAACCTGTTTGATTTGGTGGTATCATCCCTTTCTCCTCTGCTTCTTCTTCTAACCTCTTCGCTAGAACCGCCGTATATATTTTGTATAGCGATGGCATGAGCGTTACTCCTCTGTATTCCTCTACCTTTGTTCCTGCCCCTTTCTTTACTATCGGCGCGATCACCCCTTCTTTTCAGCCCTCCGGCCATCCACCTCCTCTCCAGACTTTCCTACAGATTCCCCACGCTACCTCTATACCTTGCTCCCCTCCATATCTCCATGCTTCATTTGGTATACCATCTATTCCTACAGCTTTTCCTTCTTTGAGATTTCTAATCACCAACCTGATTTCTTCTTTACTCATCTCTGTCTCGTCTCCCTCTCTTCTTGTTCCCTCTGTTCCCATTCTCAACCTTTTTTCTTCTCCTCCAATTAAGCTCATAAAATAACTTTTCCATTCTTCTGCTTCAATCCCTTCCCCCATTGTTTTTCTCTTCTTTCTGTCTCTATTTATTATTTCCCACACTTTATTTTCAGTATTGGCCTCTGCAATTTCTCTTACCATTTCCTCCTGCTCCTCCCTTTTCTTTCTCTCAATCATCGCATGATATTCCCTTTTTTTCTCCCTGTATTTTTCCTTCGTCCCACTTCCCTTTCTCCAACACCTTAGCTCCTTTCTTACTTCTCCTTTTTTCTCCCTACATTCTTCATCCCACCATCCTCTCATATTCCGTTTTCTTTTTCTTCCACCTACCTCCTCACTTCTTTCAATCTCTTTTTTTATCCTCTCTCCTATCTGCTTTTCTGATTCTTCTCCGTCCTCCTCCAGTCTCACTCCTCGCATTCTCCTCTCGAATTCTCGTTTCATTTCCTCCGACCACCTACCCATTTTTGTTCTTTTGTCCTCTTTTATTTTTCCTTTCTTTCTCCTTCTTCCTTTTTTCATCGTTATCACTAAAGGATGATGATCCGACTCTACTCTATCTGCTACTTCCATCCTTTCTATCCCCCTTCTCGTCCTCTCGTCACCCAAAACATAATCTATTACTGTCTCCCCTTTGCCTCCTGTGTACGTGAACTCTCCTTCCTCATCACCTTCTATGTTCCCGTTAAAAATTTCCCACCCTAATTCTCCTAACATTTGCGTTAGCTTCTTTCCTTCAGCGTTTACTTTTTTATCTTTCGACCTCCTCCCACTCTCTTCGTCTTCCAAATCCCTCACTCTCCCACCTTCCAGTCCTGTTCTCGCGTTGAAATCGCCCCCTATTATCACTCTTTCTTCCTCAGACTGCCTCTCCATCCATCCTCTTAAGCTTTCTAACTTCTTGTCTATGTCACCATTTACGTACGTTGCTACTATAACCCATTCGTCTTTCTCTGCCTTAACTTTCCTGCTCATTATTCCTTCTTCTTGATCCTGCCTCTCGTCACCCTCCATCGCCATTTCATCTCTAATTCCCATCATCATCCCTCCCATTGCTCTTCCCTTCTTGTTCTTCTTCTTTGCTCCCTGCATCGTCCATTTATACCCCTTTGGCAGTTTTATTTTCCATTTTTCCCAATTCTTTTCCTCAACCCACGTTTCTATCATCACTACTACTTCCCATTCTTTGATCCCTTCCCAGAACTCTTTATCTTTATTTGCTAGCCCCGCAACATTCCAGAAGCCTATTTTCCACCTATCCTCCAACTCATCTCTACTTATTTCCTCTCCTTCTTCCCTTATACGTTTTTTGGGTCTATTTGTACTACAATTTCTCCTTCTCCTCCTTCTCCTTCTTGTTTTTCTTCATTTCTACCTTCATCTTGCAATTGTTTCTCCAGTTCTCCCTCCCTAGCCATTATATTCCTAATGACCTCTCTTTTTTGATCCCAAACCCATGTCTCCCCATTTACTATCAGTTTGCCATATCTTATAATGACCCTCTTCCTTTCCCTTTTTCTTCTTCTGCTCGCTCCCTAATTAGCCACTGCATTCTTCTTTCTTTCCACGTTAAGTCATCTTCAATTCTCTCACTCCTTCCTTTTAGGTTCGCTTTCTTTCTCATCACCATTGCTTTATCCTCTAGAGTTTC